>CM076577.1:556709694-557159159 GCA_034641835.2 Pinus albicaulis | reverse complement strand
AAAGTCTAAGGCAGAGCACCAGCAAATCAATGAATTCTACCTCAATTGCTCATTTGTTTAATTCAGAAGCATAGAGAAGGGAAATGGCATACATATAACATTAATGAAACTTACAATAACATGAGAAGAACATCATCAAAACTCAGAAGCCACAAGGATCCCAACAAGTGCTGCAAAACTCTGGTCTTTCCTTTGCCAAAAACTGAAAAGAATATACAATGAGGTGCCAAACTTTTCCCAAGTATCCAACCCTGAGAATGTCTCAGAAAATAAAATATATAGACCATCTTAACCCCATCCCATGCCTTTAGGGGTCGATCTCATCCTGAAAGGAGCTATTTCAACCAATTCTAAACATGGAGCTAAAATCTAGGCAGCCAAACAACTTGCCTCTATATGCTAGAAACTAGTCAAAATTGGGCGAATTTCTGAGCTGAAGAGTGAAAATGAGGCAAAATTTCTCTATGCGCCGCGCTCAAAAACTCAATGCATCGCGCCACTTTGAGCCTATTTTTGGGGCACTTCCCAAAGTCCAAATTGAGCTCATGATAGCTTGTTGGAAAGCCTTGGATGTCTGCTATCCAACCCAAGTGTAATTTTTCAATTTGGAGGTCATTTGCCCCTCCAAAACTGCAATATCCCAAGACTGCTTCCTGCTGGTGTAAAAAGTGGCAGAAAGGCCATTTTCAAGGTATTTTTGGCCCTTTAGGCAGCCCAGAATTTGATGAAATGCTTCGGTGATTCCTGAACATACATAATATATCATAAAAAACCCAAAAATGAAAAATTTTCCTCCAGAAGATGTCCCAATCATAAGCACGCGTCGGGCGAAAAAACCTATTTTACAACCAAAATTTTCAAAAATGACAAAATATTCTCCAAATTTGCTGAAATTTGGAGTGAAGGTCTCCCATCATGTCTCATGCTCAGCCAAGGAAGCTTTGGCCAATATTCGGAGTGGATCCGCCCTTTTCCGACGTTTCAGTGCTTTTCTCAACCTTGCCTTCAGGATCTTCATTTTTGCTCTGCAAACGTGTGTGTGGGCCCAATAGTGATTCTTCATGTGTCTGAGCATGTATTTGTCCCTATTGGCCTTCACCAACAGCTTCTCCAAATGAATTTTGACTCTCGTGAGGCAAGTCTCTCGCTCAAATGGTGTCATGTCACCTGGTCTCTTTCGGGCCAATTCACGGTCTGCACGGATTTGCCGCAACTCTATGAGTGTTTGTTGATCCTCCAGTTGTTTTTTCCGCTGCTCCAAGTAATCTATAACCCACTGAGCTCTCTGCAATTTCTCGGTCAGCGTGCCGATCTTAGCTTTCTGTTCCTGGATGATCTCTTTCAGCTTTGAGCTGGGAGAGCTCGAATCAACATCGATGAGTATAAAATCAGTGTCTTGGCCTCTTGAAGGGCCCTCATCGTGCATAGGCCTCTTGCCTCTGTCCTGTACCTGTGCTGATGTAGAAGGCGAGACCCCTTCCACGACATGTGGAGATAGTACTCGCATTGCTGATGAAGATAACGAGACCCCTTCCACCCCTGGTGGAGATAGTACTCATCATGCTACTGCAAATAAGGCTCTGGGGCCTCTCTGATATGTCACACACAGTGGAGCACTGATAGGCTCAGTCTCAGGAACCTCAAACTGATGCGAAGGCTCACCTGCATCGTGTACAATCTCTGGAAGAGGCTGAAGGGCTGTAAAGAAGTCACGAGAAATGAACTCATCCCATGCAATGCCCTGCAATCCAAGCTGATGTACTATAATGATTTTGATGAGCGCATAATGATAGATGTTGTTATGCTGCTGCTCTGGAGTCTTCCTCTGCACAAGGGTAGTCATCCGCTCTATATTTCGGCACATGAAGTATGGAATATTCATCAGTCGCACTCTTGTGAAATGCATGAAAAGTCTAATATGGTATGCATAAAGGCGCGAGAATCTACCCTCATAGCTGAAATATCTAATGATGAGCTTCATTAATGGCGCATAAGACTCCTTCCCGGAACGGGAATACCCTGCTCAACTGCCTCAAATATCCAAGCCTGATGTAAGGTTCATAATATGCTCTATCCAGCTGTTGTCTCTTATTCCACTTGTCACCTATGTTTGGTATCTCGGTTGCCTCAGAGATGGTCTCGGGTGTCAAAGTGAAGTTCACCCCAGCAAGGTTTACATGACCATCACGCAAATGTAGGACAAATAAGCGAACCAACTTCGGATGGTGTTGAATCTGAGATATCATTTCACAATACCGAAAACATGAATGTTGCTGAAAGCATGTCATTGCAAGCGGGCAGGCCTACAATTGAGCCAAAGAAGTAGGCTCCTCCCTGACGTGCCTGCCACTTTTATGAGACCTCCTCGGTACATTTAGCTCTGCGGTTGAATCAATGTCCTGCTCATATCCCTGCTCATATGATGAATTTGTTTCTGACATGATGCTGAAAAGAAGGTGTTTGAAAAATAGGTGGTGATAAATATATGGTCAAAACAAGAGTTTGTTTTTCAATACCAAGTGTGCCACATATGAAATGAGAGGCTGCAAGGAAGTATCAGCATGAATGCAATAGATTGTCAAGTGGATTCAGAGTGGAAGGACAGTCACTCACTGCTTGGGGAATTTCGGGATTAAGAGCCTTTACAAGTGATATGTGAATAGGTGATAGTGATGGGGGGTAGTTTTAGGAATAAGAGTCAATGAAATAGAAACATATAAGTGAAATCAAGGATATGGAGGCAGTCCTTGAATGTGGAAATTAGGATTTTGTCAATGGAGGGAAGTGATGGTAAGTGATAGGGTTAGAGGGTTAACACTTGGGCATAAAAGGGTATAAGGGATATGGGACAGTGGGTATAGGAGAAGGGATCGTGATATAATAGTGTGACAGTACTAGCAGTGATAATAATGATAACAATGACAAGAGCACAAATGAAAATGGAATGAGAGTTTAAGCACCAAAGTTCAAGTTTTAATCACCTCTTTTCAAACCCTTGGGAAAAAATTTCAATATGGGTATAGGGTTTATTATTTCACCAATTAAACTCTTGAATTTCACCTTTCAAATAGCACCCAATGAGAGTTAACATCAAATGGTAAGGGCACACACTTACTTGGAAACTAAATAAATGAACCAAATTGAGTTTTGATGAATTGATGATGAGTTTCAGCCTTTGGGCTTTGTGCGCCATGCACAAGTCCAATGCGCCGCGTCGCGTGGTTGCGCCGCGCCCTTAGAAATTTGCACAGTGTGTTTTGGCTCTATGCGCCACGCTCTATGGATGCGCGGCGGCCTATCCCAATGCGCCGCGCTGAAACCAATCACACAGTCTGCCCTTCTAAAACACAGTTTCGTCCCTCCAAACTTCAAACTCGACTTTCTCTTGGATTTTCTCAATAACTCTTGATGCAAATGAATCAATGGATTTGAGAAATATCTCATATAGACATGGTTTTAATTTTTTCTTCTTCAAAACCTATTTTGTAATGTTTTTGACTTTGGCACTTTTTCATTTAATAAAACTCTGTCTTTTGTTTCCTCACTGAATTTCTGAGCTTTGAATGATGAAATTGGTTGTTTTTTTGCAGGGATGTTGGCATTGAACCTTGGCAAAGGATGACCAGAGTCTGCATGTGAAGAACTTGATGGCGGAAAAATACATATTTATTACAAAAACAATTTTGACAATTTCTTCTTCAAAACAGAGTTTTGAAGAAGAAACATCCTCAAGCGTATTTGACGATGTAAATCCTGAAATGACACTTGTTGAAAACATCCTCATGGCCTGCGGGCATTATTTAACATTTCGGAAGACCACACCCTAGACCTAGAAACTAAAATAACTCTTTTTGACCAAAATAACATCTATGACTATAAATGACATGAACTGAACTTTGCTAAATTTTGAGAAACTTTGACCAACCGAACAGGTACAAGCATGAGGGAAAATGAGAGAACAAAACCCTTCCGTCAGACAATGGCATGCCCCTAACGGAATGCAGATGAATGAGTGGAATGAGACACCTAAACAATGAAATGCAATAAGAGAAATGATCTCTGACGGAGGGATGTAAAGACCGACTCTAACAGATCCGACATATGTTAAGGCTTGGAAATTGAAACTTAATCCAAGATCAACATTAAAATTTATTTCAATTAACCTAAGGCAACATTGAAACCTAACGAAATATTCTTGTGGTCTATGTTCGAGACATGTTCCGGCGTCTTAAAACATAGTAGCTGTCGTTCACCATCTGGCTTCAGACAGCGCTAGTAAGGACTTGTGCTCCCCGTACCATCGAGTATATAAAGGGAGACCCCTCTAGGTTGCAATCCTTTTATCCATAGGAAGCCAAGTCTGCCGCCCTGTAACCGTGATACACCGAACACAACATTCGAGGAGACTACCTGCACGTACGTTAAGTCCTTGGCCATTTCTCTTCATTTGATCGCCAAGGTGTATATGGCAGTTCACGGAAACTTGACATACCCTCTTGCTTAGATTACCTGAGCAGTCATTTTTGATGTTTACTGACTCCTTAAATTTGAAAAGATCATCGAGCACTTGTCCTTTCACGCTCGTTCAACATTGAAAGTGACTAGAGTCGTCTTTTTCCTGTTTCTTGACTCTTAAAACATGAAACATAAAAGTTTGGTTTCAATGTCGTAAAATTAACTACCCACGAAATATTCCTAGTTAAAGTTACTTTCCTTAGTTCTTGATTTTAGAGTTGTTTTCGATGGCAACGTTCCCAGAGTTTACCAACCAAGGAATCCCCTCCGAAGGGAATCCTGGCCCTTTTCCTGCTTTTGGGAATGTTGGTGCTCCTTATATGGCAATGTTGTCTCTTCCAGGGTTAACTGTTGGTTTGTCTGTGTGGTTGTTTTCGACCTCGGTGGTCCCGAATGCCACGACCTCTATTCGACCATCACCTCCACCTGAACAACATCATGTTGATTCTAGGGTGGACCTCTCGCCTTCTTCACTTGTTTCTTCATCCTCCTCTTCTACTTCGCCCAGTGAAAGTTTGGATTCCAATAACCAGGTGGCTAAGAAGAAGAAGAAGTCAGATAAAGGAGAGGCTAGCTCTGTGGCCATTGCGCCTAAGAAACCATCCAACCTTCCACAGAAAGTCAAATTTCCTTGCATGTTGTGCAAAGGTGACCACCTTCTTCAAGACTTCCATGGCATTCCCAAGCTACTTGAAGTATGGTTTGACGGTCATCCGCCGTTGCCTTTGGTTTCCGGAAGTCACATTAGTAGCACATCTTCGACTAGTGCTGATAAGACTCATAAGAAACATGGTAAGATTACTAATCCATGTAAGTTGTGTGAAGGGCATCATCCCATTCACCTTTGTCTGTATATGGATGAAGCCACGAGAGTGCTAGACAACTCTACTGTTTCTGCACCCTGCCTTCCGGCTGGTTACCAAAAACTTTCTTTGATTCCTCCACTAGTTGATTCCACGATCAGTCAAGAATCATCCTTGGTCGATTTCGCTCCCTCAGAATTTCAAATTTAGGAATCCATTCCTGACCAATCATTGGTCATGGAATCAGTTGATCTGACCCCACCTGTGGTTCATCAGGTCTTTGCGGTCGAGAGTGGATCTCATCCCTCTCACGTTCTTCTTGTTTCTTCAGATTCCTTGGACTTGGAGAAAGATCCTCCCATCCCTGTGACTTAGGAAGTTTCTCTTCCTGCTCTCATGTCTAAGGTCCAGGAGGATAATCCTCTTGCTTCGATAACACTAGGGGATGACCATCTCAGTTCAATGGTACCCCCTCCAAGTAGTTTGGTCGCTTCCTTTTATTGGAGTCGATTTGCAGGATACCGCCTTCCGTCTTATGTGCCTTTTGAGATCACGGTACAGGCCTTCAATATGGTATTACCCAGAACCATTATAGATGAAGGCGCGTCTATTAGTATTCTGTCTTCAAATACTTGGCAAGATATTGGTTCTCCATCGCTTATGCCTATTACTCAGAATTTGTTGGCTTTTAACAGAAGAACTAGTCAACCATTAGGAATCCTTCCGAAGCTGCCTATTACTTTGGGAGGGAAAACTGTCTATATAGACGTGATGGTTTTTCCAGGCCCCTTAGATTTTAATTTACCCTTGGGCTGCGACTAGACTTATGTCATGGGAGCAGTTGTCTCTTCCCTCTTTCGTGTGATTTATTTTCCACACAAAGGTCAGATCGTGACCATTGATCAGCTTTCATTCTTTGGTCCTTATGTGACATATGTTCCACCATCATCCCTTCCGGGTCTTTATCCACTGGTTGTCTCTTCCCCACCAAAAGTTAATTATGTGGCTACCTGTCCCGTGCCCACATTCAGTGATAGTGCCGTTGTGCATCGCGTGCTGGGGGCATTGGGTCCTGATTTCCAAGATGTTATGAACCTCTTGGAATCCCTGACTTCTTATTCGACATGATGAGTGGTCTTTGGAGCATAGTTCCTTTTCTTGTGTCAAGATCCCTAAAAAATGAAACAAGGTTGTCGGAGCAGAGTTCCTTGTCTTGTGTCAAGCTCCTTAAAAAATGAAACAAGGTGTCCCGAGGATAGTTCGTTTTCTATGTCATCCTCGTTAAAAAATGAATTATCTTTGAGGATAGTTCGTCTTCTATGTCAACCTCGTTAAAAAATGAATTAGCTCTGAGGATAGTTCTTTTAATGTGTCAACCTCGTTAAAACAATGAAACACGTTCCCGTTCAATTCGAGTCTTTGCTTAGATCTCGTAAAATCCCAGTCGAGTCTTTCTCTGATCTCGTAACTTGAACCTTCACTCCATCTACTTTTTGTTCATTACATATGGATTGAAGCTTGGGGAGCATGTACCTTGAATTGAGTCACCATGCTAGGGGCATGCCCGTTTTTTTTTGTTTTTTTTTCCCTCAAGCATAGTTTACTTTTGTTTCAAGCTTGTGTAAACATGAAACCAATATCAAGCATCGTTTATTTTTGTTTTTGAGCTTGCGTAAAAATGAAATATTTTGATTTTTATGTGCTTTGTGAATGTTTTCCTTTCTTTTGGGTCGTTACTTATTATGCGGATTATTGATACATTAGATAAAGTTGTATTAAATAGACATTTTCATAATTTGTAAAAGCATCATCATATGTAAAAAGATCCATGTAAGGAAATATATGTGTGTGTATATATATATATATATATATATATATATATATATCGCATGTTTGCAACTGTGTGCATCATAACATCAAAAAATATGTGTATGTTTTTGTTACATCCCGAGACATGATGTCTCACAAAAAATATGTAGATAAAATAAACCTAGGTGTCTAATCAGCATGATGCTCATGATAACATGTCATGACTCGTACTAGCCGCCTCAACAAGCGGTGGATTCGGCTGGGGACTCCTACAGTGTGTCTCTGATAGGCACGAAGAACATCATAAAAACGTGCATAATCTGGGACTCCTCAGGTGATCCCCTCCAGGTTGTGCACTATCTCATCTTCCTTGCTGCCCTCACCTTGAGGGTAAAAATCGCGAGGGATTCGCCTCGCTATTGGTGACATGCCGGCAGGTCTCTCTGGGGCAACATCTGCATCATACGGATTTAAAGTCAGAACATACATAAACAAAAAAAATCATAATACTCATAAAATTCAAAAATTGAGTCTTACCCAAATCTTCATCCCAATCTTCTCTCTCTGGGAGTGGGAGGTCCGGGTCATCAGTGAAGTCGGTGCCAGAGTAGGGCCAATCCTCCACGACAATCAGTTTTCGACGGAACCAATAAAAAAATTCTGGCCTCCAAGACATCTGTTGGCTGCCCCCTGCCCTTGGCATCAGTGCCGCCCATTGGGCCATCCGAGTTTCTCTCGCTGGTGGATTCAGAACTATGACCTCCTGTCACTGTAAAATTGGTAATTTTTCCAAGAAGAACGATACTAGGATGGATCCATAACAAAATTGTTTCAATTTGGTCTTTCTGTATTTGGTTAATTGGCGCTTCATGTTTATGGTCACAGCCTTTTCCCAGTTGAAGAGGGTCGGAGCCATGCAGTCCATAGCAAGAAGCAACTGTGTCTTTGTTACTTCATGCTGTGCTTGCGATCCCACAGCCCGGGTGATGGTATGCAATACCACGCATAGTGTCAAATTTGGGATAGTTTGTATATCAACTTTCCCATTGCCGGATCCTTTCCGCGCTCCTCGACATACCCTGTCTATCACCATGGACATGTTTTCCATGCAGGGCCAAGTGCTAGTTAGGAGTGGTGCTGCACCTCTCCGTGATAATCCTGTGATGAAGTACACATCAGAAACATCAATCTCAAGTTCTGGATTCCGTAGGATGAACTTCTCTTGATTTTCATCCCATATACTGATAAGATATTGTAGCAATTCTAATTGGGCTCGGAGGCACGATGTGAGGAAGAATTTTTTTCAAACCATAGTTTTTGAGGGCTTCCATAACTCCCTCATTTTCCATGGCTAACTCATCTTCTTCACTATGTTCTCGTTCTTTCCATTCAATGACCATTTTTCTCTTTTCTACCTGCAAACACACACATACAAGTGGCATTAGTCAATATTTATCCTTGAATTTGTAAATAATTGGGACATTTGGTGAGTATCATTACTTGAAATTGGTTTGCGTCGTTGGCGCGCCCTAATGTTAAAAATAGGGCGGTCAACGCGACTCCGTGCTCGAAACCCGCGCCGACCACACATTCCTAAATTTTACAATTTCTTCCCCCAAATTCAAAATTGACAAATGAAGGAAGAAAGGAATAACTTAAAATGATAAGAGGGATCTCAGCTCTTACCTGGAGTTGACGGATTTGCGATTGATGTACTGGATTAGCCGCTATCATTGCCGCAAGATTGCACAATAAAATGGGTAAAAATTGCTCCACAAGAGGTAAAAAGTGAAAATTAATTGTTTTTACTATTTTTGGCATTTTATAAATTTTTCACAGCCTTAATTAGGTTTTAAGGCACGTTTTTCGATTATTTTATGACATTATTTTCGAAAAATGGGTTTTATACATGTCTCTTGTGCAGCAACAAGTTTTTCTTGCGACAAGGATGAAGTGACGAGTTATATTTTATACTTTTTGGGACTTGGTAAAAACACGAAAAAGTCACTATTGGAGTCATCTTTCAACTCTTTTCTAACTCTCTAAAATTGAAAATATTTCTAAGACACTTGTCATTTTGAACTCGTTAAATGGCTACGAAACGATATCTACCCAGTATACGTTTACCCCTTTTTCGGGCTGGGATGGATTATTTACGAAAAAGGAATGCCTTAGCCTATTGCGACTAAGATGTTCTCTCAGACACAGTTTTATACCTTTTCGAATCTGTGAGACTACCTATGAAAAGGGATTGCTAGAGTTTTCTTTTCTGCCTTCTTTTCAAACTCTCTAAACATGAAAAGATGCTGAGTTCTCCCTTTGTCAGAATCGTTAAACCCTGATGACATCAGACCTCGTCACCATGAAGTTATTTGAGTTCCTCCTTCCTAGGGCTCGTAAAATGTACTAGGATGGATTTGTCCGAAGGAAAAAATTATAGTACAAGCATATGCTATCCCCTTCTAGCTTGTTTTCAAAAATAATTAGGGTACTCGCTAGAAATGGTGGGGGAAAATGGAACCAGATTTTAGTTGTGTTGGCAATATGTCGCTCTTGAACATGGCACTTGTCTGCATTCGTGTT
Organism: Pinus albicaulis; assembly: GCA_034641835.2. Taxonomy (NCBI): domain Eukaryota; kingdom Viridiplantae; phylum Streptophyta; class Pinopsida; order Pinales; family Pinaceae; genus Pinus; species Pinus albicaulis. Next base: position 557,149,449 of record CM076577.1, on the reverse strand, counting down.
TGGTTGGGGACATCTCATTTTGTCATGTTTTCCTCCATGGGTTTGGGTAATATTTTTTGACCTCTCACTCGCTCATTGCCATGTCATCATGACCTCAGATCCTTTGATGTCAAATACTGCCAAATCCAGTGTCGTGCTACTAATAAGTTCAAGAGAATTTTTCCTTTGTAGTTTTCAACCTCCCTCTGATTCTCTGTTGGTCTTGATTCACAAACATCATATTCCTCTGTCTCGTGTCGATGATGTGGGAAACATTATGGCCCTCCTTCGACCAGGTCACTTCCTGTCGACTTCAAATCTTTATCCAGAAATCTGATCTAGAGACTCCCTTCCGGTACCTTGAAGCCTACATTCCTTAATGGCAGGTTCTTCGCATTTGACGCGAGGCCCACATCATTGGCCTTCGATCAACTGATTCCGTGGGTGTTCGATGCTAGATCACATTTCAAATTCCATGGATTGTACCTTTCATACCTTGAGAGCCATTTTCATTATTGGTGGTTTCTCTCGCTTCTGTTAACGACTTTCATCATTGGCTGGTAATCAAACAATTTTCTTGCATGTTCGACTACAACTCATATATTTGCATGCTAGAAATTGAACTTGTTTGGGTCGAGATGGAGCGCAAGACCCTGGATTTTGTCTGATAAAATCTAGGCTGCAGGTTCTTTATGGATTATCATGACTTATTGCATGGCTCTTTGATTGGATGGCTGCGACCATACCTGAGTTTATTTGTTGATATTTACTACTGGGTGGCTGCGTCCCTACCTAGATCTCAGTTTTTATATACTCTATTATGGATGGCTGTGCCCATGCCACATGTTCATGTATCAGAGATATCAATTGTATTTGTAATTGCAGGTTTTCTAACAGCGATGTTTTGGTTCAAACACGTTCTCATAAAGTGTTTCACCCCTCCCTCTCCCTCAGACCTCATGCTTTAGGGGGCATCTGTTACACATTATTTTGTCACTGTCCCTGCAATCCCCAAATCGCACATTGGAGGGTCATTTCTGTGACCAATATGCAGTGTCATGCTTTGCAAATAACATCCTTGCATCCCTTTTGATGAAGGCAACTTTCTCCTTGTTGACATTTCCCTAAGCAGAGCTGTGAAAATCCCTATTTTTTCCTTGGCGCGAGTAGCCCTTTACCTCCTCGCACCGACCTGGGAATTTAACACTAAGCCTGTGCCACTTGGCGCTCTGTGCCAGTTAGACACCCGCGCCAAGCTATTTATGAAATGTTTTTAAAAAATAGAGGTGGAGGTTCCATTCCAACCACCTTGGGGATGAGTCATTGCGAGTGGTTGAACTGAAACAACCACAGGCTCCCTCCTTTAGTTAGTAGTTTCCACCTCCCTTGGAACACTTCTAAAGGATAGGCCTCCCTTCCACATTTGTAGGGATCCCAACCTTCTCCTTTGTCTCTATATAAACAAGCCTTCTCTCTTTATGAAAACTAGTTGAACAAAGAGAATTATACAGCTGAAGTGCTGAACTTGAAAGACTAAGCTATAGTTGAATAACTGAGTTATTGAGAAGGTAGAACAAGGAGAAATCCATCGAGAGGTCCCTTATCCCGTCCGAATTCCCCGATGAGATTTGAAACGTGCTTCACCCGAGCCCCGCTGGAGGAGGCCGCAACGTCAAAGCATGGTTGTATCTCTTCTTTCTACCTATTAATATAAGTGACTAATGTTTGGTTCCCGTCTTGTGTTTTATCTTTATCGAATGCAATATGCTAGTCCTCTTTGACTGACTAGTAGATTTTGGATGAAATTAGTATGTGGGATGTGGTTGTCATTTTCTGATCTTTGTTGTAGTGCCCTACTCTAGTTGACTGACAGTGATATGAATTTTAACATTAGTTAGCCCTAAGACCCAAAATTTATTCTTTGAGGACCTCAGGCTGAGGATCCGGACACATGAATCTATTATTAGTGGATGTGATTGATACTATGATGATGATAACATTTATGGATATGCATGTTCTTTATTGATATGATTGTAGCGTTAATGGATATGCAGGTTCTCTATTGATATCATGATGATGATAGATTTTATGGATAGATATGTTTCCTATTGATGTTACGATGATAATGCCTTTGATGAATATGTTAATTTACCATTGATGTTATGATTATGATAAACAGGAGGGATGTGTCCCATATGTTAACTACTTACATTAGTTCTGATTCAAAATAAACAATGATGTGAATGACTAGGTCATGTTGATGTTTCAAACAATGAGAACTTTGTTACTGATGATTATTGAGTATGACAGGAAATGACCAGAGGCACTTGCATATGATGAGTGGATAACATCTGGTTTGATAGAAATTAATAATTTGTCTTTGAAATTCCAAGTTCAGTTTGAAACTTGTTATATATATTACATATACTCTGATGATATGTCAGTGGTTGTATGAACATGTTAGTTTCTTGGCCGAATGACTCACATATGGGTGATGGGGTTGTACAATTGAATGGAACAACATGGGAGGGGTGGAACAGTGTTCCTGATCTCACCCACTAGCACTCCCGTCGTGACTTAGGCTGGAAAGGTCAAAATATCTTCGCCTTGAAGATCACGATGTCATGAGGGCATGTCCCAAATTTGGTTCGCTCACGAGGATTTTTTGGGGGGCACGCATCAAGGTGGATTCCTTGATCCCCAACACCATTAGTCTCACTATAGCAGGCAACATACGAGATGATAGGGGTCTATGGCATTGCACATATAATTTCTCCTCGTAACCACTGGATGCTTGAAGGGAAAGTGGTGTGGCACCCTTGGAATTTCAAGAGAAATTCTTGAAGGGAACGACCGACTTAGCACCCTTGGTATCAGAAATAAATTCTTAGGCATGGCACCCTTGGAACTTCGAATGAAAGTTCTTGAAGGGCATGACCAGCTTGACACCCTCGACATCATTAAAGAAAATAATAAGTATAATCAATATATGAAAATCCAAATATTCATATCAAGTGATATAGGATGTTAGAACCAAAGGAATTAAATCAAGAATAAAACTTAGGGTAAGGGAGGAATAGGAAGAGATAAAATATTTTACCATGATAACTCTACCCTTTCCATGTTAAAACAAAATATTAAGTACATAAGACTTAATTAGGCAAAAAGGGGGGAAGAGGGACATAGAGTTAAGTAGAAAAATTTATTAAAAACTTCATTAAGAGAAGAGGGTGGTAAATTAAAATAAGATTAATAAATTAAAATTTGAGAAATTTAGAGAACTTCCATGTGGCAAGAGCCAACATAAGAATATTCATCATAAAGGCAAATTGAGGTAGGATAGGGGACCAAATCTGAGACTTATCAATTAACTTCAGTAATAAACACAAATTAAGGAGTAGAAAAGGGGGAAATCAAGAGACAACTAGGAGAAGAAATAGGAATTCTTGTTGGGTTGAGGAAAAATACTATTTTAAATGAATAATTAAGTAAATTATTCTTGGAGAGTCTTGATGAGAGGGTGACACATAGGTGGGTGAATAATCAAATTTTGGGTAATAAAAAAATATTTATTTATGCATGAACTTCCAAGTGTCACCTATGAAACATTCTATAAAAGAAAGGGAAATGGAAGGGAAAAGGACCTTTTGTTTACCCTATTGTTGGATGGAGGAGATTATGTCATTTTGAGTGGTTATGAGCTATAGTGAGTGTGGTGGGATAGAGTATTATAGAGAGATGACTCTTGAGCCAAGAGGGGCTCACCTCCATCAGCTAGCACATTCCTTTGTTGTACAACCCCATTGTACCTCGAGGGTTCGTGGGGAAGGAGAGTACCCAAGGAGTAGGCTGGGAGGTCAACCAGTGGGTAATTACATTCGAATTAAGCACGACAACATTCTGATTTGGAGGTACTCAAGAACAAAGGAGCTCAAGTAGCGGTAGGTCAAGTTGGCTCTTATCTAAGGGTGAACGGTACATGTGTTAGTTATATTGTGTTTATTTATGATGATTTCATGATGCCTAGAATTGTTTTTATGTAGGATGATTTCATTGTGCCTAGATCAACAAGTTAAATAGATGTATGTGTTATGAAGTTAAATTTATGGTCTTTGATATAAGAGAATTAATTTTTACTGAGTTTCAACTTGTATGATTATGGTTTAAATTCCTAGTTACTGTGTTTTTATTAAAAATAAATAAAATATAGTTAAGGCCTATCACTCATCTAGTAAAATATAGGGTTGGTCTCTACACTTGGTATCAGAGCAAAGGTTCAAACTCTAGGACCTATATGCCCATAAAGTATTAAGGTTTTCCTTGTATTTTTTGTGAACCATGAGTTTTGTAGTCTTTGTAGACTCAGAAACCTTCTTGATTATTTTTTTTCTATGAAAAAAACAAACTCGTAACCCCACCCACATCTGTTGTGGTATTTTCCTCCACACCAACCAATCCAAGAGCAAACTTAGCAAGCCTGCTTTCACACAACAAGCTCGATTGGTGGTAGATTATTCTAATAAGTGATGGAAGGCATCAAGACCAAATTTATTTTTGAATCCCAACTCCCTGGCTCTACTAAAGTCAATTTGATGCAGTATGTGTCAAAACAATATCTAGCACAATTTAAAAAAAAAAAATGTCAAAAGCAATATCTAACACAATTTAAGGCTGGGTAAAATTTTAGGCTAACTTGAAAAAGATACAAATTTTTGAGAACAGATAAAATATTAAAAAATAATCGGCCAGGAAATCCTAGTAGAAGTTAAATTCAATAAAAAATAAAAATAAAAATTAAGGAACCCCACCATTCCACCCACGCCATCATCGTAATTTAACAAGTTTGGCAGTACATTGAAACAACTTTGAACAGGATAACTGATTGCATTACCCAGATGACCGCTTCCTGTGTAAATGTGCTAAATTGCGTAGTTTTGTGATCTCCTTCGAGTTGCACTCAATTTCCGAAGAAAAAAAAAATGGGACTCGCCGTTGTAATTGTCAACAAAAAGAAATTTGTTTAAAAGGCAGACACCTTAAAATTGTTGCGAAAATGAAAATTTGACTATTTTCAGAAGGAAAACATGCATTGCATTGGATTGAGGGCATGAAAATCCATGTTTAGTTTCTCAATTTTTTCTATGGATTGAAATGAGCCTCCGCGCTTGTTTCTGATCGCTCCACAACTCTTCAGACAAGGGGGTAAATGCACGTCAAGTGATGGCAAATAGAGGCTGTGCTTCACGCTCTATGCAAGCAAAAGGAGAGAACATTTGTTAGCCTCTCTCAAATAACAATAATAAATCCAAAATAATAAATAAATAAATTAAATATTCCAAGTTAGGAATATGTGCCTAACTCTTGGGTTGTTCCTCAAATATTGGAGTTTGTTTAGTAACTCCTATCTTGGTGGGTTTTTGGTGAGAAATTATCTCAACCAAAGGAGTCTAAGATAGCATGGACTATCTTAGACATTTCCTCTCATCTATTTAAATTGTAAACTAAATTCTTTTAATAAGAGAGAATGATGAGAATGCCATGAGGCTAAAGCCTCTTTTCTGCCATTGTTTTGTCTGGTTTTGTATCTGTGTTTTCTGTAATCTGTTTTTAAGTTAATTCATTTTCTAATATGATGCTGATAATGCTACCTCTGGCTTTCATTATGATGCATTTTTAAATCTCAGTGTCAATTGGCTGTCTCAACCCAGACTGCATAGTAATAAACTTCAAACTAAGCAGGAAAGTGTGGTGGTTCCCATGGAAACTGACAAGAAGATGATGTCTGTCAATGCTGGATTACATTGTGGAGAGAATTATTCTAATCTTGATTCCAAGGGAATGGTCAAGACAAAAACTAATCAAATAAATGGAAGCTCAAGCAACCAGGTGCACTATGGTTGTACTATGAATGGTCAAATAGGCAACTTGATGGGCACTAGCATGCAGAGGGAAAAATCTTCAAGTACATATAAAAGTGGAAGTCCAAGTAGCAGGATGTAATGGTTCAAAAATAATATGCATTTCCACATGTCACAATACAGTAAACTGCCGATGTCTACAATTCATCCTTTGAATCAGCCACATCAACAACATTTTACACATTGTGGCAGAAATTCAGAGGATTTTTCTTGTAATTCCAACAATGGAAACCTTTATAATTCTATATCGTCTAATGGATCTGCAGATATCATCTAATGGATCTGCGGATGCAAGGAGATTTTGTTGGATCTGCAGATGCAAGGAGCTTTTGTATGAACTTTGTAGGATGCCATTCACCTAATAGTTTACACTGCCAACAACATAATTTGCCACCACAGAAGCAAATGGAACAAGATTAGTTCCAGGATCCACCTGATCCTCAACAAATTCAATTTTCAATGAGTTCACAAGTACCAACTGGTCCATTCTCTCAATCTCAGCTTGAGGTCTGCTAGTACAGTTGACGCATCTGGCCCTGATGTAAGTTTCGCATTCCAAGCCAGAAATTCTGTGGATAAAGAGCAAAGTCGAGCTCACACTTGTTTCTCCATGTAATAAATTGAAGAAGGTTGAAACCCAATAGGAGTTTGTGCTAATTCCTAACACCATTAAAGTGGCATCCCAATTCCAATCAAGCTGGTGAACAAAATGAGAAGAACACTATGATGAAACATGATGCACTTGAACCTTTTAGACTGGAAACTATACCACAAGTGATAAATGCTGAGCCTACTGTAGTTACTTTGAGCAAAGTCCCTGTGCTACTAACGCATTAACACTGACAGAATCATGGCATGCAGGTCTCCCACCACCATCGGTCAGCGGTCTCAACACCAATTGATATCTCACTCGACCTGATCCACACGGAGCTCGTGTTAGATGCACCTATAGTTCACGCAGAACAAAATTCAAGCCGGAAGCATAATATGAACTCGGCTTTGCAAATATGAACTCAGCAGTCTCGGCCCTCACAGAATTTACAACGCCATTTCACAGCTCCAACTCACAACATTCCTTTCCAGGCAGTAAATTCATCAATCGATTTTGCAGGTAGCAACAGACATCATATACAACTCATAGCACATTTAAAATCAGTCAACAAAATATTTTAGAAACTAGATTGTCAACATCTCTCGGTGATTTAGGGGGATCTCATCTCTAGATTTATAAAGAAATATGTTTCTTATACTCTCAAATACTGCGTTAATATCAAAATCATATCGGCAGCTATTTCAGTTAATCCTGACACCAGAAAGGACTCCAACATCTCTGAGAGCCGATAAACACTTCCAGATCAGCAGTAAAAACAAACACGCAGAAAAAAGTTACCGATTGAATTTGTGGCGCTGACCCCTTGGTTCTCCACTCAGATCGATTCGCTTCATACCTTCAGACCTTCTACACTAATTCAAGCAACTCCCATCTAACCAAGCTCTGATACCACATATTAGAAAATGAATTAACTTAAAATAGATTACAGAAAACACAGATACAAAACCAGACAAAACAATGGCGGAAAAGAGGCTTTAGCCTCATGGCATTCTCGTCAATATTATTAGGGTCGAAGACTCCCACGACATTTACACAACAATGATTTACAAATAACTGGAGGAAGATGCTTCTCTGCCTCCTCTTCTCCAAAGAGTACCTAAGGATTTCGATGCGGCACATGTCGACGAAGAAGATGATATTTACTCTACGGTTGTCGTCAAATCCGAGGAGCCTACCTCTTCTTCTGGCATGCATTTTTGCGGAGGACGATTACGAAGTTCTGCAAAAAATCCTTCGAGTAGATACACAAAACCGTCGGTTACTGGCAGCGGTAGAAAGTTCAGTAAAAATGAAGAGAAAAACTAGCAAGAAGATGCCTTTTCAACTTTTCTGGTTAATTCTACGATCAGCCCTAGAGCTCTTGTTCCTGCTTATAATATAGATTCAATATTATCAGGAAAAGACTGTAGCATTTCCCTCTAGATACAGATTAACACTCAGATCTAGGAGTTCAACCTTCTCCCTGAGCTCTCACAGAAATTCGACGTGTTGCAGCCACACACACAATTAGTAGCTGAAAACGGCGTATAATTTTGTACCAGACCCGAGACAAAATAATAGGAAACAAAATGTACAACACAAAAGCCTCACGATGTCATATTAACAATACGAAACTTATTTTACTAATATTTCTATAATATTGTGATTTTCATGGAGTATGAACAGTCTAATTCATAAAACGCAGAGCTTGACAGCAAACTCACAGTCTCTGGATTTCTGAACACGCGGTTGCTCAATTTCGAGATTGTCAAATTCGATATCCCTGATTCAAAGGGATCGGGATAACTAAGAAAAACTCTGGAATTAATTATACATCTAGAGTAGTTTGTTTTAGAGTCACAATTTCTGCCATATAACGTGACCCAATTGCATTTTATGGTGCGTAGTAGCCTGTCGGATCCGTTTTCAGTGTTGCAGGTGACCCATCTTCACTTCACACAATTAAAACAATTAATGGTGGAGAGAAAGACATATTACTAATCCCAATTAATACAACATGCGATCAGGGGGCACTCCGAGCCAAACCATATCCCAAGTAATTGAGATTACAGACGTATAATAGATGCTTTTACTACATTTTGATTGACCTCACCTGCATGCATTTTGATTGAAGCCGTTTGCCAGAATCTGGCAGTACAATTCTGTTAAAATTCCGAGTCATTTTGAAATTTAATGGAACAGACGCGGGTGAGGAGGATACACATTGAGTATACGCTTTGGCTTTAAAGATGGCGGGAACACCTTCACACCCATCCCGCTGTTTGTGATTATAAATCAATTAAATGAGACGCAGTAGAGTTTTTTTTTTAAACTTTTTATTTTGAAGATGAAAATATTATAAGGTTGATGTATACTTAGTTTTAGTTTTTGCATTTGAAATAGTGATTCTTCACCTTTTGAATGTCAAATAATTTTGTCCCAGCAGTACTGCTTGCACCGTATATTTGTCAAGAATTTATGTGACAAATTCAAAGTCCATTTGAATAATAGAACGTTTATCTTCTCCACCAAACATTTTAATAAGCACTAATAATTTTGATGTTAATGCAGTATATTCACGAGACTGATTAGCGTGTTATCAAAATAACTGCACTGGGTACAATAACGTGTTGAAATTCTTGCCCCCACATTCTTGTTGTTCTGCTCATGTATTATTATCATAGAAAACACTTGTTCGGAGTAATAATCAAGATATGACTTCATCCTTCACATAGCAATGATGATAATATATCATTTCAACTTTGCACTCTGTCAGCTACTATCATGTAATGCCACTTCTGCATTTATGTCGTTTCCCTCTGTAATCCATTCGACAAATTCAAACCTCTGCAATCTGATATAATTGCACTTGACCGAGTTATTTACTTGGAAATGTTATCTCTGACACACACACACAGACACACACACACACACATATATAGGGTTTCATATTCAGGTTTGATATTCATAATTTATTTATCTTCCACTGTATTAGAAGTAGCTTATTTCGTTGATTTGAAAAATTCTTTAGATTATATGGTTGCTTAAAATGGGCTTCATTTTCTTTTATAAAGGATATTTAATTGTGGAAAATCATTCTTGCAACTGTTAAAAAACACACTATCTTTGTAGTGCTCTCATTAAAATATGTTTTTGTATAAAAATTATTCCATTTATTATATATATATATATATATATATATATATATATATATATATATATATATATATAATTTATTTTTAAGAAAAATGTGTTTAATTTTTTTCAAATCACTGAATCTGGGAGAGTAGATAGGGATTTTAAAGTACAACATCAAAAAAAGCATTCGAAAAAGTTTTTTTTTTTTTTTCATGGAAAAGTACATGAAAATTTCTCAAGATTTCAATAAGAGTTTGTACCCAAGAATTGTTATATTTCGAAATAACTTTGAGTATTAAACTAGATTTTATCTAATGAGGTTTTTATTCAAGAAGAGTGTGAATTTATTAAATTTGTGTAAAGTCAATCTGTTTGAAATTTGAAATAAATACCATTATTGAAAATTAAATTCTACATAATTAATTAATTAATTAAAAATAATTAATTAATGTTCTCTATTGTTGCTTTGATGGTTCATAATTAACATGCTTATGAAATTAAGTTTTATGCCAAGCACAAATGAATTTTAAGTGTGATGAATTTCAATTTTGGTTTGAAGGCATATTATTAATAATAAGTTGTACTTCCATTATTGACACCATAAAATAATTAGAAACTTAATTTCTCCCCTTTACTATGACCATCTCAGTTTATGTTATAATAATGCTACCAACCACATCTATCATTTACATGACATAATGAAGTCTAAGCCGATTATGATAAGTCATATAAATTGTATCATTATGATAAAACCTTACAAGAAGGTTTGAAAATCATGAGTGGACTAAAGCTTATAGAACCACTTAGGTTGTTTAAATTTTTTTTTGATTGGTTTTGTCTTATAAGGAAAATCGTGTTAAATTTTAGCAGGATTCATTGGTGAACCATGGTTAGAAGAAGTACAAGAAGGAATGGGGCAACTAGAGGGCACAACGTGGCACCGCCACAATAGTCAACTCCTACCACCCCACCCAATGACGAGGAACAAATCTCAACACAAGAACAAATACCAGCAGGAGAAGTGTTAAACTTAATGAAATCATTCCAGCACATGTCTGAGGCATTAATAAACCATCTAGAACGAGATCATGGAGGACCAGTCATACAAAATGAAGCACCCCGAAACACTACAAGAAATGATGTACGTCGAGATTTGGAAAAAGTAAAATTTCCAGAGTTTTGGGGGTCCACAGATGGTCAATCTGCAGAGGCATGGTTAGAAAACATGGCTATGTGCTTTACCCTGAGAGAGTATACCTCAAACATGAAAGCCAAGATGGGTATATTCCAGCTAAAGGGAAACACACTACTTTGGTGGAAGACTTTATTACCCCAATTGGGGATGGATATCTCAGGAGTAACTTGGGAATTGTTTGAATAAAAGTTTAGAGAACGCTACCTATCAGAGGAATTTCTTGAGAGGCAATTAAATGAATTCAATGCATTAAAGTAGGGGAGTCACTCAGTACCGAAGTATGAGGCTCGTTTCATGGAATTACTCCGTTATGCACCTCACTTAAACACATAAAGACTCAAGGTGATCAAATTTGTGTATGGATTAAATGGTAACATCCAGGCTAAGGTTAGGATCTTAACACGTCGCACCTTGCACAAGGCAGTTCAATGAACAATTATTGCAGAGGAGGAGATCATGAATAGTGGACCTAGTAAGACAAACAGGCCCGCAGGATCAAGAGTAAATAATGGAAATAGTATGGAACGTAGAAATTTTCAAAGGGGTCCTACACTCAATCATCAAAAGTGGTCTACCGGAACACCATATAGGCATCCAACTCAGCAGCTGCATAGAGTACCTCAGCAATAACATCATCGTCTTATGTGACAACACCAAGTCACACCACCTCAGCATCGATCCCAACAGTCTGGCTCTTTCCAACAGAGTTCCAGGCCAACTCCCAGTTCAGTCAATAATAGAAGCCAAGCTCCTAAGAGGGGGTGTTGTACTTGTGGAGGTGCTCACTAGGAGAGGGATTGCCCTCAAAAGATAGGTAATACCAACTCAACTCAGAAAGAAGCTATGGTGGGGGACCTGGGGAAGGCTCATTGCATCCATGCAGTGGTGAACAATCATCATGTCAAACACCAGTCCACTGTGTTGGAGACCACAGGTAACATTGATGGTATGAGTTTTGTCATTTTAATAGATCCAGGAGCTACTAATTGTTTTATTTCTTTAAATGCATTAACAAGGATTAAACACAAATAAATTGCTCAACATGATTTTAGACATGTAGAAATGGCTTGTGGTATGAAAATAAATGTAGGAAAGATGGTAAGGGATTGTGAGGTGGACCTAGGCGTATGTAAAACCAAGGTATCCTTGTATTCTACGATATTAGGAGTCTATGATGTAGTTATAGGAATGGATTGGTTGGAGCGGCATGAGTCACTCCTAGATTGCAAAAATAAGGTGCTATATTTCACAGATGATTATGGACAAAGAAAATCATTGAAGGGAAAGAACCGAGGGGTGTCCCTAAAGTTCATCTCCTCCATGCAACTAATGAAATATAGACGAAAGGGGTGTCAAATGTTCATGGTGGTGGCTCTAAATGATAAGGGTGATTCTGAAAAATTTGATAAACATCCAATTCTTGTTGAATTCAAGGATGTATTTCCTGAATAATTACCTGGCCTACCCCCAAAAAGGGAAATTGATTTCACCATCGACCTTAAACCAGGCACTGAGCCAATTGCAAAGACACCTTATCGTATGTCAGCTCCAGAACTAAAGGAATTGCAAATACAATTAAAGGAATTGTTGGACTTGGGGTTCATACGACCCAACATATCTCCGTGGGGAGCTCCCGTGATTTTTGTTAAGAAGAAGGATGGGTCTTGGCGACTGTGCATTGACTACCGCAAGTTGAAAAAAGTGACAATAAAGAATCAATATCCTTTACGTAGGATAGATGACTTGTTTGATCAAATGAAGGGGGCAACTGTGTTTTCAAAGATATATTTGAGGTCAGGATATCATCAATTAAGAATCAAGGAAGAAGATATTCCGAAGACAGCCTTTAAGACAAGATTTGGGCATTATGAATTTGTAGTTTTACCCTTCGGATTGAAAAATGCCCCGAGTGTTTTCATGAGTTTGATGAATGGGATATTCCAAGATTACTTAGACAAATTTGTACAAGTATTTATCGATGAGATTTTTATCTACTCAAAGACCCAGAAGATCATGACGAACACTTGAGGATAGTTCTTCAATGCCTTAGAGAAAACCAATTGTATGGAAAAATGTCAAAGTGTTCCTTTTACCAATCAAAGATTCATTATCTTGGGCACATTATCTTTGGGGATGGCATCGTGGTAGACTCGAAAAAGATAGAGGCCATCATGGAATGGTCAGCACCAGCCAATGTTCATGAAATACGAAGTTTCATGGGCATGGCAAGGTATTATCGTAGATTTGTCGAAGGATTTTCGAGGGTAGAAAGCCCCATTTCCGAGCTCCAAATAAAGAAAAAGAAATTCATTTGGACTGAAAAATGTGAAGAGGCATTCCAAAGGTTGAAATTATTGTTAACGATGACACCAATTTTGAAAGTGCCAGATATGGAACAAGAATTTTTGGTTTGCACTGATGCCTCCAAGCAAGGGTTGGGTTGTGTATTGATGTAGGAAGGAAGAGTAATAGCATATGCATCAAGAAAACTTAGAACCCACAAAGAGAACTACGCAACCCATGATCTAGAAATGGCAGCAATTGTTTATGCACTAAATATTTGGAGACACTACCTTCTAGGAAGGCAGTTTGAACTTAGAACTGACCATTGTGGGCTACAACACATATTCATTCAGGACCACTTAAATGCAAGGCAAAGAAGATGGTCTGAGCTAATCAATGAATATTATTTTGATATTACTTACATAAAAGGAACAATAAATAGGGTGGCTGATGCTTTAAGTAGGAGGCCTCGAATATTTTCAGTGATTCCCTTAAAGACAAACTTAAGGGAGAAGTTGCTTGACTTGCAATTTAAGGACACCTGGTACAAGGAGGTTAGCAAGAGTTTGAGGGAGGACGAAATGAGAATCCTAAAATATGAAGAATACTCCCTTGATGGTGATGGACTTCTACGATTCTGGGGAAGGATATATGTACCACCAAATGAAGATATACGCTAGCTGATCTTGAATGAAGCACATCGTGCAGTATACATGGCACACCCTGGTGTTAAGAAGATGAGTGTTGACCTGAAACTACTTTTATTTTGGAAAGGAATGAAGAAGGACATTGTAAAATTTGTAGCAAGATGCTTAGAGTGTCAGCGAGTAAAATCTGAACACAGACATCCAATAGGGTTATTGCAACCCCATGAAATACCAGAATCTAAATGGGAAGTTATATCAATTGAATTCATTGTGGGACTACCAATGACCTCAAGATGACATGATTCCATATTTGTAGTGGTGGACACTTTGACCAAGAGTGCCCATTTTATACCAGTTAAGACTACATATAAGGCACCAGAGATAGTGAGAGTTTTTATTGATGAGATTGTAAGATTACATGGAGTTCCTAGGAAGATCATATCAGATAGGGGTCAGTGTTTACCGAAAGGTTTTGAACTAGTTTCCAAGAAGCCTTTGGAACCCAATTGAACTTCAGCACTGCATACCACCCTGAGACAGATGGTCAGACTGAGAGGACTAATCAAATCCTTGAAGACATGCTACAAATGTATGTGATGGACCAAAAAAATAAATGGGAGGAGTTTTTACCTTTGGTGGAATTTTCTTACAATAAAAATTATCAAAGTTCCATCAAGATGGCACCATTTGAATTCTTGTATGGAAGACCATGCAGAACACCTCTTAGTTGGGACCGACTAGAGGACCGAGTATTAATAGGGCAAAAAGTGGTGCAAGAGATGGAAGAACAAATGACTATGATTAAAGGGAGGCTAAAAGAAGCACAAGATTGACAAAAGAGTTATGCTGACTCTCATCGAATAGACCGAAGTTATGAAGTGGGAGATAGGGTGTTCCTGAGAGTAAGGCCCCAAAAGAGCTCTATAAAATTTGGAAAGGGAGAAAAATTGTCTCCACGGTTTGTGGGACCTTTTGAAGTTCTAGAAAGAAAAGGGCCGGTAGCATATAGACTTGCATTACCTCCATCCCTAGTACGTATTCATGATGTGTTTCATGTTTTTGTTTTGCGTCATTATATTTCAGATCCATCACATGTTATTGAATTAGGTCACTTGCAGGTTTCGGATGAGGGCGAGATGATGGTCAAACCAGTTCGCCGTATTGGACCAGCGAACTTTGCAGCTTAGACGACGATTATTGGACTAGGTTAAGGTCCAGTGGGACAATTACAGTCCTAGTTCAACCACTTGGGAGGATGCCGAAGAGATGTATCATCATTTTCCTTATCTATTCCAAGGACTTTGAGACGAAGTCCACTATTAAGAGGGGGTGTATGTAGTGCCCTACTCTAGTTGACTGGCAGTGATATGAATTTTAAGATTATTTAGCCCTAAGACCCACACTTTATTCTTTGAGGACCTCAGGTTGAGGATCCAGACACATGACTCTATTATTAGTGGATGTGATTGATACTATGATGATGATAACATTTATGGATATGCATGTTCTTTATTGATATGATTGTAGCGTTAATGGATATGCAGGTTCTCTATTGATATCATGATGATGATATATTTTATGGATAGATATGTTTCCTATTGATGTTACGATGATAATGCCTTTGATGAATATGCTAATTTACCATTGGTGTTATGGTTATGATAAACAGGAGGGATGTGTTCCATATGTTAACTACTTACATTAGCTCTAATTCAAAATAAACAATGATGTGAATGACTAAGTCATGTTGATGTTTCTAACACTGAGAACTTTGTTACTGATGATTATTGAGTATGATAGGAAACGACCAGAGGCACTCGCATATGATGAGTGGATAACATCTGGTTTGTTAGAAATTAATAATTTGTCTTTGAAATTCCAAGTTCAGTTTGAAACTTGTTATATATATTACATATAATCTGATGATATGTTAGTGGTTGCAGGAACATGTTAGTTGCTTGGCCGAATGACTCACATATGGGTGATGGGGTTGTACAATTGAATGGAACAACATGGGAGGGGTGGAACAGTGTTCCTGATCTCACCCACTAGCACTCCCGCTGTGACTTAGGCTGGAAAGGTCAAAACACCTTCGCCTTGAATATCATGATGTCGTGAGGGCAGGTCCCAAATTTGGTTCGCACACGAGGATTTTCTGGGGGGCGCACATCAAGGCGGATTCCTTGATCCGCAGCACCATTAGTCTCACTATAGCAGGAAACATACGAGATGATAGGGGTCTCTGGCGTTGCACATATGATTTCCCCTCGTAACCACTGGATACTTGAAGGGCAAGTGGTGTGGCACCCTTGGAATTTCAAGAGAAATTCTTGAAGGGCACGACCGACTTGGCACCTTTGGTATCAGAAATAAATTCTTAGGCATGGCACCCTTGGAACTTCGAATGGAAGTTCTTGAAGGGCATGACTAGCTTGACACCCTCGACATCATTAAAGAAAATAATAAGTATAATCAATATATGAAAATCCAACTATTCATATCAAGTGATATAGGATGTTAGAACCAAAGGAATTAAATCAAGAATAAAACTTAGGGTAAGGGAGGAATAGGAAGAGATGAAATATTTTACCATGATAACTCTACCCTTTCCATGTTAAAACAAAATATTAAGTACATAAGACTTAATTAGGAAAAATAAAATATACATAAAATAAGTAGAAAAAATTATTAAAAACTCATTAAGAGAAGAGGGAGAAGAGGTGGTAATTAAATTGGGTTAATAAATTGGTAAATTTGAGAAATTCTAGAGAACACAAGAGCGCACAAGAGTATTCATCATAGCAAATTGAATAGAAAATCAAACCGAGACTTATCAATTAACTTCAGTAATAAACACAAATTAAGGAGTAGAAAAGGGGGAAATCAAGAGACAACTAGGAGAAGAAATAGGAAGTCTTGTTGGGTTGAGGAAAAATACTATTTTAAATGAATAATTAAGTAAATTATTTTTGGAGAGTCTTGATGAGAGGGTGACACATGGGTGGGTGAATAATCAAATTTTGGGTGATAAAAAATATTTATTTATGCATGAACTTCCAAGTGTCACCTATGAAACATTCTATAAAAGAAAGGGAAATGGAAGGGAAAAGGACCTTTTGTTTACCCTATTGTTGGATGGAGGAGATTATGTCATTTTGAGTGGTTACGAGCTATAGTGATTTTGGTGGGATAGAATATTATAGAGAGGGGAATCTTGAGTTAAGAGGGGCTCACCTCTATCAGCTAGCACATTCCTTCGTTGTACAACCCCATTGCAGCTCGGGGGTCCGCGGCGAAGGAGAGTACCCAAGGAGTAGGCTGGGAGGTCAACCAGTGGGTCATTACATTCGGATTAAACACGACAACATTCTGATTTGGAGGTACTCGAGAACAAAGGAGCTCAAGTAGCGGCAGGTCAAGTTGGCTCTCGTCTAAGGGTGAACGATACATGTGCTAGTTATATTGTGTTTATTTATGATGATTTCATGATGCCTAGAATTGTTTGTATGTAGGAGGATTTCATTGTGCCTAGATCAACAAGTTAAATAGATGTATGTGTTATGAAGTTAAATTTATGGTCTTTGATATAAGAGAATTAATTTTTACTGAGTTTCAAATTGTATGATTATGGTTTAAATTCCTAGTTACTGTGTTTTTATTAAAAATATATATATATATAGTTAAGGCCTATCGCTCATCTAGTAAAATATAGGGTTGGTATCTACATTTGTGCAGGTCTCCAAGTGCAATAAGCGAAGGGAATGTGACTTGCCGAATCGAGAGTGAGTAGTTCTCATCACCACTACGATTGCTGATAATAACATTGGACCACATATAGGTTATCTTATCGCGTCCTTTTTCATTTGAATATCTCAGAACCTACACCTTAGCATGATTCCTTATTACTAGACCCACCCCAGGGCTAGAGGGATCATCTATGTCCACAGAGAGGATTTACCTACATAACAAACATGCTCAAATAAGAGTTTAGTAGTAGCTTTCCTTATGTTATTATTCTTGTATGGTGCCAAATTGACCATCTTAGTGAATCCTTTGACAATCAAAATCACATAATCATTACCGTCCTTGGTGGAGGGAAAACATGACACATAATCCATGAATACTAACTCTTGGGGCCTATCTAGGGTAGGTATAGGAGTGTAAAACTCCCACTTCTTAATGGATCGTTTAGAAATGGCATAGGTAGTGTGTGATTTGATATACAAGTGGACATCCCGTCAAAGCTCTGAATAGTTGAAACACTTCTAATACAACTACTTAATTCTCCTTACCAAAGTGTCCTACAACCTTACTCTAATGTGCCTCATATATCACCTTGGACTGATCACTTGAGGGAACACACAGGTGTTCTAATTAGCACAAGGATGCACCTTAGAGGTGGAAGTATGGAACTTGTTTTCCTATTATCAACATCTAGTATGTGGCAATGAAGTCAAATTTGTTATTGTATAATTATGGCCATTTAGGATTCTCATGCCCATAGGAGTGAAGATTTATGGTTAGCACCATAACCACACAAGGTAATACAATTAACAAATACAAATACAAATTAATGAAATAGAGTTCCTTTTTAAAATCCTTTTAATTTTTACGTAATACAAGTTACAAAATATAACACCGCTTAAACTTTGTTACATAGGACCATCATCTTCAAAACTCCAACAAACCTTGAAGCGGGAATCAAAGAATAGAAATTGATAATTAAGAAAAACTAAATAGAATCGAAAATTTAAACATAAAAAATAAAGGACATTCACATTTTTTTTCAAGAAAGAGTGTAAAATATACTTACCATCCAAACACTTGAAGAGATCAAAGATCAAAATATCAATATATTCAACAATACGTCACATTCACTTCATTAAAATATTATCATTATATTCAACAAATTCACTTCACTAAAATATGACTTCGATGATGACAATAGGTCCTCTCTATTTTTCTAGAACTCTGTCTATGTAACCTCTTTTATTTCTATCAAATAATGATGTTTTTTCTACTGGAAAAAAGAAAAGAAAAGGAAAAGTAATACCAAAATATTGTAGAACACAAACTTTCTAGAATGGTGGTAGTTGTCTGTAAAGAGAGAGAGATAGAAATAATACATATTCACAAAAGTTATTACAAGAAGTAAAATGAATGATCTTTTAACATAAATAGAGAACCCTATAAGTCCAAAACCATAACCCTATAAGATGAAGCAACAAAAAATTTGCATTCACTAAGGTGGTTTGTTGGTACATCAACTGCCTAAGGGTGCAAAATTTTCATACATTATCCATTTAGGGCACACAATAGTTCATTAAAATGAAATATCCAAGGAATAAAACATTTAAATAGGGCCAAGGAATCC
Source organism: Pinus albicaulis (assembly GCA_034641835.2). Classification (NCBI taxonomy): domain Eukaryota; kingdom Viridiplantae; phylum Streptophyta; class Pinopsida; order Pinales; family Pinaceae; genus Pinus; species Pinus albicaulis. The sequence goes on along the minus strand of CM076577.1, from coordinate 557,130,323 downwards.
CATTGTAATCCATGGCCCCATGAAATTCATGATAAACATCATTTAAGGCCCCAAAATGTCTCTTGAAGTTAGGGACAAAAAAAGAGAAAAATTGCCAAGAAGATAGAGAATCGTTGAGTTAGTGGAAGGGATGGATGGAAACTGATATCCACCTCAATAAATCCTCCCACCTTAGGAATAAATGGTATCCATTGTGTAAAGTTCATTCATTATATGGGGAGACTTTGGTTGGATTTGGCTCTTTGTAAGCCACATGCCTTAGTGAATAAGTCACCCTACATTGAAAACCTTGTAGAGTTGTATGTGCTGCTAGCAAGAATCCTTTGTCTTAGTCTCATTAATATGATCCATTATATCTTATTTAGTTCAGTCAATATTAAGTTCTATGTGGTCCAATTTCTAGGCTACCTTTGTGGTGCCCAATAAAGGTGGAAAATATGGTAAAAGAAAGTCCACATTAAATACTGGGTGCAAGTTAAGGAAAGGGGGAATATTCAATTCAAAACCATTTTCACCCATAACATTTGTGATTCTGCAATGATCATATAGAAGTATTTTGAGCTTCTTATGGGGTCCTATGAGGTGCTCCTTTTGTAAATGAAACCAAACCTTTTCACCAACCTGAAGCTTGTGTTGAACCCTTCATTGGTCATGTCACTTCTTGTACTTGGAATTGGATTTCTACAAGATATCATGAACCTCTTGTTGAAGGTGTTGGATCCATTCAACAAATTTGGATATTATATATTCCCTTATTTTAGCATGGGAGGACTCTTCAGATGAATATGCAATGGGAATAACTACATAAATTAGGATGATGGTTGGAACCCCAAGCATAAATGAAAAGGACTATGGATAATAGAGCTATGGAGGACTTTGTTACAAATATGCTAAGCATATGGAAGGATGTTTTCCCATGTACATGAATGCTTGGAGTTGTACATGTGTAAGATATGAACAATCATCATGTTCACCACTTTTGTTTTTTCATCTATTTGGGGATAAAAGGAGATCGATTTGGTCAACTTGATATACATTAGAGACCATAGGATGGACCAGAATGTACTAAGGAGCCTACCATCCCTATCCAAAAAAATGTTCTAAGGTAGTAAAAAATGAACCAAAACATGCTCAAAGAAGAGTTTAGTAGTAGCTTTCCTTATATTATTCTTCTTATATGGTGCCAAATTGACCATCTTAGAGAATCCTTTGAAAAACACATAATCATTACCATCCTTGGTGGAGGGAAAACATGACACATAATCCATGAATACTCAACCTTGGGGCTTGTCTAGGGTAGGTATGGGAGTGTAAAACTCCCACTTCTTAATGGATGGTTTAGAAATGGCATATATAGTGTGATTGATATACAAGTGGACATCATGTCAAAGATTTGGATAGTTGAAATACTTCTAGTACTGCTACTTAATTCTCCTTACCAAAGGCTTCTACAACGTGACTCTAATGTACCTCTTAGATCACCTTGGAATGATCACTTGAGGGAACACACAGGTTTTCTAATTAGCACAAGGGCACACCCTAGAGGTGGAAGTAGGGAACTTGATTTCCTATTATCAACATATATTATGTGGCAATGAAGTCAAATTTGTTATTGTAATACAATCAAAAAATACAAATACAAATTACTATCCTAATAAAAAATAATGAAATAGAGATCCTCTTTAAAATCCTTTTAATTTGCAAGTAATACAATTTACAAAATAGAACAATGCTTAAACTTTGTTACATAGGACGATCGTCTTCAAAAATCCAACAAACCTTGAAGAAAAATTCAAAGAATAGAAACCGATAATTAAGAAAAACTAAATAGAATCGAAAATTTTAAACATAAAAAATAATGGAGATTCATATTTTTTTTTCTTTTCAATAAAGAGTGTAAAATATACTTACTATCCAAACACTTGTAGAGCTCAAAGATCTAGATATCAATATATTACACAATACGTCTCATTCATTTCACTAAAATATTATCATTATATTCAATGAATTAACTTCACTAAAATATGACTTCGTTGATGACAGTAGGTCCTCTCTTTTTTTCTAGAACTTTGCAGAAGTAACATCTTTTATTTCTATCAAAGAATGTTGTTTTTTCTACTGGAAAAAAACCTCTCTTTTCATTTAACATCGAAAATGTGACAGATTCCCTTGCCAACGTGGTCCTCAATTCATGGTCACGATCCAATGAAACAATCAATAAACCATCCCAAACAACAATTTATAGCCTCCACAATCTGATACATAGTCCTTACAACGAGTGTTGGGGTCCACACTCGTGACACTGTGCTTGAAGAATCCTACAAATACTACCATGATAATCCTTTTAAATTAATGATTAAATCCACAACTTATACTACCATGATTGGCCTTTTAAATGAATGATTAAATCCACAATTTATGGCAAAACCATAAAACCTTATTTTGATATAATGCACACCATCAATATTGCTTAGTCTCTAAAAGAATAAATGTGACCCTCTTTCAAAAACATCATCATCTTGTAATTTCTTTCTTTATTTGCATAGGGAAAGAGGGAAACATTTGCATAGAGAAAGAGGGAAAGAGTATGGAAATTTCAATACTTGATACATTGTACTAGATTTTAGAGTTAGTTATGATGTTAAACAAAACATACTAAATATAATATAAACAAACAAACAAAAAGAACAAGAAAATAAAGACACCTACTTAAAGTGGGATTTAAGACCAAATTATGAATGTGTGGCACTAATTGTCTTATTATAATTTTTTGAAAAACATATATTTTATTAATTTGTGTAATTTTTTTTTTAAATATTTATAAATTTAAAATTTTATATTATAAAATTTTATAGTTTGTTTTTAATTATTAATTATTACAAAAAATTAACACTAATAAATTGAACAAAAATTGAACAAAAAATACTCACTAAAATATTATCATTATATGTAACATATTCACTTCACTAAAATATGATTTCGGTGATGATTGTAAGTCTTTGCCTTTCGATTCATAGCCAAAATGTGACAGATTCCCATGCTAGCATAGTCCTCAATTTATGGTCCTGATCTAATGACACAACCAATGAACCATCCCTAACAACAATTTTCGGCCTCCATGATCTGATTCAAAGTCCTTACAACAAGTGCTAGAGTCCAATTTTGTGACACTAGCTTGAAGAATCATACAAATAATAACATGATAATCATTTTAATGATTAAATGAATGATTAATTCCACAAGTTATGCCAAAACCATAAACTCTTATTCTCATATAATGCATATAATCAATATTATTTAGTCTTTCTAAATAAGTCATCATAGTGAAAGTTCATTCTTTATAATAGAGAGAGAGAAAATAGAAATTTCACTACTTCATAGATATCTTAAAACAAAACAATATAATTATAACATAATAATAATAATAATAATAATAATAATAAATCAAGTAAAAACACCTACTTGGAATGAGATTTAAGATCAAATTAGGAATGTGTGGCACTAGCTTATTATAACTTTTTAAAATTAAAATTTTTATAACTAATTTTTTAATTATTATTTATATAATAAAAATAACACTATAAAATTGAATTGATTAGATTTTCAACCAATATATATATATATATATATATATATATATATATATATATATATATAATGAAATAAATGTTAAAGAAGATTAATTTAAAATGTAGCAAAGTATTAAAAGGTATTACCTTTATAGTATTTCTTTTCTTTCTTTTAAAATCATTATATTAATTAGTTAGAATTAACAATATTAAATAGATTATAAATAAAAAAACTAATACACTAGATAAAGGCATGCTAAAGACTCATAATGGATATTCAATGTTATAATAAAAAATAATATTATGATGAATATTCATAACATTAAAACATCAATAAATATATTGGACAACAAATATATTTGTAATCATAACTATAACATTAAAAAATAGGCATGCTAATCATCATTAAAGGGCTACAAATACTTCATATTCATTATGAACTATATTTAATGTTTTCATTAAGAAATGTCAATATTCACCATAATCCACAAAATCCCATACTGTCTAGGTTCATCATGCTCAAACATGAGGGGAGGTAGGTTTGAGAGGATAATGTTTTCATTAAGAAATGTGAATATTCATCATAATCCATACAATCACATAGTGTCGAGGTTCATCATACTCGAATATTAAGGGCAGGTTTGAGGGGATAGTAAATTTAGAACACAATTTTTTTTTTGTGAAATGATGCTAAACTATAAATACATTATTATATAATAATAATATTAATTAGCATAAGTACTACATTTACTTATATAATAAGTAAATTTTTAGTAAGCATTTATGGCAACAAAGGAATCCAACTAATAATACAGATAAGAAATAAATGTTCAAATTCTAGTGAAGAGGTAGTAGTCCATACATTGATCATATTTATAAGGATCACATCACCATATGCCATCACAACTATTTAAATCAAATAACTAATAAATATTTATAGGCATCCATTCATGATAAGCAACAAAATAGTTACTTCATGATATGCATCACATTGCTAAGATTTAAAACAAAATGATAAAGACTAACTAAACCATAAATTTATTTTATATTATTATTATTATTATTATAAAAATAATTAATATATGAGTTAAAAAATATACTAATTAAAAAAACATGTACCAAGATTTTTAACCATGAAGCTTCACCCTAATTTACTTGGAATATTTTTAACCTCTAAATAAGCTTGTTACAATATCTTGGCTTATCAATATCAACATTCTTTAAAAACTATAATTCATTTCATATGGTACTTGTTTATATGACATTACTTTTAACAAATCAATTTGGTTAAATAAGTAGAAAGGGCATAATGTATTTTAAGATAAATATTCATTTTATTTTAATTAATACTAAGAATATTCTAAAATATTTTGTGGAGGTTAAATCCTTACCATTCACTTACTAATCATTGAGAACTAAATTTAAAATCTAAAACCTATTCTAAAATAGACATCAAAATATAATTTATCAATAATTAGTTATTGTAGAAGGATTTAACCTCCACAAAATATAATAATATAAAATATTTCACTATTTAATATTAAACAAATTATCCAAATAAATAATAAGATTATTGTTATTTGTTTTCACTTTTAATTTTAATATTTTAATGTGTGTGGATAACATACACTCATGAGGCTAGCACTATAACTCTTAGGTTTTTAGGTACTATGTAGTGTACTTGTTGATTCTAGGTCAATTATGACTGTTGTTATCACTCCGCTAGATCTCTAAGGCTGAAGAAGAGATCCCAACAAAGGTAACCACAGACCAACCTTTTAACTTGGTATCTAGCCCTACCAAGTCGGAGAGGGCTCTCTCCACAAAGTCACAGCCAAGAGGGCTGGATGAAAAGGTTTTAGGCTTGCTATGAAATGCAGAAGGGTTTTTTTTTGGTTTTGATTGGGTTGTTGGATGATGGTTTCAGGAGGGTGAAAATCAGGAGCTAGGTATAGAATTTTAGATGATAAGTTACAAAGATAATTAGGAGCAAGGTAGGTATGCATAAGAGGTATTTTAGTGTTTTAGTATTTGATGATATAGGATGAAATTGCAGAAAATAAAAATGAGCACAAAAGGTGAATTCATTTTGATAGGAGAATAAAACAAATACATGAAAATATCTTTTAAAATAGAGCATGTGTTCATAAATTTTGTTCACAGACTGGAGAGATTATCATTAGAAAGAAAATATGATGATAAATGTATAAATATTAATAGAAGGAAGCAAAATTACCAAATTTACACACCACAGGAATTCCTAAGAAATATTTGTAACTTCTAGTTTTATTATTGTCAAAACAATACACTAGCTCCAAAACTCTTCATCCTCTCGTGTCCAACATTCCAACTTTTGATTTGTATCAAAACATAGACATATATAGACTAAAAACTAAAAATACCCACCTCTAGGTGTCAAATTAATCTATTTAGGACTTAGAAAAACCTTTTTCTCTAACAAAAACCCAAATCAAGGGAGGTTCTACCCATTCCCTGATTTTTCTCCAACTAGATACATTTGACTTTACATAATTATAACTAATGAATTTCGAGCTATTAGACATTAAACACACATAATACATTATATTACATCATCATCCATCATTGGAAAATTGAATTTCACCCTAATATTACAAAAAATGACTTTTTGCTGAAAAGGTAGTGTGAAACTGAAAAGGTAGTGTGTGCGTAACAAATGCGTAGCATGGACTTCTTGAGTCGATGCTTTGGTGGATTCTTCATCTGAAAACTACTGGAGGTTTATGAGGGTGTCTTTTATGCCTTTGAAGTGGTTTTGCATCACAAAATATCCAGCAAAGTACCCAAAAGATGCATTTACCAAAATTGGTCTGTGAGTGCTGTAATGAGCGCAGAAAGCTATTTTATATTTTATGTATTCCTGTGTAAAACAAATTGCTAGTGCAGGAAACTGAGTAAAAATCATTAATATATAAGCTAAGGCCTTTCCAAAAATGCAATCCTTTCTTCATTTGGATGCCTCCATCGATAAAGGTAGCGTGGGCACACTATCTTCTTTCCCTTGTAGCAAATTTAAAAAAAAATGGGCAATTTTCAAAATTTTCTCCAAGTGTCTTCAAAATTGGTGTAAGGTATCACATTGTCTTATGACAAATTCCTCTTCAATCCTCTAATTAAAGGTCTCTTTGGCTCTTTAGGCTACCAGTTTTCCCTTCTTATCCTTTTCTGCCACATCAACAACCACACTCTTGCCTTTGTCAAGTGATATCACTATGCTTGATTTGATATTTCCAGCCTTTGCTTGACTTTACAAGAGTTTTATGTTTTTCTGTTGTAAAATATCTACCATGTAGTTGGATTTAAAAATACTCTCCTTTAACTCAACAATTTCAACATCCTTTTCTTGGAGGAGCTCTTCAGTTGATTTAGGTGCATGAGATCCCTGTTCATGTTCAAATTGTGCTTGCTCACCTTGATCTTCTTGAATTTCTTGTTGACCTTCTATTGCCTGTAAGGATACCTCTTTTACCATTGAAAGAGAAGGATCATTCTCCCTTTCACCCAAAATACAGGTTAGCTTCTTAGCTCTGCTCCTAGTATTTTCTCTTTGACTTTTTTCAATCGTAAGGGTAGCTTTTACTTTGCTATATGAACCAACTTCCTAAGGCATGGAGTTTGAAGGTGATGAAATAGAAATTTTATGCACAAAGGCCTCCCAAGGCATACCAATAGCTGACAAATGATGGAGGACGATCATTTTAATCAAACAATGATGGAATAAACTAGTGTAGTGATCCCCTACCTTGCTTCTCACCTTCTCACACATTTTAACAAGACTCTTATATAAAAAATGTGGCAGGTTCATCTTCTTGGCAGAGGTGAAATGCATCAAGAGGTGGATATGATATTGATATAAAAAATAATAGTCGCCTTCACAAGTAACGTATGACATTATCACCCTCATCAAAGGTATGTACTTGTCTCGCAAGTGTGTCATAGGAAAGGTGGTTATAGGAGCTTCTTTATATCGTGTTTTCAGGAAAGTCTTGTAACATTCTAAGTCAAGATCAACCATTTTAAACCAAATCTCCCCCTAAAGAGGTATCTTGGTGGGAGAAGCAATGGTTTTAGGATATATCATGAACTTAACCCCAGCAATGATGATTTCATTTTATTTGAACAAGGTAGCAAATACACTAGTCAACTTCACATTGAATCCTACCTCTTGGATTCTCTAGCAAAAGGGAAGAAATCAACTTCTTCAAATAACATTATGATGTAAGGGGATTGCATGATATCTATGGTCTGTTGTGGCTCATTTTGGCTTACTTTTCATCCTTTATTATAATTCCTTTTCTCCTTTTCAGTGCTCATAGTTACACCTTTGCTATCTTTGACAAAACAAGGTAGGGAAAAAGGGGATTGTGAATGTTGGATGAATGGAGGGATATGAAAGGGGAAAATGAGTTCTAAATTTTTGATAAAATTTGAGGGAGTATGGAGGGATATTAGGAAGATTATAGAAGTGGAAGGGATGAAAAATGATGATGGGAAGGGACAGAGAAAGCCAAAACATAGGCCTGGTGTCTAAAATGTAGCGAGGATTTTGGAAAAATGTGAAAAACGACAGAGATGTGGGAAAAACGTTTTGAAAGGGATGGGAAAGGTAATGAATGTATTTTAGAATGTGGTTTTATCAAATTTTACGGAGTTTTGCTGAAACTTTCACATAAATATTTAAAATAAGAAAAATGTGCCCTGAAACCCTAGCAAGCTTTTGAATTCGACATTTTTGAGCATTTAGGAGAAAACCATTTGGAATATTTGATGAGAATACCTGTTAAAATTTGCAAAGATCTTAAATATTTATTATTTGAAGATTTTGAGCTCCTAATTTTGTTCCTTGAACGCAAATACTGAGCTTTGCTGAAAACGTAGTGATTCTGGGCTGAAACCGTAGCATGGGAGAAGCTCTGCTACCTCCGAGGCATCCTAGGGAAAATTTAAAGATGTGGTTTGCTTTTAAATCTTCATTTGCAGCTTCAGTGTTCAAAAAACAATCAAGAAAGAGGGTTTAAATTATGGTTTCAACAAAATAGTAGCAAAACACTACCTTTTCGCCCATAAAACAATGATTTCGCTAAAACATTGTTGTTGAGGAGAAAGAAGGGCTTATGAGAGGGAAAATTAGTCCGATTGATCAGAATTGAGGCGAATTTAATCTTTGTTGAGATTTTTTAGGGTGGATGAAGTGAAAGAGTAGAGAAATGATGAAAAAGTAGCGAGTTGGCTCACCAATTCACCTTTAATAATTTTCTCTGAGTGGCTTTAGGAACCTTTGGAGCAGCTTACATTTAAAATTTTAGAACTTGTTGTACATGCTTTGAAATGATTTAGTGCCAAATATTTTGAGAAAATAATTCTTCCACTCATGATGACCTATCATGACATAACCTTAATTTTGATTTGACTCTATCATGACACATTACAGACTATGAAACCATGAATTTAACCATAACATCTTGAAATGACAATTTGACCATACAAAAATGATTGTCATGACAATTACATCAATGGATCATGAATTATAACCTTTCATGATGGAAGTAAAAACTAACCTTTTTATAACCCTAGTCATGGTGGAAGAAGAAAACACCTAACAATCTAAACCGGTGAGAAAATTTTTATTTTGAGACTTGATGAAATACTAAAAATTTGAAAAAGACTCAGACAAATTTAGAAAGAGGATACCTATTTGATCACCGATGACAAGAAAACTTGACTGGAACTAACATTGACCTTATTGGGGATGGCATCTCCTTGGAGGTGTCAAGAACACCGTAGACCAAGTGCCTAACCATGTGGGTCAATACGATCAAAACTCAAACTGAAAAAAATGACTAAATGATGAAAACTCAAATGACAGAAACTAACTTTGAACTGTCTTGAAATTGACTGAAAAAATGACTCAATACTTGACTTACTTGACTAAAAACTGAACTTGAAAATGGTAGAAAGTCAATGAAGCTCAATGGCCTTCATTTCGGGCTCTGAATTCCAGTTCTTTTCTACTTCACACTTGCAGAAAACTGAATGAAATTGATGAAAGATGCTCACTCCTATGAGCTTATTAATCACACCCTTTCTTATTCTAACTACTGGAAATGACTGCTAAATCAGGTAAAGGAAAAATTCCAATGAAGCCAATCACGCAGCTGGATACCTAATTTTCCTTTGCTTACACTATCTACAAAAAGCTTGAATACTAGTACTCAACATACAACTGAAGTTGAAAACCATGATCCAAAACAAGTCAACCAACCTGATCCAATAACTACAACAAACTGGCAAAAGGATCTTGAAAAGCATGTGCAAAGAACAGATCTTGATGATTAGCAGGAAGATCAGGACAATTGTTAATTTGAATTGTTTCCTCTTTATGAGCCAATGGAAACACATCAGCATGATCCTCCACTTTTTTCCTTTTTTCAACCATTGTTGGTTGTTCATGTTCACTGTTCTTCAACTCAAAATAATCCTCATATAACATGGCAAACATATTGTCATTTTTCTTATCACACTCATCAGTCATAAGAGGGAAAACGTCATATTGTTCTTGAAACTCAAAATTGGCATTCCTATCATTTACCACATAATCATCCTAAGAATATTTTTCACTTGAACAAAAATCTCACCTTGTTTTTCATAAAAGGACTGGATTGCTTCCGCCTGAAGACTTTGTTATGATGAGATGAGAACACTTAGGTCAATAAATCTAGTTTCTTCATTTGAGGTGATCTCAACAATAGACCTCTCCTTCATGGGATCTGGAACAACATACTCTTCATCATCACAATCTGAATCTAGATCTGGATAAGCCAGCTTGACTTTACTACAATATGAAATTGGAACTTGATTTTCCTGCATACAATATTCTATTGTAAGTAGATCTAAAATAATACCTTGTCTTCCATCATTTTCAACTTTACAAAGACCTTCAACCTACTGAAAACTTTCCTGAGCATCTTGATAAGTATCCTCTAAGCTTTCTTTATGCTGTTGCAATGGATTTTCATACAGGGATTCCATGATCTCATCGTCCATGAATTCATCATCTCCATAAACATCCTCAAGGTTTTCAATAAAACTATCAACATGTTTACAACAGTTCTTAACTAATATTAAGGATGGAAAAGGTTCTTTATACTTTTTAAAGAACATGATATGAAAATCAGTTAAATAGAAAATACAAGCAGGCGACAAACTTTCATACCAAGATTGGGCTTCACCTTCTAGAGTGGCCATGAATATCTTCATCAAGCAGTCTTCAGGAAAACAAATCTTTAATCTACGCACATGCATGTGAAATATCACCAGATGAAGAGCAGCATTATTACCTTTCACATCTTTGAACTTCGGAAGATATTTCATCCAATCAACCTAAGGTATGCGATTCAGAAAACCCGGTATGTGATCTCGGCTCATGGGAGCATACCTTCAAGCAATTGAATCCATTTTGATAACAATGAAGTCACCAAGAAGTTCTTCAGGTTACCAGTTCTTGAAGAGTGGAGTCGCCATGAATGTCTTGATTTCTGGATTCTTCTGGCAGTGGAGTCCTTAAATCAATATGAACTATGTGGATTCTCCTGGTGGATGATTCAACCTTCTTGTGTCCAACTGTTTTCCACCATCAACAATCAGAACTAGGACATTGTCGTTATTTCCTAGGGAAGATATAGCTTTCACAAACCCCATCAATGGTTCTAATATGTTATCACTACGCCAGATCTCTAAGGCTAAAGAAGAGATCCCAACAGAGGTAACCACAGACCAATATTTTAACTTGGTATCTAGTCCTACCAAGTCGAAGAGGGCTCTCTCCACAAAGTCATAGCCAAGAGGGTTGGATGAAAAGGTTTTAGGCTAGCTATGAAATGCAGAAGGGTTTGTTTTTGTTTTGATTGGGTTGCTGGATGATGGTTTCAAGAAGGTGAAAACTAGGAGCTAGGTATAGACTTTAGGATGATAATTTACAGAGATAATTAAGAGCAAGGTAGGTATGCATAAGAGGTCTTTTAGAGTTTTAGTCTTTGATGATATAGGATGAAATTGAAAAAAATCAAAATGAGCACAAAAGGTGAATTCATTTTGACAGAAGAACAAAACAAATACATGAAAATCTCTTTTAAAACAGAGCATGTGTTCATGAATTATGTTTAAAGACTGGAGAGATTATCATTAGAAAGAAAATATGATGATAAAATGTTTAAATATTAATACAAGGAAGCAACATTACCAAATTTACACACCACAGGAATTCCTAAGAAATAGTTGTAACTTCTAGTTTTATTATTGTCAAAACAGTACACCAACTCCAAAGCTCTTCACCCTCTCCAGTCCAACATTCCAACTTCTGATTTGTATCAAAACATAGACATATATAGTGATGCAGGGGCATTATGCAATAGCCAGCAATGTAGGAGTTTTTTCCACATGTTGAGGCTATTGAGGGTTCGAAATTCATCAGATTGTAATAGCCAGGTGTCAATACCTCGGCTGACTATTTGAATTAGATCAGTTAGATTCATAAGAAGTCGAATAGCTTAGTTTTCTAGTTGTCATATTTCAGTTAATTGAATTATTATAGTTAGACTGTTGGTTTCTAGAACGGTCCTCTCAGAGGAACCGAAGAGTCATCAATCTATGTATATAATTGTAAAACCACGAATGTATGAATGAGGAGAGTGCGAGATATCTCAGAATAAACTCTGTGTATTAAAATTGTTTCCAATTAAATGGTTTCTAATCGTGGTTGCCATCGGAAGGATCCAATTATTTGTCTATGAAAGGGTCGTTTAATTGTGAAGCAATAGATTCTGTATATGTATGAAATTCCTGAGTCGAGCCACTGTATCGACTCTGCATCTATTTTTCTGTCTTTCCCTTCAATTTGTTGTCTGGATAACTGTGAACCATCTCAACCACAGGCGAGAGTTGCGCATAGATAAGCCAGATTAAACATAGTGGAAAACCGCGAGTGGTTTTGGATAGTGGATTTCCCCATTTCCGCATCGCCTCCCGACCATAAGTGGTACCCATAGAGCAGGCAGCGAATCCATAGATCGCCGGACACGTGGCCAAAAGACTGTTCGAAGACCGCTCTTTAACTTGCGGTTTCACGCGTTAATGTCAGTACCAAGACACCGAGCGAAATTTCTCCGGACCGTCGATTTGAAAAGGGGACATCCGACAATAACGATTCGACAAAGATACGCGAAGATTAAAAAAAGGGCATGGTGGATAAGCGAGGTACGGTGCATAGGTGGGACCGGGCCGAAGTTTTATTATAAAGTTTGTTCAAGGCATAGATTATTAATATAAAGCCCGGGGTTTAATTTCTGTTGTAACGTTGGTAAATACATAAGCCGAGATCACCATATATCATTCTAAAGTTACCAATTGTATTTATTTATCAATTTTTCTAAAATTGATAAATAACATTACCGAGAAAAGAAAAAGGGATCTTGTTGACTGAGTCACGTCATTGGTGACCGATTTTAGTGGGACGAACTTTCAGTTGTTACTGCGTCATTTGTGGTATCAGAGCCAAGTTTGAATTGTTTCGCAGGAAGTTGACATGGCAGTTCGAGTTGGTAGAGGTGCTGGCAGAAGAAGACCTGTTGCCAACGCAGAGGTGTTGGGGATGTTGCAGAGGGTTGAGGCCAGAATGGATGCCATGGAGCGAAGACAGACCGGGGATCCTGAAGACACCAGTGAACCAGAAACAAAAGCAGCAGAAGAAATTGAAATTCCTCCTGATTTGAGGCTCCTTAGAACTGTTCTGGGATCTGCAGTTAAGCCCAGAATTGAAGTGTCGAGTTATACAGGGGTGCTGAATCCAAAAGAGCTGGTAGACTGGATAAATGAAATAAACAAGTGTTTTGATTATGAAGAAATAAGTGAAGATAAAAGGGTCAAGTTTGCAGTGACAAAGCTGAAAGGACATGCTGCACTTTGGTGGGATGGAGTGCAGGCAGAAAGGAGGAGAGTTGGCAAGCAACCTATCAAGAGCTGGACCAGAATGATGGCTAAATTAAAAGGTAAGTTACCTGATTATCACCGACACTATATGTATAAATGCAATCCTAGACAGGTTAAGCCGATGTTAAGAAGAACACAAGAATTTTGGTAGTGAGCATAAGAGTCAGAATTCTAAGATACACCGCAGGAACCAGAGATATATGAATGGTCTCGTACCGGAACCAAGATGAGATTGGTTCTCTATCTTCCAAGACAAAGCAAGAGTGGCTACCGTATGGCCTTGAAAGCGTAGGAGAAACTCCCCGAGAAAACAAATTTTACCAAGAAGAGAGATTGTGGAAGCTGTGGTGGTAGAGGAAAGTTTACACCCAGGGATGGAGCTAACAGTAGCTCACCTCAGAATGCATCTACAGAGGAGGATGCAAATGGCAGAAGGGGTCCTTACAGAGGAAAAGGAAGAGGAGGCAGAGACAGAGGCAGAGGTAGAGAGTTGAGGTGTTATAGATGTCAAGGAGTGGGACACAAGCACTATGAATGTTCAAAGAATGTGGGTGTTGGTCCAAGAAATTCTGTTGTTGCCCAGGTTGAAGAAGAAGCAGAAATTGAAGAAAAAGTTCTTCCAGAGAGGGGAGAGTCCTTGGTGGTTAATAAGGTCCTGTTGAAACAAACCAAAGAAGTCACTGAGCTTGCACAAAGGAATACTTTGTTTAGGAGCATATGCAAAGTCCAAGGGAAATGCTGCCAGCTGATCATTGATAGTGGCAGCACAGAAAATTTGGTTTCCACTGAGGTGATAGAAAAACTGAAGCTGAAGACTAGGGAGCACCCCACTTTGCCAGGTGTCCGTCGTAAGACATGGGCACCACCGGTTGTGAAGGAACAGCAGAGAGAGCCAAATGGAAAATACAAGGACAAAGTTTCTTGTGATGTAATGCCCATGACGGTGTCATATACCTACTGCAGACCTTGGAAGTTTGACAAGAGAAGAAAGGCATGATGCAAAGAGTGAACACTTACAAGTTCTTCAAAGATGGAAGACCAAGATGTTGATTCCTGCTAGTTGAAGGAGAGCCATCCAAAGAGTGATTGATCCAAAGACCTTGTTGCCGAGCGAAGGAATATTCACAACAAGACAGAAGAAGAAGAGGTAAGATTTGCTTTCTGCTTGCAAACCAAAATTCGTTCTGACTTCTACAAATATTTCTGATTTTCCAATAGAAATCCAAGAAATGTTAGATGATTATTGTGACATTATTGTGGATGATTTACCTGATGAGCTACCACCTGTGAGAAAGATCATCCATTAGATAAATTTTATCCCTTTTTCGAATCTGCCAAATAAGGCAACCTATAGAATGACTCCCAAGGAAAATGAGGAAATCAGGAGACAAGTACAGGAATTGGTGGAGAAGGGGTTGATCAGAGAAAGTTTGAGTCCATGTGCAGTACCAGCAGTATTAAGCCCAAAGAAAGATGGAGGCTGGAGAATGTGTACTGATTCCAGAGCAATTAATAAGATCACAATCAGGTATAGATTCCCTTTGCCCAGAGTTGAGGATTTGATGGACTGTTTGAGTGGTGCTAAATATTTCTCAAAGATAGATTTAAAAAGTGGATACCATCAGATTAGAATAAGAGAGGTAAACAGTGAAAATCGCTTTAAAACAAATGAAGGATTGTATGAATGGATGTAGGTCATGTTTTTTGGGGTTGTCGAATGCACCTACCAAGCATTTTTATGAGACTCATGAATGAAGTTACTGGCATGGCACTTATCGGGGAAATTGTGATATATATTTAGATGATATATTAGAAGTTGCAGAATTAAAGAAGAATATTTAAGGCATCTTAATCATGTCAAGAAGTCGCATCAAGAGAAATCCATCGAGCAATTCTGAAGAAATGCCTATTCATGAAGGAAGAGTTGCGATCAGTTTTTGTTGTTTCTCATATGATCAAGACGGACCCAAAAGGTTAAGGCAATTATAGAGTGGCCTTCACCCAGAAATGTCTTCGAGGTAAGGAGTTTCCATGGACTTGCCAGTTTTTATAGACAGTTCATAAGAAACTTCAGCAAGATTAATGCACCCACAATTGAGACCATAAAGAAGAGAAACAAATTATTTATGGGGATTCGTCGACAAGAGAGAAATTTTTAAAGTTTTAAAGCAAAGATAAGAGAAGCTCTGTTTTTAATTTCATTTATTTCACCAAACCACTAAGTAAAATGATGCCAGTGGGGAGGCCATTGGAGCTGTTTTGAGTCAGGATGATAGGCATGTAGCCTATTTCAGTGAGAAGTTAAATGACACCAGGAGAAAGTATTCCTCTTATGAGAAGGAATTCTATGCAATTGTTCAAGCATTGAAGAAGTGGAGGCACTATTTGATGTCCAGAGAGTTTGTATTGTATTCTGACAATCATGCTTTGCAGTATATTGTACAGCAGCCCAAGTTGAAGCATAAGCATGCTAAATGGGTTGAGTGTCTCCAAAGTTTTAATTTTGTTTTGAAACATATAAGTGGCCAAGCCAATAAAGTAGCTGATGCTTTGAGTAGGAGACATTTTCTTGTTCAAGAGACCACCTTGAAGTTACAGTGATTCGATTTTTTCAGCAACTGTATAAAAAAAGATCCTCGATTTTAAAGAAGCATTGGTTACGTAGTAACCTTGTTCTAACAGACAGAAGTCAAGAAGTTAGATTATTTTCAAAGGAAGACTTGTTATTTGTGAAAGAACTGAATCACATACCAAAATGTTTTCAACAGGTGCAATTTGGTCAAATGAAAGTACAGTGGTGGACCAATGGACACTTTATACCGATAAGTACTTATGAACACCGAGTCAATTTTATCAGCCCAAGATGAGAACAAAAGTGGATAAGTTTGTGAAGAATTGCAAGATTTGTCAATATGCCAAAGGAAGGAGCCAGAATGCAGGATTGTATACCCCCTTGCCTATTCCAGACAGGCCTTGGGACACGGTGAGTATGGATTTTGTACTAGGATTGCCCAAGAATCAGAGAGGGAATGATACAGTCTTTGTTGTGGTAGACAGATTCTCCAAAATGGCACATTTTATTCCATGCTATAAAACTAGTGATGCCACCCATGTTGCTAACTTGTTTTTTAAAGAAGTTGTTAGATTGCATGGGTTGCCCAGGAGTATTGTTTCAGACAGAGACACCAGATTTGTGGGCCATTTTTGGAGGACACTATGGAAGAAACTTGGCACTAAACTGAGTTTCAGCTCAGCTTATCATCCCCAGACTGATGGACAAACTGAGGTAGTGAATAGGAGTTTGGGAAATTTGTTGAGGAGTCTTGCAGGAGAACATCCCAAGCAGTGGGATCATATTTTGCCTCAGGCAGAATATGCATATAATGATTCACCAAACAGAAGCACAGGGCAGAGCCCATTTCATATTGTTTATGTAGAAATTAGCTGAATAAATCACTTATTCACTGAAGATTAACCTAGTCATATATCAATTTCGAATTGCATACATAACACATAACCTTCTTCTACAATTAATTGTCACATGCGGAAATAACAGAAGCAATCTCACATCAATTCAATCACACATTAACTCGGTATGTATGGGGAAAGCCTATAGCTGAAAACCCCGCAGCTATTGTGTATATTATAATGGAGAAATCAAGTAACCAAACAAGTACAATACTCCTCACAAGTACTCAGTACTCTCTCATGAAGTTACCCACAATCTAGCTTGGTTTTGAACAAGTCTCGGGTTCAAAACACACCACTAACTGCCTTGCCTCTATTGCGCAATCATGGCCTGTATATGAAGAGGTTCAAGGTTCGAATCCCCTTGCCTTGACTGCGCAATTGTCATGGACAATTCCTCCAAGTGTAATACAAATCTCATGCAAAACAAATCTATCAACTGATAGCTTTACTCACCCTTTCATCTACCTCTTCCACTGGTCTCCACTGAACTGATCATGCACTGTAGTGAACTGAAGTGTTCTTGAGTTGACTAATGAGTTAATATTTAGTGAATTAAATATTATTTAATTCACTCTACTCATATCTAGTTGATTAGCTAGTTAACTAATCCCAACTAGTTCAACTAAAACAAACAGAACACAACTCCACTATCTGTCCCGTTAACTCCTCCAAAACTTCTGCCACTGAAGTCTAACCGAAGCCAACCATGCAAGATGCCATCAAACCCTAGGAACCACGTGATTCCTTGTGTCAGTTGCATGAGCCACCTCCATGACTCAAACTGAAGTGCGCCAAGAGAGTAAACTGCTGTTTATAGTCAAAATATTATTAAGGGTAAATAATATTTGACCTCCATATTTTTAGGAGATCAGTCTAAAAATAGCCTGGGTCCTAAAAATTAGGGTCTCATCTATTTTTACCGACATGTCGCATACTCCAAGAATCTCCAAGTAGAATTCCCAAATTATGCTCCGTATGTCTAAAAATAGACATAGTCTAAAAATAGACTTTGCGCCAGACTTTGCCTGCGGGCCCACTTAGTGAAGGCGACTTCATTTCACTAAGCTCCATCATCTTGCTGCATTCTCAACACTTATGGAATGCACCCCAGAGGAATATCAGAATTAAGAAATCTGGGAAGAGCAGAGTTAAAGAGAGCAGATGGTGAAGAATTTGCTTCAAAGATCTAGGCCATTCATGAACAAGTGAAACAACAACTACAAGGCAGCAGCATCAAATACAAAAACAGAGCAGACTTGAGCAGAAAATAAGTTCATTTTGAAGTAGGAGATTAGGTTTTGGCACACTTGAGAAAGGAGAGGTTCCCAAAGAAGCAGTACAACAAATTGAAGTTCAAAAAGATTGGGCCATGCAAGATACTTAGGAAGTTTTCTGCAAATTCTTATGAGATTGAATTGCCACCTGATGTTGGAATATCTCCCATTTTTAATGTTGCAGATTTGTACAAGTATGAAGATGATGGTGCAGAGGACAGATCAGCAGACAAGGAGCAGATTGAGTGGAAGGAGCAGCTACCTCCAGCACAGCCATTGCAACCAGAGAAGATATTGGACAAGAGAGTATTCAAGAAGACCAGAGGACAAGAGTACTTCTAGTACTTGATCAAATGGAAGGATAAACCAGAGGAAGATGCCGGTTGTGATTCGAAGGAATGTCGTTAAGAAAGTGCATCGTTGGAAGAGCCTGCGGACTGTGAGCCCATGAAGAAAATTGCTCCGGAGTCCGATGGCAGCATTATGTAATAGCCGCATTGTAGGAGTTTTTTCCACATGTTGAGGCTATTGAGGGTTCGAAATTCATCGTATTGTAACAATTTTGTGTGTCAATACCTCTACGATCGTTTGAATTAGACTGGCTAGAGTCATAAGAAGTCGAATAGCTTAGTTTTCTAGCTGTCATATTTCAGTTAATTGAATTATTATAGTTAGACTGTTGGTTTCTAGAACGGTCCTCTCAGAGGAACCGAAGAGTCATCAATCTATGTATATAATTGTAAAACCACGAATGTATGAAGGAGGAGAGTGCGAGAGATCTCAGAATAAACTCTGTGTATTAAAATTGTTTCCAATTAAATGGTTTCTAATCGTGGTTTCCATCGGAAGGATCCAATTATTTGTCTATGAAAGGATCGTTTAATTGTGAAGCAATAGATTCTGTATATGTATGAAATTCCTGAGTCGAGCCACTGTATCGACTCTGCATCTATTTTTCTGTCTTTCCCTTCAATTTTTTGTCTGGATAACCGTGAACCATCTCAACCACAGGCGAGAGTTGTGCATAGATAAGCCGGATTAAACATAGTGGAAAACCGCAAGTGGTTTTGGATAGTGGATTTCCCCATTTCCGCACTGCCTCCCGACCATAAGTGGTACCCGTAGAGCAGGCAGTGAATCCATAGACCGTCGGACACGTGGCCAAAGGACTGTCCGAAGACCGCTCGTTAACTTGCGGTTTCACGCGTTAACGTCAGTACCAGGACACCGAGCGAAATTTATCCGGACCGTCGATTTGAAAAGGGGACATCCGATGGTAACGATTCGACAAAGATACGCGAAGATTAAAAAAAGGGCGTGGTGGATAAGTGAGGTATGGTGCATAGGTGGGACCGGGCCGAAGTTTTATTATAAAGTTTGTTCAAGGCATAGATTATTAATATAAAGCCCGGGGTTTAATTTCTGTTGTAACGTTGGTAAATACATAAGCCGAGATCACCATATATCATTCTAAAGTTACCAATTATATTTATTTATCAATTTTTCTAAAATTGATAAATAACATTGCCGAGAAAAGAAAAAGGGATCTTGTTGACTGAGCCACGTCATCGGTGACCGGTTTTAGTGGGACGGACTTTCAGTTGTTACTGCGTCATATAGACTAAAAACTACAAATCCCCACCTCTAGTGGTCGAATTCACCTATTTAGGACTTAGAAACACCTTTTTCTCTAACAAAAACCCAAATTAAGGGAGGTTCTAACCATTCCCTGATTTTTCTCCAACTAGATACATTTGACTATACATCATTAAAACTAATGAATTTCTATCTATTAGACATTAAACACACTTAATACATCATATTACATCATCATCCATCATTGGAAAATTTAATTTCACCCAAATATTACAAAAAATGACTTTTTGCTCAAAAGGTAGCGTGAAATTGAAAAGGTAGCGTGTGCGCACCAAATGCATAACATGGACTTCTTGAGCTGATTTGGTGATGATTATTTGGTGGATTCTTCATTTGAAAATTGTTGGAGGTTTATGAGGGTGTCTTTTATGCCTCTGAAGTGGTTTTGCATCACAAAACATCCAACAAAGTACCCAAAAGATGCATTTACCAAAACTGGTCTGTGAGTGCTGTAATGAGGGCAGAAAGCTATTTTTTAGCCATTATGATGTATTCATGTGTAAAATTGAATGTTGGTGAAGGAAACTGAGTACAAATCATTAATATATAAGTTAAAGCCTTTCCAAAAATGCAACCCTTTCTTCATTTGGATGCCTCCATCTATAAAGGTAGCATGGGCAAGCTACCTTTTTTCCCTTGCAGCATATTTTAGAAAAAATGGGCAATTTTCAAAAAGTTCTCCAAGTGTCTTCAAAATTCGTTTAAGGTATCACATTGTCTTATGACAAATTTCTCTTCAATCCTCTAGTGAAAGGTCTCCTTGGCTCTTTGTCTACCAGTTTTCCCTTCTTATCCTTTTCTGCCACATTAGCAATCACACTCTTTCCTTTGTCAAGTGATACCACTGTGCTTGATTTGATATTTTCAGCCTCTGCTTGACTTTGCAAGATTTTTTTGTTTTGCTATTGTAAAAGAGCCACCATGTAGTTGGCTTTAAAAATCCTCTCCTTTAACTCAACAATTTCAACATCCTTTTCTTAGAGGAGCTCTTCAGCTGATTTAGGTGCATGAGAACCCTGTTCATGTTCAAACTATGCTTGATCACCTTGTTCTTCTTGACTTTCCTTTTGACCTTGTACTGCTTTTAAGGATACCTATTTTTCCATTGAAAGAGAAGGATCATTGTCCCTTTGACCCAAAATAGAGGTTAGCTTCTTGGCCCTACTCCTTGTATTTTCCCTTTGACTCTTTTCAACAGTAAGGGTAGCTTTTACTTTGCTATATGAACTAGCTTCCTGAGGCATGGAGTTTGAAGGTGATGAAATAGAAATTTTCTGTACAAAGGCCTCCCAAGGCATGCCAATAGCTGAAAACTGATGGAGGATGATAATTTTTATCAAACAATGATGGAATAAACTAGTGTAGTGATCCCCTACCTTGCTTCTCACCTTCTCACACATTTTAACAAGACTCTTATACAAAAAATGTGGCAGGTTCATCTTCTTGGCAAAGGTGAAATGCATAAAGAGGCGGATATGATACTGATATAAAAAATAATATCTTCCTTCACAAATAAAGTATGACATTATCACCCTCATCAAAGGTACATACTTGTCTCGCAAGTGTGTTGTAGGAAAGGTGGCTGCAGGATCTTCTTTATATGGTGTTTTCAGGAAAGTCTTGTAACATTCTAAGTCAAGATCAACCCTTTTAAACCAAATCTCCCCCTGAAGAGGCATCTCGGTGGCAGAAGCAATGGTTTGAGGAGATATCATGAACTTAACCTTCGCAATGATGATTTCATGTTCTTTGAACACGGTAGAAAATACATTAGTCAACTTCACATTAAATCCTACCTCTTGGATTCTCTGGCAAAAAGGGAAGCAACCAGCTTCTTCAAATAACATTATGATGTAGGGGGTTTTCATTATATCTGTGGTCTATTGTGGCTCAATCCAAATTACTTTTCCTCCTTTATTATAAGTCCTTTTCTCCATTTCAGTGCTCATAGTTACACCTTTCTTGCTATTTTTGACAAAACAGGGTAGGGAAACAAGGGATTGTTAACGTTGGATGAATGGAGGGAAATGAAAGGGGAAAATAATTTCTAAATTTTTGATAAAATTTGAGGGAGTATGGAGGGATATTAGGAAGATTGTGGAATTGGAAGGGATGAAAAAGGATGATGGGAAGGGATAGAGAAATCCAAAACACAAGCATGGTGTCTAAAACGTAGCGAGGGTTTTGGAAAAATGTGAAAAACGGAAGAGATGTGGGAAAAACGTTTTGAAAGGGATGGGAAAGGTAATGAAAGGATTTTATAATGTGTTTTTATCAAATTTTGTGGAGTTTTGTTGAAACTTGAGCATAAATATTTAGAATAAGCAAAAATGTGCCCTGAAACCCTATCAATGTTTTGAATTGAGAATTTAGGAGAAAACCATTTGGAATATTTGATGAGAATACTTGTTAAAAGCTGCAAAGATATTGAATATTGTTGATTTGAAGACGCTGAGCTCCAGATTTTTTTCCTTGAATGCAAAGACTGAGCTTTGCTGAAAACGTAACGATTCTAGGTTGAAACCGTAGTGTGGGAGAAGCTCCGCTACCTTCGAGGCATCCTAGGGAAAATTGGAAGATGTGGTTTGATTTTAAATCTTCATGTGCAGCTACAGTGTTCTGAAAACCAGCAAGAAAGAGGGTTTAAATGATGGTTTCAACAAAAGAGTAGCAACGCGCTATCTTTTCACCCATAAAACGATGATTTGGCTAAAATGTTGTTGCTGAGGAGCAAGAAGGGATTATGAGATGGAAAATTAGTCTGATTGATTAGAATTGAGGCGAATTTAATCTTTGCTGAGATTTTTTAGGGTGGATGAAGTGAAAGAGTAGCGTAATGATGAAAACGTAGCGAGTTGGCTCAACAATTCACCTTTAATAATTTGTTGTGAGTGGATTTAGGAACCTTTGGAGCAGCTTACATTTAAACTTTTAAAACTTGTTGTACATGCTTTGAAATTATTTAGTACCAAATATTTTTAGAAAATACTTTTTCCACTCATGATGACCTATCATGACATGACCTTAATTCCAATTTGACTCTATCATGACACATCATAGACTATGAAACCACGAATTTAACCATAACATCTTGAAATGACAATTGGACCATAGAAAAATGACTGTCATGACAATTACATCAATGACTCATGACTTATAACCTTTCATGATGGCAGTACAAACTAACCTTTTTATAACCCTAGTCATGGTGGAAGAAGAAAGCACCTAACAATCTAAACCAGTGAACAAATTTTTATTTTGAGACTCAATGAAATATTAAAATTTGATAAAGACTGAGACAAATTTAGAAAGAGAATACCTATTTGATCACTGGTGACAGGGAAACTTGACTGGCACTAACAACCGCTATCACTATAACTTTTACAAATACTAGGATTTTAACCTTATATCTTTTTTTTTTCTAAATTAGTTTAAATCTATTATAGAGGAAGAGTAATGTACATCGTGGCCGAAGCCTTAACTTTGCCCAAAAAATGTGGCATGTTCAGCAAAGAAATGGAAAATTGACTGCCCACTAGGGGAAATCAGTCCAGACATTGTGCTTATGTGCTGCCCACGCAGGGGTAACAACCTTATATTCCACTGATCTGTGCACAGATTATAGACTGTCTGACAAAAAATACTTGATAACATTGCTAAAAATTCAAGATCTATCCCATAGAATTGGGCCTCGAAAAGAAAAAACCAAACAAATTTTGAAAGATTAACTATCATGATGAGGAGGTGGTTCTTCAGTAATGAGGCACCTGTAGGCCTCCATGTCGTCATCCTCCTTAGGCTTGTCTGCACTAGAGGATGCGCTCTGCTTGGAGCGTCCTAACCCGTGGAGATCCTTCTCCTCATCACTAGAAGTTTTCTCTGTGCTGTGCATATCCTCCTGTCGCTTCTTCTCGTCCACATCCAGAGCCGTCACAATAGTCTTCCCTCCCAAATGTGCGCTGGTGTCCGCCACCTGAGGTTCCTCCTTGAACACAACCGAGATGGAAGCAATGATGCAGGGGTGATTCAGGGAGCAGTTGAGGTAGAATTGAGCTGTTTGGGGCATATTTGAAGCGAGGGTAGCTGGAGTGGCAGGGGCGGGAGAATCCATTCTCAAACTGGCCGAGTGGGATCTCCCCCTTCCACTTCTCGTGTTCGGGTACCTGCCCACAAAATAATTGGAGGAGGGAGAAGAGGAATCAGAGGTGGAAGAGGAGGGGGCGCGCTAAGGACGACTTCTAGTGCTTCCCCTTCTGCACCTCATGCGTTGGCGCAGTCTCGGCATAGTGGCTTGCTCAGAATTTGGCGAATGAGGATGGGGGGAAGCAAAGCGAGGAGTGAACGGAGTGAATAGGAGGTCCAAGGTGGCAGAATTCAGATTGCAGAGGCTAGTTCGAGATAGGTGAAGCCCATTTCCCAGCTCAATGTAGCAAGATATATGACACCGTCTACCTGTTGCAGTGCGAGAGCAGGGTCTCACAGTAGTAGGGGAGAAGAAACTCTGCAATGGAGGAGGAGCGACTGAATTTCCTCTGCCTTCATCCATGTTAACAACTAGAGCTAAATTGCCTCGATGCACACCTGGCTTAATTAGCCCATTAATGTGATCAGAGTGCTGAGGCAGAGCAAACCTTATGGAGGCGCAAGTAAGAATGATGGCCAATTCTCGGCCTTTGTTTGGCTTAAATGCTGTCTGGATGATAGCAACGCATTGAAGAATTTCGCGCATGGCGACGGCGTGGGTGGCCAAGTGTCCCAACCACTTGCCAACCCAAAGTCCCATCACCTTAATCCACCAGCTAGACACCCGCATCTGGGAGATTTTAACCTTATATCTCTTTGTACATAACACTTCATTTACAAAGTACTTTCCAATTAAGTTGCACTTCATATTAATTTTAAAAGAAAGCATTATATATGAATTAGAATTTAAATATAATATTTTAATAATATAATATTTTAATAATATAATTAATAGTGTGTCAAAATAAAATAGTTATAATTAAAAATGATAAAAAAATAGAATATTACTTGTTAAATGATATAAGGAAAATTTTTAATATATATATATATTGATTGTAAGCTTAGGTAGTTCCTTCCCATTTTCTATTATTATAAAATCGGCAACAAAGATATAAAAAATTAGACCTCAACCTGCCCGTAGGAAACCAAGTTTGTTGGCCATCTAAGTGCAATGTATGACAACCAGAACATAAACAGTCTTAATAACCTATACAAAATTTGGTGATACTTAATATCTAAGTCCGTAAATACTATTATTTACATAAAAGGAAACTAGCCGTTAAAAAAGAGTAATTGATAACATTAATCATCTTCTGACTCCACAGGAGCAGGGTCTTTGGCACTAGAACCAGACATTTCAACCTGCTGCAATGATTTTATATCCTTCTCCATCCTGCCTAGTCTAGCATATTAATGTATCTGACATAGATTAATTTCCTGAATATTTCTATTAATATATGCCAGAGTAGACTCCAGCTTGGATTCTGCTATCTCTTGAGTCGACATAACTGCCTTTTCTAACAAAATTTTTATCAGCCAATAGGTTCTAATTGAATGATGGAACAGAGAAATACGTCCACAGGTATGCCCTGGATCAGCAACAATAGTCCGCAGATCTTCAAATGCCACATCATCCTCCACATCCATTTTATTTAAATTCTCAGTTTCCCAACCATAAATGCAAGATTTAACATAATTAGGAATATCTGCTACAAACGTTTGCACTAGCGGCTCCAGGAGTTTCTTTGTTTATTTCCTTCTTCTTTTCACAGGCTGATGAGAGATAGGCTTCTTGCCTTTATCGCTGTTTGGCTTCCTTCCTCGAGTTTTCTTTACCATCTTAGAAACAATAGGAAGAGACTCTTCTGATACTAATAACCAAACAACATATCCAGGACAAATACATATCAGGAAACTAAAAAAATAGGAATTTTGAAAACAGGCAGACAAAGCTTTTCTAATACCCAATTTAACAAAAGCCACACATTTTAGTACTAGAATCGAGACCCTAAAAACAAAACAGAGACATCGAGATATATAAATACTCCACTCAGAACCAACCGAAATTTACAACCCAGAATTGAACGTCGGTCATTCAAAACTCTTACAAACCAACTTCGAAACAACTACCTCACAACTAGTTATCCACGGCCAGAAGCGAAAACCGCCCACCCAAATAACAAGTAAACAATTTAAGGAAAAACAGCAAAAGGCCCAAAGCAGCAGCATAAAGCGAACAATTTTATCACTATCCAACAATCACTTCTTAAAGTTAAGCAACATTCTTCCCCAATTCCGAACAGGGTAAAGATCAAATACTGGCAAGCTGAAGACAAGACCTGAAGCCAACCCCAATCCCCAACAACAACATTCTTTCTAGAATATACCAAAGGGACTTTTATACAAAAAAACCAGAAACCCCATGAATAAAATTTGCATGCAACGTACACCTGAAGCTTTCAACATTTGCCTAGACCAGGACCAAAACCGAGCAATCCACCATTTATAGAAATAGTCTAAATACACCACAACTGGCAGACTTAAGACAGAAACAACTTGCAGAGAAACCAACCACTTTCCCCAACAACAGCATTCTTTCCATACTAAATTCGAATGATTTATAAACAAACAGTCCAGAAACCCCATCACTATATTCTGCATGCAACCAACCTCTGAAACTTTCTGCATTTGCCACCATTTAAACAAATAATCTAAGAACACCATAATAATTTTATGCATTCGACAATAATCTGAAACCTTCCGCAATTGCACAGAGAGGAAAAAGGACAATACATACCAAAAAACCTCCCGCACCGTCACCCTATGTCTCTAGCTTCGTTCTCCATTGTACGCATAACGAACTTCAGAAAAAAACCATAAGACTAAAAACTTTACCTTTCCACTTGTATTACCCATCCGCCAGCTTTTTTCCCCAAGACACTCTGACATCCTCGCTGGATTACCCAGCTGGTGACCACAAGCGACGAACCACATTTATTACCACAGATGATGGTTGTCATTTCAACCCGCCTGCCGACCCACCTCATGCATGTGACAACCACATTGGTGTACTTCCTCCCCACGCGGCAGGGTACATCCACCAAGGTGTACACCTAGCTCCCTGTCGTCGTATTACACCCCGATCGGGGAATGATGTCGTCCCTTCCTATAGAATTCCGGTCCTCTGAAACAATATCCCAAAGATCGGACATCTCTGCTTGCAGCTCCTGTCGCCATGACCGATCCAGAAATCTATCGCTAGTATTGTAGGCCCAATTCGTCAGATAGTCCGCTGCTCAGTTACCTTGTCTTCTCACATGAAAAGATACGGTGTATTCGATTCCTCCCCATATCCACTTAATTTCCTGCACTAATCTCGCAGTTCTCCAGCTTTTACTAATTGCCTCCCACTTAGCCCCCTGTTGGAGCTTTCTGAGTATACCAGTAGCCATTACAGAATCTCCTTCTATTTCCAGTCGATTGTAATGTTCACGACTCGCTATTTCTAATCCCAATTTCACTGCTGAGAGTTCTGCTTTATTATTCGTAGCAAAGCCTAGATCAATGGAAAAAATGTGTAAAACTATTCCTGTACAATCTCGGAAAATACCTCCAGCACCCACTTGGCTGGGATTCCCTTTTGAAGCCCATCATAGTTCAATTTTATAAAGCCTGATTGTGGCTTGGCAAAAACGTTTCTTATGGTATACGTAGGCCGTGGTTGTTTCCAAGAAGAAGGAGCAAGCATTTCTTCCTTCAAATTTAACTGATGTAGGATTCTTCTTTCCAATCCATGTACTATCTAGTCCTCATGCTCCCATTTTTCTAATAGAATAGTTTTCCGTATTCTTTTTAAAGTTATATTCCAGATTTCCTCATTTTTTAACCTGCCGTTCTGAAAGATTCTTCTGTATAAAAATATAATAGATAACCATATAATTCAAAATAAATTAAAAAAAATAAAAAAAAAGAAGAGGAGAAAAAGATTAAAAAAAATTATGAATAATTATATTAATATTATTTAATGAAATGAAATATATTTGGGGATACTACTTTAATGAAATACATCAAAACGCATTGGGGATAGACTTTTATTAGTCCCAGCTCTAAGGCAGCAGGGTCTATAGTGATCGAAATGCCTTGAAATGTGTCTTTCATATTAGTACTCATGACATAAAAAAAAAATATGAACTTAAAATTTTAATGCAAGCGCTTTTCGTCCACCTTATAAACGATTGACACTACATTATGTAAGCCAATGAATAATTTCTCTTTATTTGGCCTCTTCTCCAACATATTAGATCAAACTCTTTGGTTGAAAAAGATATTGTCAAGCAATTGTTTCATACTCAAATAATGCCATGAAATCAAACTCTTTGGTTAAAAAAGGTATTGTCAAGCAATTGTTTCATACTCAAGTAATGCCATGAACCATATCTAGATTACATGTCCATAACATGATTACACACGACTTCTCACGTACATAGCATGATTACACGCAGTTGCTCAATTTCCTGGAAGCATGTTCTCCTTATCTTGGCAACCTGTTCCCCTTATCTTTCCATGTTCTTCAGGCAATGCTATCCTTATGTCGTTTCTTTTCTACGCTATTTGCAGAGACATAATTCTTCTGCTCCTTTTGTATGTCATGTGTAGAAACATGAATCCTCTGCTCCAATTCGATTTGTGGAACAACATAATTTTCATTCTAATTCCTCTAGGGAATTCCTCCAGCGCCATTCAATAGTAGCTTTTTATTATAAAGATTTTTATTTTAATTCCTTAGGTCGGAAGCATCCTCGGAACTGTCTGAAGCCTCCTCCTTAGCGCATTTTGCATCCTCCATCCTCCTCAGTGTTGTCTGGATATACACGTAAACTTAATATTATTTTCTTAATACCTAAAATCTTAGTGTTATTTTTTTTTGTATTTTACAGTATAAATTTCATGATATCATACCTCCTCAAACATAAATCTAAAATGCAACACACAGTAACGAATAGAATCGAATCACTACTCTAGAAGCAAATATTTATGTTAAATATATTAAAACTAATTATTTGTATTTATATAAAGGATTACCATGCTTCCATGGATGGATGATATGAATGTAACTAGCAAAATTTGCTGCAAAAATACCTGGGAATAATGCTCGGTCTTCCCCGCATGCCTGAGATGGGGTAATCCCTGGAATACATACTTTCCATTGGGATTTTGTCCAAACTTTTGGTTATTGATGTCACATCCAAAAGATTTTCAACGCCTATGAAGAAAAAAAAATTGAAGAAATAATAAGGACAGGTTAAAATGTCTAGATTTTATCAGTGCCATAAGCTGTAACATTGCTTTTGTTGCAGTCTGACTAACTATACACTGCCGCCAAAGGGAATAAAGGCCACTAGACACTTCTTGAAAAGGTAGGAAAAAATAAGGCATTGCTTGCAATGTTTCCAACTTTCCATAATAAATAAAATATATAAGTTTCAGTAGCACATCATATTGTTAAAATATATAATTACTTCCTCATGCAGTTAAGTGGAGTTAGTTAGTTGAGTTCAGTTTCAGTTATGTTTGGTGAGCGAGTTAGCGAGTTGATTAAGTCCAGTTTTGTGTGAGAGTCTTTGCATGTCAATTAGGTTAAATACCCGTCATGGGTTCAGTGTTTTCAAGAGAGTAAGAGAGTTTTATGATTCAGAAGTTTATGATTAATAGAAGAGCAGCAGCTCATTGTTCGTGTGTGAAATATTCGTGTTTATTGTGTGATTGAATCCTCTGTCTCTCCAACAAATTGGTATCGGAGCTGAGGAAGGATCAGAGATCCGTGGGCGAGCAGAACCCGTAAGCAGGCCAACAGCAAAAAGCCGAAATTTTTTTTTACACAAAAAAAAAATTTTTTTTTACGCGGTCCGCACGTTTCAAGTGTCGGACCTGCGGGGATCCGCAAGGAAAGACCGCATTCTCTCCCAAAAAGAGCTGCGGAGATTCGGTAAACCGAGTTTGGACCGCAGCCTAGCCTTCATCGGGGTGCGGAACCAGAACGCCGCTTCTCTTTGTCGTGGGTGCGGAACCCGTTCAAAAACCAATACACGGGCAGCCGCGGCGCGAAAAGGCGTGAGTTTGTTTTTTTTTCGGTGAATACATGCATGAGAAAACGTGCATGCGCTCATTGACTTTTTAAAAAGGTCTTTAAAAGAGAATTTCGAAAAGAGAATACGTATGGTATTCATAAATACTTTTTAAGATTTTTTATATAATCTTTTTTTATAAAGGTTGTTATATTTATATAACAAAAAAATCAAAGGTTTTTATAAAGTGTTTTATATACTTTTATAAAAATACAAAGGATTGATTTTTATATAAAACCTAGGGTTTGGGTTTTTTTGAGAGAATTTTTTTTACAAAAAAAAAAAAGAGAGAAATTTAGGGTTTTTTTTCAGAGACAATTTTTTGAGGCAAGATGGCCACATCAAATTTTCAGCCACAAATTCCATCTTTCAATGGGAAAGATTACGATATGTGGGCCATTAAGATGGAGACCATGCTAAAAGCGCATGATGTCTGGGATCATGTTAAGTATGGGTTTGCAGAACCTCAAGATGAGGCAGAAGAACGAGCCCTCAGTAATGCAGAGAGGGACCAGTGGAAGAAAGATAAGCGGAAAAACGCGCAAGCGTTGCTTCTGATCCAGCAGGGAGTAGATCGAGCCGTGTTCCAGAAGATCATGATAACCTCGTCAGCAAAAGAGGCATGGGACACCTTGGCGACCAGCTATCAAGGTATGGCTAAAGTTAACATTGTTAAATTGCAGAACACTAGGAGAGACTTTGAAAGTCTGCAGATGAAGGAGACAGAGGACATTGATTCCTTCATGAATAGGGTCATGTCTATCGTCAATCAGCTAAAAATATATGGCGAAGATGTTCAAGATCGAACAGTGATTGAGAAGGTTCTTCGATCCCTGTCTACCGAATTTGATGTGGTGGTAGCAGCCATAGAAGAAGCAAAGGACTTGGAAAAACTCACAATTGATGAGTTGATGGGATCTCTTCTATCGCATGAGGCAAGGATAGACAGAAATAAGGATTCCACTTTGGAAACAACCTTCCAAAGTCAAGTCAATATTTCAAGAGGTCGAGGAAGAAGTCGATCGAGAGGCAGAGGACGAGGCAACAACTATGGCGGTCACAGAGATGGCCGAGATGATCATGAGCATCAACGTGGAAGCAGCAGCAGCAGAAGCTTTCATAACAATCAAAGGTCTGACAAATCAAAGGTAAAGTGTTATTACTGCAGTAGATTTGGTCATTATGCTCGTGATTGTAGGAAGAAGATTGCAGATCAAGGCAATCCGAGAGCTAATGTCAGTACAGAAAATACTGACTCTATGTTTCTAGCATGCAACACCATGCATGCACCGTCTGATAAGGTCTGGCTATTAGACAGTGGTTGCAGTAACCACATGACAGGCAACAAGGATTTGGTTGCTAATTTGGATGTCACAGTGCAGACAGAGGTCAAGTTTGGAACTGACAAGACTGTGGCAGTAGATGGCAAAGGAGTGGTCAACATTGTGACCAAGCAGGGGGAGCCAAAGACCATATCAGAGGTATACTATGTCCCTGGGCTCAAACACAATTTGATTAGTGTTGGTCAACTGATGCAGAAAGGATACAAAGTTATCTTTCAGGGGCAACAATGTGTTATTTATGACAAATCCCCAAGCAAGAAGCTGATTGCAAAGGTGGAGATGACGAGGAACAGACTCTTTCCTCTCATTATGAACTACAATGATCAGGTTAGTTCTTTTACAACTGCATGTTCTGATGCATACTGGTTATGGCACTTTCGGTTTGGACACTTGCATTTTTCCGGTTTAAAATTATTGCAGCAGAACCAGATGGTGAGAGGTCTACCTCCCATCAAAGAGCCTGCTAGCACGTGTGAGTGTTGCATCTTAGGCAAGCAACACCGTGAAAGTTTTCCGAAAGGAGTTTCTTACAGAGCAAAGAAACCGCTTGAATTGGTGCATACCGACTTGTGTGGACCTATGAGGACACAGTCGATTGGTGGAAGTTATTACTTCCTCACCTTTATTGATGATTACAGTAGGAAGACTTGGGTTTACTTTTTGAAGCAGAAGTCTGAAACTTTTGCGAAATTCAAAGAGTTCAAAGCTTTGGTGGAGAACCAAAGTGATCGACAGATCAAGGTATTGAGATCTGATCGTGGTGGCGAATATGATTCGAAGGCATTCCATGAGTACTGCAAACAACATGGAATCAGAAGACAGTTTACGACCAGATACACACCACAGCAGAATGGTGTAGCAGAGAGGAAGAATCGAACGATCATGAACATGACAAGGAGCATGTTGAAAGCAAGACACTTGTCTAATGAGTATTGGGCAGAAGCAGTTGCATGTGCTGTTTATGTGATAAACAGATCTCCTACAAAGAGCGTGATGAACAAAGTTCCAGAAGCAGCATGGTCAGGTATGTCTTGCAGTGTATCTCATTTCAGAGTTTTTGGATGTGTAGCCTATGCACATGTGCCTAAGCAAATAAGAGGCAAATTGGATGATCAAAGTGAAAAATGTATATTTACTGGTTATAGTGAGCAGTCAAAAGCTTACAAACTGTATAACCCTGTCACAAAGAAGACAATCATTAGCAGAGATGTTGTGTTCAAAGAACAAGAGTCATGGACTGGGACTGTAGACACACTAACCGATGCTCAAACACCATTGATGGAGGATGATCTTGTAGAAGAAGAGGAGCAGCAAGAACCAAAAGAGCAGACACCAAACAGAGTCACACCAGCAAGGACTCCAAGATTTTCAGAGCAGCATGGATCTTCAAGTAGATCCACAGATCAGATTTCTCCAAGCAGCGAATCAGGTAAGAAAAAGATGAGAAGTTTGCAGGATATTTATGATGATTTGGATGTTAGTTCAAATTTTGCATTATTGGCATTCCAACCTTCTTCGTTTGAAGAAGCAATCAGAGATGAAAATTGGGTGCAAGCCATGGATGAAGAGATGAATTCCATTGAAAAGAATGATACATGGGATTTGGTTGATTTACCAAACGATAAAAATCTCATTGGTGTGAAGTGGGTATACAAGACCAAATTGAATGAGAAAGGTGAGATTGACAGATTTAAAGCAAGACTTGTAGCTAAAGGATTCTCGCAACAACCGGGAATAGACTTTGGAGAAACTTTTTCTCCGGTAGCCAGATTGGATACTGTAAGAGCAGTTCTAGCGACAGCAGCTCAGAACAAGTGGAAAGTGTATCAGATGGATGTCAAATCAGCGTTCTTGAATGGCATTCTAGAAGAAGAGATTTATGTGCAGCAGCCTCCAGGTTATGAAGTTGAAGGACAAGAAGACAAAGTTTACAGATTGAAGAAAGCGCTCTATGGACTGAAGCAAGCACCTAGAGCATGGTATAGCAGAATCGACAGTTATATGATCAAGAATGGATTTTGCAGAAGCAGCATTTAGCCTACCTTATACACAAAGGTAAATGAGCATGGACAGATTTTGATAGTTTGCTTATATGTTGAT
The DNA here is from genome assembly GCA_034641835.2 of Pinus albicaulis. Taxonomy (NCBI): domain Eukaryota; kingdom Viridiplantae; phylum Streptophyta; class Pinopsida; order Pinales; family Pinaceae; genus Pinus; species Pinus albicaulis. Next base: position 557,096,739 of record CM076577.1, on the reverse strand, counting down.
GATATGATTTTTACAGGTGATCTTGAAATAGATGAATTTAAAGCAGCCATGATGAAAGAATTTGAGATGAAAGATCTAGGTCTCATGAAATATTTTCTTGGCATTGAAGTTGAGCAATCTGAAAAAGGCATTTTTATTTGTCAAAATAAGTATGCAACAGATTTGCTGAAAAGATTCAGGATGGATAATTCCAAACCTGTACCTACTCCAGTTGCAACATGTACAAAGTTGAGTAAGGATGATGAAGGGGCAGATGTCAATCCAACTCTATTCAAAAGATTGGTTGGCAGCCTCATGTATCTCACGGCTACAAGACCAGATATTATGCAGGGAGTGAGTCTGATTTCCAGATTCATGGAGACTCCAAAAGACACACATTGGAGTGTTGGAAAAATAATTCTGAGATACATAGCAGGAACCAGAGATTATGGCATAATGTATGCAAGTACAGAACAGAAAGAATTGATTGGATATACAGATAGTGATTTTGCAGGAAGTTTGGATGATCGGAAGAGCACATCCGGTTATGTGTTCCATCTCGGTTCAGGTGTGATAGCATGGGCATCTAAAAAGCAGCCTATTGTGACATTATCATCAGCAGAAGCAGAATATGTAGCAGCGACTTCAGCAGCATGTCAAGCAGTATGGCTAAGAAGAGTATTGGATGGACTCAAGCAGAAACAGCAAGGATCAACAGCGATATACTGTGACAACACATCAGCGATTGCACTATCCAAGAATAGTGTGTTTCATCAAAAGAGCAAGCATATTGATACTCGATATCATTTTATTCGAGAATTAGTGAACAATGGAGAAGCTCACTTGAAGCCTTGTAGAACGAGTGATCAAATGGCTGATATCTTTACGAAGCCATTAGCAGTAGATTTGTTTCAGTTTCATAAAAGAAACTTGGGTGTTGTAAGCCTAGCTGAGACATAGACCAGCAGGCATGTTTGAGTTGTCATAAGTTATGTTTTAGTTTAGAGGTCGTAATTAAGGGGGAGTGTTAAAATATATAATTACTTCCTCATGCAGTTAAGTGGAGTTAGTTAGTTGAGTTCAGTTTCAGTTATGTTTGGTGAGCGAGTTAGCGAGTTGATTAAGTCCAGTTTTGTGTGAGAGTATTTGCATGTCAATTAGATTAAATACCCGTCATGGGTTCAGTGTTTTTAAGAGAGTAAGAGAGTTTTATGATTCAGAAGTTTATGATTAATAGAAGAGCAGCAGCTCATTGTTCAGTGTGAAATATTCGTGTTTATTGTGTGATTGAATCCTCTGTCTCTCCAACAATATGAATCAAAGCACGCATAACCAATTTTAAGTTCTAACCAGTATTATACAAGAATGAGGAATTCAACAATGGGGAAGTCATCATAAATGTCAAAGGGAAAGAAAATTGATCATTTAACATACCAGGCCAAGGCACACATAATGGATGATATGAATCCTACACATAAATAAACAACCTTTTATCGCCATTGTGGGTGTTTCTTCAGTCCAGATCTGTATGTATGCCAACCTCCTTCAGGTTCCTTTCTCTTCAAATATTATGTTGCCTCATATGGCCAGAAAACTCGGTGCTCCTCTAGAGAAAATAAGAGAAAAAATATTACCAAAAGCAGCAAAATTTCCAATTACATAAAATTGTAAACATTCCCTTCACTACCATTCCAAATTGCCTACCTTCACTTTGCTTCTTACCTCACCTCATGCATTTGTGTTGGAAAATTTTATCCACAATTTTCCTTAACTGAGGTGCGTACTTGGTTTCTTCGCTCTATAGAACACATCTGCTAAAAATCTATATCTTTCTGTACGTTTCAACCTCTATGAGAGTCCACTCATTGTGCACTACAGACTATTGGAAGCTTCCCATAAAGTTGTGTGGAGATAAGAGTGAATATGTGACAAATCTATTCGCCGCATAGTGGTTTCCTACGTCCATATCCAAACAGGTGTCATATTTGAAGGGCATCTCCATTATTGATGCATGCATCTTCAGTCCACTGAAGTGCATCTTGAGGTGCAGTGGGTGGTTTGGCCATTGTCTCTTTGACCCACCTACAATTTGCAATAATATTAACCCTTCGTCATTCTCAACTAAACTTCATCATCCTCAACATCCAAAGTCACAATATATGAACGATAATATATACGATAACCCAAGTGATAGCTGTGTAGTGTATGTAGGACTTGTGTAGGCCACCAAACCTACATTAATAAAAATCGTTTGAGTTTTATATCCAAGGACAACTCTATTACAGACTAGAGGCCACTTGATTATCTACATATATCTTACTACCCATTAAATCCACTCACCTCTATGGGTTTCGAAGATTCATAATGACACATAACGCTATGTGGTCCAGTAGCATATTCAGTAACTTCTGCTGAGAGCATTCTATAATGGTGAAAAGTAATATATGCTACCTTGACCCCAGCCTTGAACGGGAATTGGTGTAATATAAATTAGCTCACACAATTGATATGCATGGGTGATTTCGCTCAATCGTATCTTGTTTCAAAGTCGTTAATTCAGATGTTAGATTTCACAAGAAGACAATATTAATCCATTCTCCCTCACAATCATAAAACCATTAGGTCTTAAATTCATTAAATATTTGGCACTAACATTCAAGAAATCAAACATTTAGTGCGGAGAGGGGATACATGGGCTGCATGCGAATCCTGCATGCCCATCTACAAGTTTAACTTTATGTTAGTTATTATCTATATATATATATATATATATATATATATATATATATATATATATATATATATATATTTTTGTTAATGTTGAGAGCAACAGATTTAATATAAAAATATTACACGGCCCTTGCATGTAACACACACGTATGGACTATATAATATTAATTTTTATGTGGCGGAAGACATGTCCAATGACATTGTATATGAAACTGGTAGTCATTCCATTAGGGAACCATTTGTCCACCTATCATCCATTTTTCTATAGAATTCGACATTTAGTTTTGCTAAGTCCCTGCAATTTCCATACACTACATATTTAGTGTAGGATGCAGGTTCAAATCTCTTTCTGGGGTGGACATGGATAACACAATGCAGGTATGATTTCTCTCAACGGTTCAGGGGTGATCATGATACGAATGCAAGTCCATGTGCACCTCATTTTTGGCCGAGGATGGACAATCATCTTCTTTATGGTGTATCGTAGGAACATATCTCCAGATGGATATCATCTTTAATTTCTCCTGACAAATATCAGTAAGGGGGGTGGCGGACATCTTCGGCGATAGGAGTATAGTAAATGGTATTGGTACAAAAGATGGCGGGGTCATCTGGGCCTATGGCGGGACATTTGGATCACCGCTTAGCGCATTCAACGACCGTTGCTCTATAGCAGGGGAGTAAACAGGGGAAGGTGGAGATAACAGATAACCAAATTATCAAACAGGGCCTTGTTTATTCAGCTGGTAATAATACACGGGCTGGTCGACATTACAGACACAGGAGGGGCGGGAAACGTAGGAAGAAACAAACTTTTATTAAACAGGACATGGAGATCAAGGAGGTGTCACTTGATTATGAGGATATTTGTGTAAGAATTGCGAGTTTGCAGAAGAGGGAGGTCATTGGAAGGTGGCTTTTTCCGGATCAGGAGAATTTTGATACAAGAAGCTGGATTAAAAAACACTGGAATCTGCTCATAGGTTACACCCCGGTGGTCAGTAATCTTATCAATGGCTGGTTTAGCATACACTTCCTCGATGAAAAAGACGTTCAGAAGGTTATTACTAGGACATGGGTACGAGACAGGAGTTTTATGCAATTAATCCCATGGTATTTAGGATTTAACCCGGTTCTGGAAGCCCCACGAAGCCGGATCATATGGGTCAAGTTGCCGGGTTTGCCTCTTGAATATTGGACTGTAAAGGCGCTACAGACGATTGGCAATTCGATCGGGACTACAAAGTATATTGATCCTGCTATTATTGGTTCAAGTGACAAGAAAATAGCATGGATTTAGTGGAACTTGACTATTCTGGTGGATTGCCAGGGGACATTGATCTGCTCTGGGGTGACAGGAAACATCGCCAGAGGATAGATTACGGGGGAATCCCTTTCCGCTGTCTTCTATGTCATCGGACAGGACATCTAAGGGAGCATTTCCCTTTCCGTCTTCGAATGCACCGCTCGGACGAATTTAAGATACCGGGGGTCGCTGATAAACGGGCGGCTGATGTGGCTGATACTACTGCGCCCACACCTCCTGGTAATTCCAATATCCAAATCTCTGAGGAAGATGCTTTTTTGTCGGCTATTGAACAATCGGATGGGATAGTAAATTGTAAGGGTGGGGATATAATTGCTAATGACTATAATAGGCCTCCTTTTGATGATTGCCGCGTTTTGATCCCGGAGTCGAGAAAGGATCCATCAATTGATATTCCTGTTGGGCCGGGAGGGGATAACTCATCTGAGGGCATAGATATAAATATAGGTGGGGATGGGTATGGGGCTATTAATAGTCTCTCAGCAGAATATCCGGATGACTCCGGTCATGGCAAGCCTAGATCTGTCGATTGTCGTCTACTTGACAGTAACATCCAAACGAGGGATCAGACATCCAATTTCTTTCCCGGCGAGTCATCATGCCAACTCATTGGGGAATCAAATGATGGATCATGCACTTCTGATTATACAAATGACCAGAATGAAGTTGCACGATACTCGGAATCCCCCAGGAACACTATTGGTTGTGATATCGAGTCTTTACTGGCAGATTCAAATATTGACATAGCTGCTCTTACAGTTTTTGATAGGCCTCCTCTGTCAACGACTCCTGATTCATTACACCGCACTGAACCTGATCTACAGTCTGGGGGCAAGGCAAAAACAAAGGGGGCTAATAAATATTCCAGGGGGAAGTTTAAGGCAATCTCCCTTTTTACAGAAGACGAGGATAATCTGACTGATATTCCTATATTAATCAGTGATGGCACAATGGATAATTCTCGGGCGCTTAGAGCGATATGCCCGGATACAGGTTCGTCATGACTCATATCCTATCAATGAACATACGGGGGCTGGGCAGTGCCTCCAAATCAAACTGTCTGAAGGAATTGCTGTTGGATAAAATGCCCATCATTTTCATGGCTCAGGAAACAATGTGCATGAGGGAGAAGGCTATAAAGACGTTCCTAAATATGAGGCAGGGCTAGCATGCGGCGGCAGTAGATGCTGTTGGACAATCGGGTGGGCTTATATCAATATGGAACCCAGAATATGCCATTTTTCGTGCATATAAATTCTTTGGCGGCATCTTATTAACAGGGCATCTCAGAGGGTACGCGGAGCAAGTCAACATCATCAATAGATATGCACCATACGCCAACAGACTTGCATTTTGGCATCACATGTTTATATCTGGCATTATCAGTTTACATAACTTGATAATCATGGGGGATTGCAACTTCACTATGCGGGCTGATGAAATATGGGGGAGATCAGCACGCAGGGATCCTTTATCAGGTTTTCTCAGCACTGGTTTTCATGATCGTCACATGGTGGACATTCGTCCGTCTCCACTACTGCCGACGTGGACAAATAGGAGGGCAGATGAGGAATTCATAGGAAAGAGACTGGATAGGGCGCTAATACACAGTGATCTTATTGATAGTTGGGGTATGTCGAGATCTGAAATTATTGTATCTGAGATATCCGACCACATGCCGATCAGATTATCATGGCGAAGCAGTGAGTTTGGTTGTGGCCACCCTTTCAAATTCAACAGGGTTTGGCTCGAAGACGATGTATACACAAGTATGGTATCTGATCTGTGGGCGCAACCGGCTGATGATCCGGCTCTCAAGGAATGGGCTCTATTTCATTATAAACTTCAAAGGATTAAGAATGCCACGAAGGCTTGGGAGATACGGAAGAAGGCGGCACTTAAGGAAGAATTGAAAGGAATTACTAAACAGATGGATGAATTATATTCTTCCATATCGACCTCAATTCCGGATGCATTGGTCACAAACTTATTGAAGGAGCTGGGTGACAGAAGAAAGGAAATATTGCGGATAGAGGAAGTGACATGGAAGCTTAGAAGCAGGATTACATGGCTCAAAGAGGGTGATCATAACACCAAATTTTTTCATAAATCTGCAAGTGCAAGGCGGAACAGGAACGCCATATGGCGCATTAAAAAGGCCGACGGTAGCTTCGCTATCTCCAATTCTGAAATACAACATGAAGCGTATTCGCATTTTTCTAATTTTTACAGGGCGAATACTATGATATCTGCAGATCATCAGGCTTGGGTTTTGGATCATTGCTGTAGATTCTTTGACAATGAGGATATATCAGTGATTGACGAAGTAATAAGCCCGAATGAAGTATTGATGGTTCTGAAATCATTTAACAAGGACAAATGTCCGGGTCCGGATGGATGGAATGCAGAATTTTTCATTTTTTTCTTTGATATGCTGGGCAAAGAACTGACGGACATGATGGAGCTTTTCCGGGTCCAAGGCATCATGCCTGCAAACTTGAACTCTACATTCATCGCGTTGATTCCTAAGGTTGCCGACCCTCAAGCCTTCACGGAGTTCAGGCCAATTGCTTTATGTAATCTAATTTACAAGATTACCTCAAAGATCATTGCAAACAGAATCAAGTCAGTATTATCTAAACATATCTCTGCTGCACAATATGGATTTTTGAAAAATCGCTCTATTCATGATGCCATAGCTATAGCACAAGAGGTGATGCATTCCATGCATTCGGGGAAGAAGGAGGCATTGATTATGAAGGTTGACCTTCATAAGGCATATGACACGATCGACTGGTCATTTATCAGGATACTCCTTCTCAAGGTTGGTCTTCCTGTGCGTATCATCCGATGGGTGATGTCCTGTGTATCCAACATTAGCTATGCTGTCTTGATTAATGGCCGACCAACAAAATTTTTTAAGGCGGGAAGGGGGTTGAGACAGGGTTGCGCTCTGTCACCTCTTCTATTCATCCTGGTCATGGATGGATTCAGTCGGATCATGCAATCATCTGAAGAGAAGGGCTTTATCAAGGGTTACACATTTTCAAATTCTGTATCTACATCACATTCACTATTCGTTGATGATTTACTTATATTTGGTCAGCTGATTAGAAATCACTGGTTTTTTATCCACATCTGCTTTAAACGTTTTTATTCAGCTACAGGACTGGCCATAAATTGCAACAAGTCCTTTCTTATATACGAACATGGGAACATTCAGGAGATCAGGTTTATTGTTGAATTTCTAGGTGTGGAAATTCGACTGGCAACTGAGGGATTCAAATATCTGGGCTATTTCATTAAGCCATCAGGGTACAGGAATAATGACTGGAATTGGATAATGGACAGATTCAGGGACAAGATTCATACATGGTCACACCGGTGGTTGACTAAGGGTGGTCGATTAATTATGATTCAATCAGTGCTGTCACAGATGCTGGTGTACTGGGGTCACCTTCTTCTTATTCCTGCAGGAATCATTGGCAAGATAAATGGTATCATTACTCACTTTCTATGGGGCGGATCAGAAAACAACAAGAAATTTGTTTTATGCAAATTATCGACCATCTGCAAACCAAAAGACATGGATGGATGGGGCATTCTAGACGCCCATGAATTCAACAAGGCGCTCCTAATGAAGTCTTTTTGGAGGGCTATAAAAAGACAGGGCATTTGGTACGAGATTAATAGATCTAAATATTATCAAGGTGATATCCTACTCCAGATCTCATGTGGCAACTATCTTTCTCCTCGAAATTCATCCAGCATATGGTGCAGTTTTAAAATGGTAATGGCACAGATGGCAACTCGTTTGGTATGGCAATTTAGGGTGGGAAGCAGCATTCCAATAGGGGCGACAAACATTCAGCTAGTGCCGATTCAATCTCGTCCATCACATAGACTTCTGCACACATTGACTCAAAGGGGAATCATGTATTACTCACAAATCATACACCAGTGGTCAAATGATGCACCGACTTTCAAGGATGCCAATCAACTCGGATTTGCAGACGAATTGGCGCAGGAATGGGATGTATTCAGGGATCAACTTCGTTGCGCGGGATTTTGCTATGCCAATGGTGGCGACATTATGATATGGAATGGTCCTATGTTGAATGAAATGATTATAGTCAAAGATGCATACCGGTTCAATGTTTCATATGCTCTACAGAATCCTGCTACCAAATTGTTTTTACCATTTTGGCAAAGAAATATCCCCACGAAGATCATTATTTTTGGCTGGTTGATATGGAAAGGTAAGACACTGACCTGGGAGAATTTAATAAAGAGGAGATTCATGGGTCCCAGCATCTGTGTTCTATGTCGCAAGGAGCAGGAAACTTCCACGCACCTATTCATTACATGCCCTATTACTATTCGACTTTGGCGGCTATTTGGGGATCACTATATTGACACGGTATGGAGGCCATCTGATTTCATGACAGCAGCACTGGAATGGGACAAGATCAATTGCAGATATCGATCGCTTCCATTCTATCTTACATGGGAGATTTGGTTGGCCAGAAACCGGATTATATTTGAAGACCGGCCATTCCATATACAACAGACATTTTCAGTGATTAAGGAGTGGATGGATGATTGCCCCATTACTATGCCCCGTCTTCCGGATTATTCTGCTCGTATTCGTCCTCACCAGATCAGTCTCCCGACTTTATATTTTGATGGGGCATCTGAGGATGGTATGACTGGGTGTGGGGCATGGATCAAATTAACTGATTCGGAGCGTTTTCATATGTATTGGTGTGGGGGTCCTGGGACAAATAATAAGGCGGAGGTTATGGCATTGTGGGGCGGTCTTCATATCGCTCAGGATTTGCAAGTACAGGGAGTAAGTATATATGGTGATTCACTGCTCATCATAAACTGGATCACCAACAAGAATCAAATGATGTCGCCGCATCTACAGGGTTGGGTGGAGAGGACACAGAGTTTATGGCAGAGATTAGGCTGCCCGCCCATCAACCATATATATCGTGAAAGCAATACCAGGGCAGATAAATTATCTAAGAGGGGTCTGAGAGCTGGATTTGGAAATATGGAGGTATCACATCTAAAGGAGGGCCGGCTGATTGGGACATATTCGATCCCCATCCCATAGTTTTTTGACATATTTTCACTTTCTGTTGCTATGTTTTATATAGGTAATAAGGTGTCCATGGGGTTTTTGGAATCACACAGGTAGATATTACCAATTTTGAATGCTACAGGGTCTGGTGTCACGATGTTTACATTCCACCTGCATATGAATGGCTATGGGTCGCACATCATACCAGGAAGACTTGCTCATACAACACAATCGGCTGTATCTTTCGTATGGATCAATCATCATAAACAAGGACTTCGACAAGCGAGCCTGTAATCAGCTACAAGCGAGCCGGATGATGACAAGCGAGCGTGAGGGGGATTAGGCACTTATCAGTCTATTTTGTTATCCCAATTTACAGGCGACAGACATAATCTAGAACAGGGACTTTATCCATAATGTAGATGGAATGATCTGAAATAATTGAGACGATCTGTCAGAGATTGTCATTCTATACAATGCTTGTCATCATGATATGATGGTCATTGGAATGAATTTTCATTTGTAATGAGCGCCACTCTCTGTTACTTGATATGTTATGGACAACTGCCCAATACACACAGGGCGCTAATATAATCATGGGATGGAACATTGCCTCCAGATATGAATGCTGATTCACTTACATGGCTCATTTTTCCTATTAATGAGCTCATGCAAATGGATTAATTTGTATGGTATCTCACTGCGTTCACAGATGAGAACATAAAGATTATGTACTGCTTTATATTCTAATATAAAACAGCGTTTTTTTTCCTCTGAAAAAATGATTTCTCTCAACGAGCTTGAACGTCACTGAGGAGGCTACTACGTAGAGTTGATCAACGAGCTTGAACGTCACTGAGGAGGCTACTACGTAGAGTTGATTTTGAGGTTGCTGCAAAGCTTGTAAGGGGAAAAGGTGATGACGAGGTCTGAAGTCTGAATTTGTCGAGGATTTAGTGGAATGAAGGATCAAGTCTCCTCCCAGCTAAGTAGGTAGCTAGAAAAAAGAGGTTGAAAATTTTCAGCTGAGTCATGCAACAAACATATGCAGTAATGGCTATGGTGTTAGTCGTCGAATCACCTTCTATGGCGAGTTTTTTCCAATATGCAAGTTTATTTTATTTTATTTTCTTTTGAAGTCATTTTATACATTGATTTGTGTTATATACATGGTTGTAATTTTTTTATGTTTATCATTTTAACCCTGGTTTATCTTCTTAGTTTATCAACATTTTGACTTGGTAAATGCAACAGGGCTTGTTATTCTTCGGTGTAGATGAAATTGTTACATACAATATTATGGTAAATGCTGCGTTCTTTGCAGCGTTGGATCTTCATTGTAATTATCTGCATGGTATTTAGTGTTTAGAGGTTTGTGTGGTCTCTGTTTTGCACCTTCGTTGTAAATAGTAGGGTCTTTTTTGTGGTAAAAAACATGTCATTAAACTGTCACGAGCCATATGCAGTAATAGCTTTGGTGCTAGACACGGAGTCACCCTCTATGGCAAGTTTTTGACAATATGGAAGTTTACTTTTGTTTTGTTTTTTAAATTCAATATCTAGAATGTTTTCTGTTATATACATGGTTGTGCTTTTTTTATGTTTATCATTTTACCCTAGTAATTTATCTTCTCAGTTTATCAACATTTTGACTTGTAAATGCAGCCAACGAAGTCCTGTAGTTGTCAGTTTGTTGTCTTGTTATTCTTCGGTGTAAACAAAATTTGTTACATACAGCCTTATGGTAAATGCTCCCTTCTTTGCAGCGTCGTATCTTCATTGTAATTATCTGCATGGTATTTACTGTTTAGAGGTTTGTGTGGTCTCCTTGTTGCGCCTCTATTGCAATTCATAGGCTCATTTTTGTTGTAAAAAACATGCCATTGAACTGTCAGGAACAAAGGTTTCTATCTCTTTCTTTTCTTGTTCAAGAAGGTACAATTTCTGGTAAGACCAGATTGATTGAAATACAGGTTATGAATGTGATAAACCATGCCTGCTCAAGAAAGTACAATTTATGGCAAGGACAGATTTTTGTATCAGTCCAAATCCATAACTAAATAAAAATAAAAAGATAAGGTTTGAATTTTGGAAGATAGTCTTTCATATTTCAATTCTAATTTGTTTCCTTCATTTTGAATGCATATTTTTTCTTATAGTTGAAGTCCAACCCATCAGCTTATCTAGTGAATCCATAAAAACCAAAAAGATTCATAAAACATGTCCTTCAACTCATGAACATCCATGAAGATCCCAAGAGAGGAATGATATTTCCTTTCTAGAAACTAGCCATATCCTTTAAAGATTTAAGTATTTTGTCTAAAAACTATTAATTGTAACTATTAAAATAATAGCCCCATACTGAACGCTCTAGAAAGAGTTGAATTTGCACCTAGATCGTATGAACTAATCCTATAATAGAATCCCCATATGTTAAAAATATTCCTATAATTTAATATAGCTTCTTTAATATAAGAATTATAGAAATCCTATAATATAGATTCTTATATTATTAGAATATTATTATAGATATCAACAGAATATATATTAGACTCCAATTATATTTTAGCAGCGGTTATCTAGATTGCTATATTCCAGTTTAATATTTGTAATAATTATAATTCTTCTTTCACAGTAGTAGCATGAATTGGGTAATATACAGGGGTAGCTATCAGAGAATTTTCTTCCATGATGTAGAGTCTTGTTTGACTAAGTGTTGTTATTTATCCATATAAGGGTGTGTTTTAGATAATTCAACGATTTCATTCACTTGAAATTTGAGTGATATGAGGGCATGTGACAAATTCCATTCATCACCGTCACTAGGAAGTTTTTCTGTCAATAAATTTTTCATATTTGAATTGATATTCCACTTTGATCATTCTAAATTGTTCACTTTACAAATAGTATAATTCCCGAAATATTAAAATTTGAGTTATAGGGTTTCCTTTGCTAGGGGTCCGGTGGTCACCTCGCCACTGCTGACCCCTTCAACCCCCTCTGCGGCTTTTACCACCGACTCCGGCTCTCTGTGTACATCCTCACTGTGGAAGTCGATGTTTTGAAGGGTGAGGAGGGCTGTTATTTGTTGTGTTTTTTTTTGTTTCCTCTGTGAGGCTTTGGAAGCTATATGGCTGCATAGATGGTGCAGTGGATTGTTTTTAGCTGTGGCCTTTGGTGGACCGTTTCTAGCTGCGGCCTTTGGTGGACCGGCTCCTATTTTGTAGTGGGTTTTCTCTATGCTGCTGCCCCTCTTCTTTCCTGCGGCCCTGACTTATCTATTTTGCAGTGGGTTTGCGGTCCCTTTTCTTTAGAAGGGATTTTTTTGTGGATGCAGTCGATGGGTCTACGCAGATGCTGTCCATGCCAGCTTGTTGCCACTGGTTTGGGTTGTTTGTTGATATGCATTGGCATTTGGGGTTCGAAGCTATGCTTGCAGTTCATTGGCACTGGCTTTTGGGAATGCACTGGCTTTTAGGGCTGCCTATGTCTCCTTCTACCTGGTTCCTAGTTTTGTGCATTTGCCCTTCTTTTTTGGGGTGGTTGTTGACCTGCTTTGTATGGTTTTTTCCTTTCTTGGGCTTTATGTTTTGATCCATTATGGTTTTTTTGTGGGCCTGCTTGCCTGGTTTATATGGGCTTATTTTCAGTAGTTTTGCAGATGTATGTGCTCACAGGGTTTGGGTTATACATTGTGAGACTATTCCCATATGCTATATGCATGATTATGTAAACATAATTGTTGTTTTTTTCTTCTGAAAAAAATGAGTGAGAAATTGCACAACAATTCATGCCATGACTGAGTATAAAACACCATTGCTAAAATCTTTTGGAACTTTCCAGTCTAAACTATCATGAGAAAAGATGTAGGGCAGTCTATCCTCCTCCTTTTGAGAATTTTTTTAAGTCAATAAGCATGGCCTTTCATACCAGTGATGAGATGGATATTATGTCTTTCATTCTGTCCTGAATAAAATCCACCTTTAAAAGAAACACTGGTATTGAGAACTTACTAGATCATTTCCTATATACGAAGACCAATGTACAACTCATACGCAAACCAAACAAGATTATCATTTATACAAACCATCACACTAGTTCAGAGGAAAACACCCTTCCTCACCCTTGCTCGATTCAATGATATGCGACTTGGTTTTCGGATGCAAATCACACATTTTAATCAAGACACATTTATTCGTTGATTTTCCGTTTACTAGACCATCCCTCCATTGCAGACCAGACTGACACACAGCTTGGCTTAGAGAATGGATGTTTTAATGTCATTGAACCATCAAAGCTTTTTATTACACAGACTCGGGAGCTTCACCGTCTTAGATCTCACATGTTTTAGACATTATTTTACTATTCATTGTTCACATATGAGATCACTATTCATGCAAATTAATTCAATGCTTCTCCATCACAATAATTGTATCTATGCAGATTAAGTTGTTGAAAATATTAAAGTCACCTGCATACCCTGGGCAGGTAGAAACATAGTACTACAGGGGCAGCAACAGAAAGTTGAGTGTACACTTCAGTGCATTCAAGAGGAATGGAGAAAACCATAAGGATGGAATTAAATGTTGATGGGCAGAGCCACCATTGTAGAGGAGAATTTATGTTTGTATGGGCGTAGCCGCATTTGTAGAAGAAATGAAGACTTTCATGGTTCAAAACCACGCAACAACAGAGCTTTAATGAAAACAGTCTTATCAGGCTTTTAAGCCCTCAACAACCAAATATGAAGAATTTTGTTTAAACACGCCAAAGATCTTTTAAGTTTTGAATTAGATAAGTGATAGTGGTCCCCACCACTTCATTTCCGATCGCAATTGCAAGTTTTATGTTTAAGTGTCTTGTTGATATGGAAAATTTCCGATGCGATGCGATGCAATCGCATCGCAAATCGCAAAATGAATGATGCATGTTGCACATCTGAAATATATTACCGCCGATTGAATGTTTGCGATGCGATGTGGTCCCACCACAATTGCATATCGCAATCGCCATTCCGAAAAGCCACTCGCCATATGTTATGTTCCGTTGGATGTTTGTGATGCGACAACAATCGCTCAATCGCAATTGCAACATCGCAACATCATTTAACCATTCCGCCTACCGCATTTGATTTCCGCCAATGTGATCGTCGATGTCGCTAATCGCACATCGCAATCACAATGTCCAAAGTCCGCTTATGTTTTCCGCCGATGATGATGGTGCGATGCGATTTTCACAATCGCACATCGCTCATTGCAATCGCAACATCGCAAGTCTGTTATTCAAACCATTCATCTGTTCTGCCGATCGCCGATTGCCGATTGCGAAGTGGGCTCCACTCGTACGTCACGCATATGTTAAAGTTTTATGTTCCAGCAAGGTTTTTATTTGTAATTTTGTTTTTATGTTTTACAATGCCGCACCATATAAAAAGTGTATTGCATAGTATTATGTAAGTTTGTTGTGTTGTATCGCTGTGTAAGCCTGCAGGCAGAGAGAAACACAGTGAACCATAACATAGCACTGTTTTGTGCATTTTGTTTTTTGAGAGACAGAGAGAAGATGTGTGAGCACTGCGTCTGTAGCAGTCAAGCATTTTTTGTAATCCCACTTTAGTGGAAGAAGAAAGTTGTAATAGCTTTTGTTTTGTTAATGAAATAGAAAGCATTTTTATTCTGCAATCTCTGTCTAGTTGTTCTCTGTGTTAGAAGGAGAGTATCATTCTCTCAGTTATTGTTCTAGAATTATCGGAAATTCCAACATGGTATCAGAGCTAATCCAGGCTCTTTGAAGGTGTCAAAGAAACTGAAGGAAGAAAAAAACTTGTTGCAGCATTTCTCTAGTAGCGTGAAGGCTCAGCAAAAGGCTAAGTCTAGGTATTTCTCAAAAAAACTGAGTTTATTTTTGTTTAAAAGAACAGTCCTCAGAGACAGAGCTTGTTTTTTAAAGAAGGAAAGACAGTTTGTTTGAAAAACACAGTCAAGTTTATTTCAGAGTTCAGTTAATAAGTAATGGCTGGACCAAGCACTAGTATGAGTATTGGAAATGCTCAGCTTCCAAAATTTAATGGGAAGAACTATGATTATTGGGCCATCACCATGAGAGCCCTGTTTGTCTCACAAGACTTATGGGAATTAGTAGAATATGGTTTTGATGAACCAGTTGATGAGCAGGCCTTTAATGCCTTAACTCAGGTAGAGAAGGATTTATTGAAGAGTAATATAAAGAAGGACTCTAAAGCCCTCTTCTATTTGTATCAAGAAGTACATGAGAGTGTGTTTCCAAGGATAGCAACAACTAAGAGATCCAAGGATGCATGGGATACTCTTAAGATAGCCTATCAAGGTATGGAGAAAGTGAAGACAACAAAACTACAATTGCTGAGGAGAGATTTTGAAACTCTCTGTATGAAAGAATCTGATAACATAGACTCATTCTTCACACATGTGATTGGAATGGTCACACAAATAAGGTCCCATGGAGAAACACTATAGGAAAGAAGGACTGTGGAGAAAATATTGAGGAGTCTACCCTCAAGGTTTGATGTTATTGTAACCACTATTGAAGAGACAAATGATCTCTCAAAGTTCACGGTAGATGAACTTCATGCATCGCTGATGAATCATGAATAGAGATTGGGAAGATCAGTAAACCCATCTTTAGAGCATGCCTTCAAGACCCAAACGCCTTTCGGAAGAGGAAGAGGTCAAGGCAGAGGAAGAGGAAGAGGCAGAAGCCAAAACAAAGGAGGAAGGAACAACCCTTCACATTCACATGGAAGGAGCAACAATCAGAATCAAAGCCACGGCCAGTGCAACAACCAACAAGGTGGATACCAACATGCTCATGGACAAAGGTATGACAAATCTAATGTCCAATGTCATTATTGCAAGAAATATGGGCACTATGCCAATGAATGTAGGAGAAAGCAAAATGACATGAATAATAGGCATAATGCTAATGTAGCAAGAGAAGAAAAGAACCCAAGGAATGTGCTATTAACATGTAATGTAGCACAAGATAGACAAGATGATGTATGGTTCTTAGATTCAGGCTGCAGTAATCACATGACTGGAAACATAGCAATGTTTGCCAATCTTGATGAAGAAGTTAAATCAGAAGTAACCACAGGAACTGATACTAAGATTTTTGTTAAGGGAAAAGGCAGAGTTAGTATCCATGCAAGAAATGGTGAGAAAAAAATTGTGCCAGATGTATATTATGTTCCTGGCTTGAAGTGTAATCTTTTGAGCATTGGGAAGCTCATAAACAAAGGTTACAATGTAGTTTTTAAGAATGATGTGTGCACAATAATGGATATACCTCCAAGCAAAAAGATCATTGCTGAAATACAAATGACCAGCAATAGAATGTTTCCACTCAAGCTCAACACCGACTTGAAAGGAAAAGGAAAGAATGTAGCAACTGTAACTCAAGAGGTCTTTCAGAAGGAAGTGAAAGATGAGAATTGGTTATGACACTTGAGATTTGGACATCTCAATTTCGGAGGTTTTAATTTGTTGCACAGAAAAGGAATGGTAAGAGGTCTACCATTGATTGAAAAAGCAGACAGCCTATGTGAAGGCTGCATCTTGGGCAAACAACACAGAAAAAACTTTCCATCAGGAAAGAGCATACGGGCGAAAGCACCCTTAGAAATTATCCATTCAGATTTATGTGGGCTGATGCAAACAACATCAGTTTCAGGTAGCAATTACATGCTAACCTTCATTGATGATTTCACAAGGAAAGTATGGGTTTATTTCTTGAAATATAAAAGTGAAGTCTTTGAAATTTTTTTCCATTTTAAAGTTCTTGTAGAGAAACAGAGTGGGCAGCATATCAAAGTTCTTAGAACTGACAGAGGATATGAGTACATCTTAAAATAATTTATGCGTTTTTGCAGAGAGAATAGCATACACAAACAATTTACTACAAGGTATACACCGCAGCAAAATGGAGTTGCTGAAAGGAAGAATCAAACCATAATGGAAATGGTGAGAATTATGCTGAAGGAAAAACACTTGCCAAATGAGTATTGGGCAGAAGCAACAAATTGTGCTGTGTTTATTTTAAATAGATGCCCAACAAAAGTTGTAATGAACAAAGTTCCAGAAGAAGCGTGGAGTGGCAGAAAACAGGGCGTCACCCACATGAGAGTTTTTGGATGTGTGGCATATGCACTCATTCCAGATTAGTTGAGGAAGAAGTTGGATAGTAAGGGGGAGAAGTGCATCTTCCTTGGATATTGGGAAGATTCCAAGGGATATAGATTATATAACCCATCCACTAAGAAGTTTATTATAAGCAGAGATGTTTAATTTATTGAAGAAGAAGCATGGGATGGAAGTGTTGAGGAGGTAAATCCCCTCTGCGAACAGAGGCGATCCCTACTAGCCCAGATCGGGTCTAGCAACAATCAAACATGCTACAGTGCAGGTTCCTAATCGTAAATAAACCGACTTGTGAGGAAGGCTTACCTGGAATCCAACACTGTCATTTGTAGAAGAGGTGGTGCTCCCGTTCCTTTGCCCTGGCAGATCACAATCCTCACGATCTCCGTGATCGGACACCTGCACATGCAAGAAAAAACACAAACGCAAGCATAAATTCCAGTATATACAACTATATGTCAGTCAAAGAGGACATAACTCATGAACATGATCAAGAACAAGAGTGGAACCATAACCAATAGTCGCTTATCATTAATGAATCAAAAGAAGAATACAACCATAGCTTCGACGCCAAATTCTCCTTTGGCGGGTCGTCAGCAGAACATGTCTCGATAAAGAATGTCAAGGGTGGGACAAGCCTCTTTCTCCAGATATTTGGCAATAGTCTCCTTGCTTGGATTTGGCCTTAGGGAATCAAGAAGGCTCTTGCAGCATAAGGATGTGAAAGCTCTTGGGAACTTGGAGATTAGCTTGCCATGGAGATGAGCAAGCTTTTATAGAAGGAGGAAGGGGAGTTGGGATCCCCTATAATTATGGGATTGGCCCTATCATCAAGGAAGCTTCCATGAGAGGTGGCAAACCACTTCCTCTCTATGGAGATCCGTAGCCAAACCTCCCAACTCAAGATAGATATCAGTCCAGGGATTTGTTAGGACGAAAATTCCGCCTTTTATTTTTAAAAAACACCTCTTAATATGGTTGGCGCGGGTGTGGCTCTATGACAGAGCGCCAATTGGCGCGCCCTCTTTGGAGGATTTGCCCCCTTGGCGCGAGGGTTGAACTATGGAATCGCGCCAATGGAAAAAGAGCTATTTTTAGGGTTTTTTGCAAGGAGATGTCTTCAGGGCAATGCAAGCTCTTATTCAGAGGGATGCAATGAAAGTATTTTCAAGTCTTGTCTCTGCTCACAGGTCATGGAATGAGCCCTCCAATGTGCGGGATGGGGATTGCAAGGACGATGACAAATTGTTGTGTAACAGATGCCCCCTAAAGCATGAGGCCCGAGAGAGAGAGAGGGGTGAAATGATTTACGAGAACATGCCGACTGAAAACACTGCCATCGGAAAACCTGCGGAGTGAAGTACAACTGATGTCTCAGATACATGATATATAGGCGCGGTATGGGCGCAGCCATCCATAACAGAGTGTACAAAAACCTAGATCCAAGGCATGGACGCAGCCATCCAGTGAGGATAGATAAATAGACTCAGGTATGGTCGCAGCCATCCAATCAGTGAGTCATGTAAATAATAATAATAATCCACAATATCGCAGCCTGGATTACAACAGACACAATCCAGGGTCTTGCGCTCTATCTCGACCCGAACAAAGTACAAGTTCAAGCATGCGAATATGTGAGCTGAAGTCGAACATGCAAGAACATCGTCTAATTACCAGCCAATGATGAAAGCTGTTAACAGACGCGAGAAGAACCACCAATAATGACAATGGTTCTCAAGGTACTATAGGTACAATCTACGGCGTGCGAATCAATGAGTTGGCGTCGAACACCCGTAGAATCACTCGATCGGAGGCCAATGATGAAAACCTCACGTCGAATGCGATGAACCTGCCATTGAGGCATGCAGGCTCTAAGGTACCATAAGGGAGTCTCTAGATCAGATTCCTGGATAATGAGCTGAAGTCGACAGGAAGTGACCTTGATCGAAGGTGGGCCATAATGTTTCCCACATCATCGACACGAGACAGAGGAACATGATGTTTTTTGTGAATCAGAATAAAATGAGAATTAGAGGGAGGTTGATACTTGCAGAGGTCAACTTCTCTTGAACATGTAACGACACGACAGTGAGTTTGGTAGTATTTGACATCAAAATATCAGAGGTCATAGTGACGAGGCAAAGAGCAGATGAGAGGTCAAAAGGGATTACCCAAACCCACGGAGGCAAGTGAAAAACGAGATGAGATGTCCCCAACCCGACACGAATGTAGACAAGTGCCATGTCCAAGAGCGACATACTGCCGACACGACAATGATGTTGGTTCCATTTTCCCCACCATTTCAGTGAGTACCTCTTTATTTTTACACAAGCTTGAAGAGGATACCATATGCTTGTCATATAAATCCGTCCTTCGGACAAATCCATCCTAGTAAATTTAACGAGCCCTAGGAAGGAGGAACTCGAATAACGTCATTTCGACTGAATCCGATGTCATTAGGGTTTAACGAGTTTGACAAAGGAAGAACTCGGCATCTTTTCATGTTTAGAGAGTTTGAAAAGACAGCTGAAAAGTAAACTCCAGTGGTCCCTTTTCGTAGATAGTTCCTCGGACCCGAAAAGGTAGAAAACAATATCCAAAAAATCTCCTAGTCGCGATAGGCTAGGGTATTCCTTTTTCATAAATAATCTATCCCAGCCCGAACAAGGGGTGAACGTATACTGGGTAGATGTCGATTCGCAGCCACTTTAACGAGATCGAAACGACAAGGGACTCGACAATCTTTTCATGTGTAGAGAGTCAGAAAAGAGCTGAAAGTTGACTCCTCCTGGAGGAACGAGTGGTAAAAAGGGTAGCAACTGGTTCCGGTAATGGTGGAACTTCTCAGAACATGATAAAGGTCAAGAGGCTAGCTAACAAGATCACTCCTCGCAGCGGTTCCTAAAGAATGGGTAAAACAACCAAGTGAAGGCATATGATCGGCCAAGCAGATAGTGACGATGGAGTGAGAAAACCAAGGCTCATCTGGAAAAATAGGCTAATAAAATGGCAATCACAAGAGGTGAAATGGGAAAGGTTTCATTTTTACACAAGCTTGAAATCAGGAAACTCTGCTTGAAGTTGGTTTCATTTTTACACAAGCTTGAAACAAAGATAAATTATGCTTGAAACCGGTTTCATTTTTACACAAGCTTGAAACGGAAACAAACTATGCTTGAAAAAGTAAGCATGCCCCTAGCATGGTGACTCAATTCGAGGTACATGCCCCCCAAGCTTCAGTCCATATGAAAGGCAGATGGAGTGAAGGTTCAAAATACGAGATCACGAGAAAGACTCGACTGGGATTTTACGAGATCTCATCAAAGACTCGAATTGAACGGGAATGTGTTTCATTGTTTTAACGAGGTTGACACATTAAAAGAACTATCCTCAGGACACCTTGTTTCATGGTTTAAGGAGCTTGGCACAAGACAAGGAACTCTGCTCCGACAACCTTGTTTCATTTTTTAAGGAGCTTGCACTAGAAAATTTGGCGGAAATTCCGACGGCCAATTCGTCGCTATTCCGACACATAGTCGTCGCAAGAGCGACAGTTCGAGGGCGGAAAAAATGTGGTTTGTCATGCCGTCGCAGTTCCGACGCACGTAAAAAGTGTCGCACTATCGACACTTCTTCCGTCGCTTCCGAACAAGCGTCACTCTTCCGACGTCTCACAAACTGTCGCGCCTCCGACGTTTGTAAACTGTCGCACTTTCGACGAAATGTGGTGCAACGTTTTGAACGTCGCTCTTCCGAAGTTTGTAAATAGTCGCAATTCTGATGCAACGTGGTCCGACGTTTTGGACGTCGCTCTTCCGACGTCTGTAATATGTCGCAATTCCGACGAAATGTGGTCCGACGTTTGGAACGTTGTTCTTCCGACGTTTGCAAGCTATCATAATTCCGACGAAATGTGGTCCGACGTTTTTATACTGTCTCTCTTCTGAAGTTTCTGGGTTTTCGCAGTTCCGACGTCTACAAGGCGTCGGTAGATCGACGGAGGGTTCAATTTAAAAAAAAAAAATGAAACTTTAAAAGACGAGAAACACTGTTTTGAATATATTATATGAAGTAAAACAGTCCATGAAGTCATTACATTTTCACATCTGAAGATTGGAACCCAAATATCCATCCAGAAAAGTGGAAGTCCCACCCCAAACAATGATAGAAAAATACCCCATGTCACCTACAGGGACATGATATAAAACCCAATAACGGTCCACATGGAGATTATCTACAAATCTGAGAAAGCATCCAAATATGCCCGAGGCATCTATAAGAAAGTGAAATAGCAGTATGTAGAATAGTAAAGCAACAGATAGAGTACCGACGTCCATTGTTCCAAATACAAATTAAAGTACCCAAAACCCCGCAACAGAGAAAAACGCTAATCATGTGAGGAGTGTGATATGTCCAAAATATAAAAATACCATCAGACCATATCAATAAACCAGCAACATAGACCAGCATCGCTAGTTTTGAAGGCAGAGTGATAAACATTAATCATTTTTTTTTTTCACAAGAGAAAAAACGTTGTTTTGAATATATTATATGAAGTAAAACAGTCCATGAAGTCATTACATTTTCACATCTTAAGATTGGAACCCAAATATCCATCCAGAAAAGTGGAAGTCCCACCCCAGACAGTGATAGAAAAATACCCCATGTCACATACAGGGACTTGATATAAAACCCAGTAACGGTCCACATGGAGATTATCGACAATCCGAGAAAGCATCCAAATATGCCCGAGGCATCTATAAGAAAGTGAAATAGCAGTATGTAGAATAGTAAAGCAACAGATAGAGTACCGACGCCCATTGTTCCAAATACAAATTAAAGTACCCAAAATCCTGCAACAGAGAAAAACGCTAATCATGTGAGGAGTGTGATATGTCCAAAATACAAAAAGACCATCAGACCATATCAATAAACCAGCAACATAGACCAGCATCGCTAGTTTTGAAGGCAGAGTGATAAACATTAATCATTTTTTTTTCACAAGAGAAAAAATGCTGTTTTGAATATATTATATGAAGTAAAAAAATCCATGAAGTTATCACATTTTCACATCTGAAGATTGGAACCCAAATATCCATCCAGAAAAGTGGAAGTCCCACCCCAGACAGTGATAGAAAAATACCCCATGTCACATACAGGGACTTGATATAAAACCCAATAACGGTCCACATGGAGATTATTGACAATCTGAGAAAGCATCCAAATATGCCCGAGGCATCTATAAGAAAGTGAAATAGCAGTATGTAGAATAGTAAAGCAACAGATAGAGTACCGACGTCCATTGCTCCAAATACAAATTAAAGTACCCAAAATCCTGCAACAGAGAAAAACGCTAATCATGTGAGGAGTGTTATATGTCCAAAATATAAAAAGACCATCAGACCATATCAACAAACCAGCAACATAGACCAGCATCGCTAGTTTTGAAGGCAGAGTGATAAACATTAATCATTTTTTTTTCACAAGAGAAAAAACGTTGTTTTGAATATATTATATGAAGTAAAACAGTCCATGAAGTCATTACATTTTCACATCCGAAGATTGGAACCCAAATATCCATCCAGAAAAGTGGAAGTCCCACCCCAGACAGTGATAGAAAAATACCCCATGTCACATACAGGGACTTGATATAAAACCCAGCAATGGTCCACATGGAGATTATCGACAATCTGAGAAAGCATCCAAATATGCCCGAGGCATCTATAA
The DNA here is from genome assembly GCA_034641835.2 of Pinus albicaulis. Taxonomy (NCBI): domain Eukaryota; kingdom Viridiplantae; phylum Streptophyta; class Pinopsida; order Pinales; family Pinaceae; genus Pinus; species Pinus albicaulis. Next base: position 557,073,713 of record CM076577.1, on the reverse strand, counting down.
GAAAGTGAAATAGCAGTATGTAGAATAGTAAAGCAACAGATAGAGTACCGATGTCCATTGTTCCAAATACAAATTAAAGTACCCAAAATCCCGCAACAGAGAAAAACGCTAATCATGTGAGGAGTGTGATATGTCCAAAATATAAAAAGACCATCAGACCATATCAATAAACCAGCAACATAGACCAGCATCGCTAGTTTTGAAGGAAGAGTGATAAACATTAATCATTTTTTTTTTCACAAGAGAAAAAACGATGTTTTCAATATATTGTATGAAGTAAAACAGTCCATGAAGTCATTACATTTTCACATCTTAAGATTGGAACCCAAATATCCATCCAGAAAAGTGGAAGTCCCACCCCAGACAATGATAGAAAAATACCCCATGTCACATACAGCGACTTGATATAAAACCCAGTAACGGTCCACATGGAGATTATCGAAAATCTGAGAAAGTATCCAAATATGCCCGAGGCATCTATAAGAAAGTGAAATAGCAGTATGCAGAATAGTAAAGCAACAGATAGAGTACGTATCGACGTCCATTGTTCCAAATACAAATTAAAGTACCCAAAATCCTTGAACAGAGAAAAACGCTAATCATGTGAGGAGTGTGACATGTCCAAAATATAAAAATACCATCAGACCATATCAATAAACCAGCAACATAGACCAGCATCGCTAGTTTTGAAGGCAGAGTGATAAACATTAATCATTTTTTTTTCACAAGAGAAAAAAACGTTGTTTTGAATATATTATATGAAGTAAAATAGTCCATGAAGTCATTACATTTTCACATCTGAAGATTGGAACCCAAATATCCATCCAGAAAAGTGGAAGTCCCACCCCAGACAATGATAGAAAATACCCCATGTCACATACAGGGACATGATATAAAATCCAGTAACGGTCCACATGGAGATTATCGACAATCTGAGAAAGCATCCAAATATGCCCGAGGCATCTATAAGAAAGTGAAATAGCAGTATGTAGAACAGTAAAGCAACAGATAGAGTACCGACGTCCATTGTTCCAAATAAAAATTAAAGTACCCAAAATCCTTGAACAGATCAAGAAAAATGCTAATCATGTGAGAATTCTAAGTAAAGTTAATCTATTAACATTGCGAATAAAATTACACCGAAGTCAAAAACATTTCCTGGCCATACACATGGAAAATTTGTCATCAAAAAATCAAAATATTAAGAAGACTGCCCTCATACGGGGAAACCAGTCTTGAACGTTTAATTTACAGAATTCAAAAATATTACAAAGGTCCAGCACAGTAAAATAATCTAAAAGCAGCCCAATTAAGTGGGTCTGCTAAGCAAGAAAAACAAATTAACCAAACTACTCCTCCGGTGGTTCCTTCGGCACCATCCTTTGGAAGGTCCAGGATCGCTAGGTGCTACCTCCACATGCATGCCATGGCTCCCCTCCTGAAGGCCCGAATGCTGGCCGGCTTTTTTCAAGCTTAGACCCGCTGGACGGGTGCATTCTTCCTCCGTTTGGGCCTCCTCGCTGAAGACCACAGTGACTAAAGTCGTGATTCGCGGGCGGTTGAGAGAGCAATTAAAGGAAAATTGCGCAGTGCGCGTCGTGGGAGAAGGTGAACTAGCTGTGGGGAAGCGAGGAGCAGGGGAATCCATACGGTGGCCAGATCCTACAAGCCGACCCCGCCCACTCCTAGTATTTGGATATAGACCTGCGTAATAATCACTGGACTGGCCGGAAGTCGACTCTGTTGAGGGGCTGGAGGGAGCGCGCAGGGGTTGACCTCTAGTGCTCCCCCTGCGGCAACGCATCCTATGACGCACACGAGGCATGGGTGCAATCTAAGGCGCAGTGGGCATAAGAGGAGATGGAGAAGTAGAATTCCAATTAACAGAGGAAGACAGACAGAGACATAACCGAGAGAAATGAAAATATGCAGCAAGGTCTAGGCAGCAGTTTAGCTGGCCACTTCTCTTTATCGTCACAGTTAGAAGGCAGTGTAATCCAGCAACTGACTTGTCTGAAAAACCATGGCTAAACCCCATTTTGTTGACCCGACTGCAATGCAATCAAAGGACGCACGTCATAATTAATCTCTGATCATTAATAACGAGAGCCGAAGGCCGGATCAAATTGGAGCGTGTGGAATCACTAAGAGGAGTGGAGGTCCGATCTTGAACAGTGTTAAACAATTAATTAATGCGGATTTGATGTGAAAACTTAATTGAACAGCGTTAAATGTTAATGCGATTGATATGAAATCACCATATCCATGTCCCATCGCCTTAAACGCCATCGAATGCACCCGCAGCTGGGAGCAGGGCAAGTTTTTATTGAGGACACGTGGCAGAAATTGATTGGAGCGGATCTTTGTTTGGGCCGCTCGTGCAGTGGAAATCCGGACCCGAAAAATATTAGGGCGAATTTGATAAGAAATTCACGTCACAACTTCCCTCCGTACGCCAGCCCAACTTCGGACCCGAAAAAGATTAGGGCGGAATTCATTTGGTTTTCGCGTCACAAAATTGGCCGACGTCAGTAGGCTATTTTGGAACGCAAATTTGGTTTGAATTATGGTTTATCGCCGTTTGAAGTCCGGCGGGCTCGACTTAAGAACAATTTTGTTTGATCCCATATTATAAAATTTGTGTTGGTTTTCTTTGATAATACACATATTTATAATAAATCATGGGAATACCACACTAAACATGTGGAAAATTTATATAAATAATTATTGAGAACAATCATTTTTATGTAAAAATATCCAAGGCGAGGTTTGTGTAGAGAACGGGGTCGTGAAAACTGTTCAAATATAAAAATCCCGCTTAATAAAGAGACAAAATTGTTGTGCTTTCGGAACCTGACCCGAGGATTGGACATGAGTTAACAAAAAAAAGGATAGCGGAACCAGACTTGCACCCGTGGTCAAGCCCTCTACCAAAACCACGAGCGGAATCACAAAAGCGGGTTGCCCATATCGCACCACTTTTGCGGAGTAGGCGGTATTTCCTATTCGCGAGCGATTCCATAGGGAATGTGACACGTGGCGAAGTGACCCCCGGAAAACCACCGTTTAACCCGCACCATCGCACGTTAAAGCCCGACGTTGGAAGCCGAGCGAAATTGCCAAGAGTCGTTGATTTGGAGAAGGGCCATCGGACGGTGGTCGCACGTTGAACTTTCCCGGAGGTTAACTAAGGTGTGCGGAGGATAGCCAGGTACGATACGAGTGTTTGATTGGTTATTGATATGTATAGGTGGGGCCGGAGTATAATGAAATTGTTTAATTAAACGATTGGCGGATAATTAGCATAAGTCTGGAGGGTGATTGTTGTAAGGCTGGGTGGTGAAATATAGAGCCGAAAGTTCACTACGAGTTATTTATTTAAAAAGAAACATGGAGTATAAATACAAAGTGTTGAAAGTTAAACATTGGTTATAAGGATTGGAGATAATATAAAGTCGGGAATATAAATTAAAGTCCAACCATTGTGGATAGTATTTATTTATCAAATTCTACGAATTTGATTAATAAACCTGAAGAAAGAAGAAGTCAATTAAGACTCAGGCTGGAGGAAAAGAACGGGGTAAACTAAGGGAAAATGCTGACAGAGCGATTGTAGACACACCAGCTCTCCTTGGGGGTCCAATTTCAGTTTTGTTGCATCACACGATGATCTCTCTTCTCTGGCATTTACTTGTATTGAAGATCACTATTCTAGGAATAAGGAGTTATTTTCTCCAAAAATAACCCTAGACAAACATTGACAATGCATCAAGGATATCTTTCTATGCTTCATAAGTACATATGTTCTACTTCTAAATCATGTCTTGGAAGTGGTTGTTTTGCTGGAAATTATTCACGAGTTGGTTTCATACCAAATTCTTTTTCTCATTTTCAGCATCCAATACATGAAAAAGATAATGGTTTAAAACAACATAAATATTTGAAATTTTGTAAGAATTGTCTAGCACACTTTGAATATGAATTTTGAAGTCAAGTGCATGATCTTGTATAGGATCAAGTGTCATTTTGAATACCAAATGTTTCACAAGAAACTTCTCAACATGCTACCCTGCAGTAAGGATTAAATGACAATATTGCATCAACTATTTCCATAATAAAAGTGCACCTCGGCCATAAGACTAAACAACTACAAATGTTGTAGATCTAACAAGACCACAAAATCAAATGTATTCCACAAGGCCAATATTGTATGAAAAATGAAAAGGATTTTGCAACCAAAAATACCTTAGGCAACTAATTCAATTAGATACACCAAACCATCAGCAAAAAGGAAAACTAGCCTACTCAAAAGGCAAGCGTTTACCTCCTTTGACAAAATTTTGAGTTCTGAAACAAGGGCCTTTATTGTCTTGTCAATGCCCCTAGTAATTTGAACGGGGTTTGCACCTGCTGCAACAACCTAAGCAAAAAGGTTTCATTTCAAATTATTTTCCACAAATTTAAGATACAACCATTGTCATTTTTGTATTTCCTAGCAAGCTCATAAATTTTGACAAAAGAACCAAAATTTTTTAATACTTGATAGCAATTTTTTCACTCAAAAACTATCTTAGACTCAATAAGCCCAACCCAAAACTAAAAAACCAAACACCATAAGACCCTATAAAACTGAATAGATGATCTTAATCCAGTACTGTCGACAAAAAGTTACCTTTACACCCTCACTTATTAAACCCTGTGCTGTTGAATTTTAACTTCAACTACTGCAGCAGAAGGACGGATGCAGCAACAACATTTTTTTTGGAGGTTGCTTGCATGCCATCCAGAAATTTAATTCAACATTTAAAATTCCTGCAAGTTTTTTTTGTAGACGGCTGCAGCCATATTTCTGTACAGGATTGTATTTAAACACAACAACCAACATTAACGCAATTCACCAACCAGAAATTAAACAAACAGAAATTTACCTGACAGTTTTGTAAATTCAAAAGGAGGACATGTGGAGCATTAATATTGGATCACATGAAATTGAAGGGAATCTGAAAACTTGAAAACCGGACCCGAATTTTTTATAGGGCACATTGGATTGAGAATTCGAGTTAAAATTAGGCAGACGTCAGCATCCCATTTTGGAACGCGAATTTGGTTTGAAATTCAATCTATTCAGACTTTTGAAGTTCGACGAAAAGGGTTCTTTAATGTTTTGATAGTTTAATATATACATATGTTTGAAACATATGTTATATATATATTATATGCGAAATGAAAGGTGGGCCATAGAATTTAGTTTTAATTTTATTTTTTTTAAAAGAGGGTTTATTATAATATGTTTTATATGTTACGACATATAAAAATAAAAAGGACGAAAAAGCTTGGTAGTTTTTTTTATAGACAGTACGTAAATTTTTTATTACACAGCAGCGTGTAAAAAGTGAAAGATTGAGTGTAACTTTTTAAGTGTGTATGCACAGTAGTGCGAAAGGGAAAAACACAGCAGAGTGTTTTAGAGACAGAGTATGTTTGTTTTGAACAGACAGTGAGTTGGTTTTATGCACTGCGTTTTGTAGCAGTCATAATTTTGTAATCCCTCTCAGTGAGGAAGTAGTGTAATAGTTTTTTTTTGAGTTATTGAAGGGAATAGAAGTTTGTTTTCAAAGTATTGAAACTCTGTCTCCTGTCAAAGAAATTTTTATTTTCTCTGTGTTAGAGGAAAGGAGATTTATTCTCCATTCATTGTTCTGGAATTTTTCAATATTCCAACATGTGCAAGAACAACAGATGTTGTGGTTCCATCCCCAACTAAATCATTTGTCTTTGCCGTAGCTTGCCTTACCAACTTGGCCCCAATATTTTCAACTGGGTCCTCTAATTCAACCAATAAAAAGGCCAAAACCATAGCATTGAGATACATTTCATTACACTGTTAATAACAATAAAATTTGACTCAGCCATAACCCTTTCCTTTTATTGTTGTGAAAAGATTTATGCATTACTCTAATGTGGCTAGTCCATAGGCCAAGTAGACCACTGGGTAACAAATATGTTTCCTTTCACCTTTGAGTTTTAAAATTATGCCTACCAAATCTAAGACATTTAAGAGGGGGAACTAATACAACATTAAAAAGAAAACCAGAGCACACATCTACAAATTACCTCCTTAGCTACTGTCACACCATCATTAACTATTTTCAGAGAACCATGCTTTCTCTCCAAGACAACATTTTTCCCTTCGCCCCAAGGGTGACTCCAACAAGATCAGCAAGTTTGTTCACACCGCCTGCAAGACAAATTGACAATGCTTTCGGTAAGTGTGCAATTGAATGCCAGACCATATGCCAAAAAAACCCTCCATGAAAAATTAAAATAACACATTAAAATCGAATATAAGTGGACAAGGAAAGATCCACCACAGTGAAGTTTCATGTGCAGGTGACCTTCCTTTAAACACAATTTTTTCTCTGACCTGCAATTTTTTTGTCACTGAGCCATCCTTGTTGAAGTACAACTCCTTTTCCATAGCTCTTGTATTAACTACCTTCTCTCTGTCGTGTAATCTCAGAGTCCCTCTTCTACTTGAGCGATTAAAGGAAATGGGTGAAAAAGCTGAAAGAGAAGACAATTGTCTGCCATAATTATCAAACATTGCACCCAACTTCTTCCCCTTTCCATTGTTACCCAATGAGGTAGATGTGGCAATTGTTGTCATACCACCCAAAGCAGAGGCCATCTTCTCTTATGCTAAATATAGAATTACAAGATCTCCATATTAGTATGAACCTTAAAAAACATGACTCCCATTGCTAAAAACCACTTTTAAGTTGTAACAGGCAAACTAAACAACTATCGCAACTTTTGGCAACTTCTGGAGCATTAAGAGAGAAACAACCAAAGACAAATACAACCACAATCCTCATTTTAATGAGACCGGACTATATATTTGCATTAAGATAATAGAAAGAAATCACGACTATATTAAGGCCAACACAAAACAATCTTTAACCAGTGTCTCTTGCGGCCTTCAAGTTGCCATGCTAGAGGTTGCATATTTTTAATTTAAATTCTTGACCTCTCGTGCCCATCTATGAATGCATCCAATGGGATATCTACATCAAATGCTCCTTTATATCCCCAAAAACAAATTCCCTACTACAAGAGCACCGGTATTGATGGATCACCCCACACCATCCCACCCACTAGAAACGGTGAAAAAGGAAACTTGAGAAACCTTCTGAAATATCTCAAGATGACTATATGGGTGGTTCTTATGAATCAACCAACCATTCAGAACATGCTCATCAATCCAAACCATGAGTATTATGTGACAATATTCAAGCATGCACTGAATCGGATTTTTGAAGCTATGTTAGAGAAACCCTAAACTCTCACTGAAAATAGGTGAAATGTGGCACCACTCAGAGATTGACATGTGCCAATTGGTACAAGTGGTAGACAATTGGCATGCTCAAACAACGAGGTGATGTAGGAATGACATGAGGAAGAAAATATCAGAAAAGCCCCAAATCTGGAGAACTAAAGCTCATCACCAACCTGAGATTGACAACTTTACATGATGTAACCTATGAAATCGTAAATGGAGAAATCATAGTAACAATAAAGTCGGATTCATCCTGGGAGTGGTAATGGGAGAAATCATAGTGAACAACAGGAAACATGCAGAGTTGCTTACAATCAAATAGATGAAAAAACACATTCAAAAAACCTAGATAATAATCATGAACAAGCTTAATATTGAATTATGAACTGTAAAGGAACTTACAAAATGTGACATTACGAACCTGGTCAAGCGCACAAGCAAAAATATTCTGGACATGACCCTGGTTGACAAGTTGTATTGCTCATGATGCAAGAAGATTTGTACCTGCACTGCCAAGTCAATCAAAATCCATCATTATCTATACAATAAATACAAGTAATTGATGTAGTATTTTTTACTCTAAGATGCATTCTTATGATAATGTTAGAACATATGTTGAAAATGTCAAAACATACCTGAATAAGCTCCTCTTCGTTCAAGAACAATTTATTGGAGTCGCATGAACTTGGAACAAGCCTCCCACGATCTGAAAGAGTAGCAACTAAGTCAACAGTGACTTTTTTGTTGCTACGCTGGATCAAGGGAGGTTTGCTCCAAGATTAAATCGCTCCAATAAATTATTCTCTACTAAACAGGGCCAACCACGTGAAGGTGGAAGCTCTTATGGCCCCTCTCCCCCCCCCTCACATCACTCTCAATTCCCCAATACCCAATCTATATTTAATTTTTTACTTTCATGAGCATAAAAAAAAAAATTCAATAACTAATAAAAAAACAATTCAACAAAAAGTACACAAGGAAACATTGCAATTAATGCTTGACATAAAAATAGTATGATAAATGAGTTTTTTATATAACGCAAAAAACGTTCCAAGTATGGTAACGTTTTTCTTATAATAATACAATATTTTACATTATCAAATTTTATTTTTCTTCTTCCTATTTCTAAAGCTCCTAATTACATCATCAATATCATCGTGCTCTGCTCTTGTTTTGTGCCTTTCGACCCGCACTGCTGACCTAGTTGCGTAGTCACGATGTCTGGTCTCATCCAGTGACGGGGCATCGCCTACAAAAACAGATAATATTAAATTTTAATTGTCAGTTTTTAAATATCATTGAACTAGTTTAGTAATATTAATAAAAAATAAATTGCAATGAGATTATTTACCTGGTGCACCAGTTGTCGGTGCTGACCTAGTTGCGTAGTCACGATGTCTGGTCTCATCCAGTGACAGGGCATCGCCTACAAAAACAGATAATATTAAATTTTAATTGTCAGTTTTTAAATATCATTGAACTAGTTCGGTAATATTAATAAAAAAAATTGCAATGAGATTATTTACATGGTGCACCAGTTGTCGCCGCTGACCTAGTTGCGTTGTCACGATGTCTGGTCTCATCCAGTGACGGGGCATCGCCTACAAAAACAGATAATATTAAATTTTAATTGTCAGTTTTTAAATATCATTGAACTAGTTCGGTAATATTAATAAAAAAAATTGCAATGAGATTATTTACGTGGTGCACCAGTTGTCGCCGCTGACCTAGTTGCGTTGTCACGATGTATGGTCTCATCCAGTGACGGGGCATCGCCTACAAAAACAGATAATATTAAATTTTAATTTTCAGTTTTTAAATATCATTGAACTAGTTCGGTAATATTAATAAAAAAAAATTCAATGAGATTATTTACCTGGTGCACTAGTTGTCACCGTTGGGACTGTTGCCCTGTCTTCCTCTCTGGTGGTAAGATCCTCAAGGGAAACATTCTCTGTCATTTAAAAAAAAAACTTTATAAGGACAACCATCAAGGTATAATTAGAAAAAATTATAAGTGGAAATTAATTACCGTCACGGCCCTCACTGATAGTAGCATTGTCGGCTTGGTCCCCACTACAATGATCAGGTTGCACGTGAGGATCATCTACATCTGGCTCTAAAACTGGGTTATTTTCCTCGTCGGTAGTGCTGCTCCCCTGATTTAAAAAAAGTTGTTAGACATTAAATTTATGGATGAAAACAAAAATATTGAAAGGTTAATGTTTTACCTTATCAGGCATTCTGGATCTTGGGACCTGCCCCAAGCTTCTGCGACGTTCAACTACAGCTTGATAGCCGAAACGAAAAGCGATATTTTTATCTTCCTCTGTAGTTTCTGTTCTGAATTCATCACCCTACATTACATATGATTGTGTATTTTTAATCATATTTGATAGGATTACAAAAACGTTGGAAGGCGATACAATTAATTATAAGATGTTTAGCTACTTAATTACAATTCTTGCAGCTAATTTCAAGTAGCCACCCTGGCCTAGCTTGTTATGGCCCTTTTTCTCAATCCTAGCTTTGGTTGCCTTTGAGGTGTCAGGCAACCTAGCATCAAAATATTGAAGTCATATATGACGTAGCACACTTTTATTTTAGACATAAAGAAAATTAAAGCGATTGAATTAAAGTTGTAATTTACCTTACGGGTCCAGTTGGCATTTTTCCTTCTTTCTTTGCCTTTTTCTCTTTTCCGTCATGGATGAGTGCTCTCCACTCACTCTCTGAAACTGCGAGAGGACGATCATATCTAGGGTTAAATTGCAATTGTGTCCTATAGGTGTCCCTGGTATATTTCAAATATTTGCCGGCTACCCGAGCCACCGCTGTTCTGTCAAATGTGCCGACCCCAAAAAGGGCTTCTAGATAATCTAGAAGTTCTTTTTTCAGGTTGGAATTCTGGGAATTCCACCCTGTGTGTATGGTTGGGCCAAAAATTACCAACGCATGGCTCTCCAAAATCCTGTAGAACTCATTGTTTCCTACACAGAATAAAACCAAAAAAAGAAGAAGATATTATCATTAATTTAAAAATAAAAATCATGATAAAAATATTTTAGATGAAGTACATGAAATAGTTAAAATATTAAAATTTACCTGGAAGTTGTACATGCTTTGTAGGGACACCCTCATCGTTCACCAACAACGTGCCATTAATGGTCCCTGTGGAGCTGGCACGTGTAGCTCCAGGAAACGCAATAATGTAGTTGGACATATCAGCCTCATCATTGCCAACACATTCAGCGGTTGGCTAGGTGTCTGCTTGGGCAGGGTGTGTTTCTTGGCTGGCACCTAAAGGAGTAGAAGGTGTACGAGAGGGTTGTTGGGAAATCTCTTGCCCTTGTGTCCCACTACCACCAACACCAGATTCAGCAAGTGCCAGAAAACGCTACATACAAAAGAAATTTTTGTTAGTTTAGTCAATGTAAAAATTAAAAATCAAACTATCACAATTCATCTCATGCAGAACAAAAAAATATCCTTTTGACTTTTTATTATTACCTGATATGTTTCTAGCTGGCTCATAAGTTGTTTTATCCTCTCTTCTGTTTCAAGTGTTTGAGGCGCGTCTATCAAAGTATTAAATTCCGACCTTGCATCTCGTGCCTTTTTTCGCAACAAGAACACTGGAGATAGGGATGAAGAAAGATCTTCCTCAAAGAGGGAATCATCAGGCGTACCATGGCTAGGTGTCTGCATATTTGAAAAAAATTAATATTATTTCAATTATGTAAATAACTAAAATACCTAAAGATAGAGCAATGCTGGCACTTTACATGTTCTTCCGTTGGCCTCTTTCCGCGATCATCCTGTCTCGGGGTTGTTCCTGCACTGCTCTGATCAGTCTGCCACATTGCAATAAAATTATAAATGTAAAAACTTGAAAACAATACCTAACTTGAAAACACAAAATGAAAACTGAAATAATTTCTAATAAGACACTGGAAGACAGAGTTAGAGTTTGAAATATGCCTTGCATTGAATTCATTCCTGGAAACATGTCATTGCACATTAAGGCACCCAAACATTCACTCCACGAATGATATATTTAAGTAGGCTTCTCCTATTCTGGGAAAACACCATACCTATAATGCATTCACTTGCATGTATAAAGGGAAAAGAAAACATGTTTTCATACAACGGTGACAAAGGCATCTTGGGGAAAGGTATCTTCACTTTTTATTTATGTTGTTCACCCACACCACTCTCGTGTTTTCACTAATCCTGTTTTGTCATTTTTGGATTCAAATTTAGTTAAGGCCTTAAGTATTTTTTGACCTTTCGGTGTAGTTTATAAGTGGCATGTATGGATTTTCCATTAATTCTGCACTTTTTCTCTTCATGCGCATGTTTCCCTGGAAATCAAATGCATGATTTAGTCCCATACATTTAACAAGTTGTTGGATCAACTCCATAGGAAATATCATGTTTCCTATTCAATCAAAATTTATCTCAGTTGGGGTAGGTAGGAAGGTTTTCCCTTTGTATTAATAGGGCACTTCTAGCTTGCATTTTTATTATATCTTTCAAATTTAGTGTCGTTTCAATTAGGGCATGAATTTTTGCAACTTTCAAGGTGAAAATGAACAAAGACAAATTTTTGTGATGGATGACTATATATGACTCCATGGCCAGAGGAAAAGGCACTAATCTACTTCTTCAAATATCTATAGTTCTCATTCACCTCATACGGAGATGGTCCCTGATTTTGAGCCAAATGTTGCAGCAAAAAGTTCCCCCCCCCCATAATTTGATATTCAATGGAAATTTCTTAAATTGATGATGGGGCATGATTATGGAACATTGGCACATACATATGTAATGGAATTCCAAGATCATGATATATGTTTGCATATGTTTATGGAGGTGGTAGAGCAAAAAAGAGCTCAAATAGAGCTGAAATTTTTCACATAAAAAGGACTGTGGGCTTGACTAATGGTTCCATTTAAAAAATGATATCTAGACAGAGAATAAGTGTAGCATGCAAACATGCATTGAAAATCCATATGAGTTTGCATTGTATTACTTATGATGGATTCAAATTTGGGTTTCAAAATGCGAGGTTATGGCATGATTTTGTCGAGAAACCCTTAGTTGGATTCTCATGTTGGTTTAATTTATATTTTAAGTTTGTTTTGCAGTCTTTGGGTGATAGTAACTCATGAACTAGGTTACCAATGTGTAACAATCATATTTCAAGAATAAAGTTGTGATTTTTTTATTATATTATTATTATCTATTAGCTACGAGTATTGACACCTAATGCCTGGAATTTTGACATCTTTATAGCATGGATAGTTTCGAAAATGTTTCTAGTAATGTTAACATAATAACTATCATTACGTGTCTTCACTTTTGTCACCATAATAGACCTGTGATATGGACTCATCACACAACTTCATATGCTATGTCCCAACAAGTTCAAACTGGTTGAACCTACCTCATAGTGTGGTTATTAAGGACAAGTTGCTTGGTATATAACTCGATAGAATAGACCGCGTTGCAGTTCTAAAAATAATCCTCAAGTGTCAAAAAAACTTCACAATATGTTCTACTATAAAACCTTTTGGGATACCTGAAATAATATATGTATCATTGATGACTTTTAAAGTATGACAAGATCCAGAGGGAAAGGAAATCAATGGAAGAGTGATCCACCAATGAGAACCTAGAATTTAGTATTAGATGAGTTAGAGTCTAGGAAAAATTGAAACCCTATAATTTTAATTAGTGATGAAGGACATCACATAGGTAATTATATTTTCATGTAGAATAACCTGTTAATTCAAATTTAAACTACATAATATGAAAGGCATACCATAAATTTTTCCACGTAAGTCCAAACAACCTATAAAAAGGGAAAACCTTCTTTTCCATGGGAAATAATTTACCTTTCCTTTTTCAAGACAATCTAAATCACAAAAAATATGAACTATACCGCACACATTCTTGGATAATGTGAAAGTGGAAAAGGAATACCCTACACAAGTGATGCACACATGTACATTTGAACACTAATAGATTTTTGTAGTTGAAATGCAATGTTTGTTTTCATTTAAATCTAGGGTTTTTAAAGCAGGGAGAAATAATGGCTGCCAAATTAATAAGCGTTTCTTTGGGAAAAATTTAAATCTTGTATTGGGTGATGAAGATAATAGAGGGTATTTAATCTTGATTCTTGACATCTAGAGAGAATCCTACAGCCTAACACAATCCAATGGAATTGACCAAAAAAACCCAAATAGAGTCAACCCTACTATAGGAGGAAGGGCCTGCAGTAAGAACTTACCATTTTGCAAGAGCTAAGGGTGAATGCTGTTCTGCAAGAGCTGAGGGCGAACACTGAGGGTGAATGCTGAGGTAAAATGTTGTTCTGCAAGAGCTGAGGGCGAATGCTGAGGGCGAATGCGGGCGTGATATCAGACGTTAATGTAGCTATTGCGATGAATACGAAACAATAAAATCATTTTTATGTAGCGCGCATATAAGTTTCGAATTTTTATGTAGCGCGCATATAAGTTTCGTATTTTTATGTAGTGCGCATATAAGTGTCATTATACCAACGGCGGAAACGGCATCGCTATTATGACCGGTGCCTCCAAACGTCGCAATGGCGACACCTAGACATTGTGTCGCAGTTGCGACGTTTGGAGTCGTCTCAATAGCGACGCTTTGGGCCATGGTGTCGCAATTGCGACGTCTTCCTCCAAACGTCGCAATTGCGACAAGTTTTTAACCGTCGGTATTGCGACACTTTTCTATAGACGTTGGTATAGCGACGGTTGCGGGCGGGATGGAAAAAATTTGGGAAAATTTCCGACATTTGGTCAAAAGCGTCGGAACCAAGTGTTAGAATTTCCGCCAAATGTAGTAGTGTTGACATAAGACAAGGAACTCTGCTCCGAACAGACCCGGTTTCATTTTTTAAGGAGCTTGACACAGGAAAATGAACTATGCTCTGACCAGACCCGGTTTCATTTTTTAAGGAGCTTGACACAGGAAAACGAACTATGCTCCGACCAGACCTGGTTTCATTTTTTTAAGGAGCTTGACACAGGAAAATGAACTATGCTCCGAAAACCTTGTTTCATTTTTCAAGGAGCTTGACACAAGAAAACGAACTATGCTCTAACAGACCTCATCATAATGAACAAGAAGTCATGCCTTCCAAGAGTTCCACTCCTGACGGAAGGAAAACATCCTGGAAGTCGGGACCCAATGCCCCCAGCACACTATGCACGACGGCATTATCACTGAGTACGGGCACGGGGTAGGTAGCCACATAGTTGACCTGCGGTGGGGCAGATACAATGGGTGGATAAAAACCAGGAAGGGATAATGGCGGGCTAGCTGCCACATCGGGACCAAAGAACGAAAGTTGATCAATGGTCACGATCCGTCCTTCGTGTGGAAAACAGACCACATGAAAAAGGGAGGAGACAAGCGCTCCCACGGCATAGGTGTAATCGCGCCCCAAGAGTAGATTGAAATCCAAGGGGCCTCGAACAACCATCACGTCCATATGGACGGTTTTACCTCCCAAAGTAATAGATTACCTTGGAAGGATCCCTAACGGTTGACTAGTTCTTCTGTTAAACACCAACAGATTCTGTGTAATAGGCGCAAGTGGTGGCGAGCCAAAAGCTTGCCAAGTAGTTGAGGATAGAAGACTAACCGATGCGCCTTCGTTTATAATGGTGCTGGGTATGACCAGACCAAAATCCTGTACTGTGATCTCGAAAGGCACATAAGACGGGAGGCGGTATCCTGTAAATCGATTCCAATCAAAGGAAGCAACCAAACTACTTGGAGGGGATACCATAGAACTGAGATGGTCTTCCCTTGGTGTTATGGGAGAAGGAGAAGCATCCTCTACGACCTCCATCTCGAAGGCGGGAGGAGTATCCTCCGGGACCTCCATCACGGGAGGTGGAGGAGAAACTTCTTGAGGTATAGGGACAGGAGAATCTTTCTCCAAGTTCGAGGAATCTGAAGAAACAAGAAGAACCTGAGGGATGTGAGGTCCACTCTCAACAGAAAAGACCTGGCACACCGTGGATGGGGCCAGCTCAACCGATCCCACGACCAATGGTTGGTCAGGGGCGGATTCCTGAATTTGAATTTCCGAGGGAGCGAGATCGACCAAGGATGACTCTTGACCAATCGTGGCATCAGTAGGTGGAAGACTCAAAGAGAGCTGTTTGTAACTAGCCGGGAGGCATGGCGCTAAAAAAGCCGAGTTTTCCAAAACTTGCTTGGCTTCATCTATATACAGACAAAGGTGAATGGCATGGTGCCCTTCACACAACTTACAGGGATTGGTAATCTTACCCTGCTTCTTAGGAGCCTTATTAGCACCAATTGGAGATGTGCCCCCAACCTGACTCCCGGAAGTCAGGGGAAACGGTGGGTGACCGTTGGACCATGCTTCAAGCACCTTGGGAATGCCAGGGCAGTCTCGAAGAAGATGGTCTCCTGTGCACAACATGCAGGGGAACTTGACTTTCCGTGGAGGGTTGGAAGGTATATCAAGAGGAGATGTTTCAGAAACAGTAGTGGCAGCTTTAGCCTCTCTTTTATCGGACTTCTTCTAATTTGTCTTCTTCTTCTTCTTCTTAGCCACCTAGTTACTCGAATCTAGACTTTCACCAGGCGAAGTAGAGGACGAGGACGCAGAAACGGGCAAAGAAGGGGAGAGGTCCACCTTGGAATCAACATGATGTTGTTTAGGTGGGGGAGCTGATTAACCAGTAGCTGAGACATTCATAACTACAGAGGTTGAGAACAACCAAACAGGCAACCCAACAGTTAACCCAGGAAGGGACAACGTTGCCATATAAGGAGCACCAACATTCCCAAAAGGAGGAAAATGACCAGGATTCCCATCGAAGGGGATTCCTTGGTTGGTGAAATCCGAAAAAGTTGCCATCAACAACTCAAAATCGCACACGGGCTAAAAACCAAGGCACACAATCAAACGGCCAACAAGCAAGTTCTAACAGGGCATGTGATCGTAGGTGATTTATTTTTACCACATTGAAACTTTGGAAACCTCACCGTTTCATGTTTTAAGAGTCGAGAAACGGTTGAAAAGGTGAGTCTATCTCTTTCAGATTTGACACAAGCATGAAAGGACAAGCGCTTGGTGATCCTTTCAAATTTAGGGAGTCAGATAGGATCAAAATGACTACTTAGGAATACTAGGCAAAGGGTGTACCAAATAACCGTGAACTTTAATATACACCTTGGTTTCAAAATGAAAGAGAAATCAACCAAGGACTTTCCGTACGTGCAGGCAATCTCCCCGAATGTTGTGTCCGGTGTATCACGGGTATAGGGCGGTAGACTCGGCTTCCTATGGATAAAGGATAGAAACCTAGTGGGGTCTCCCTTTATATACGCGATGGTACGGGGAGCACAAGTCCGTACTAGTGCTGTCTAAAGCCAAGAGGCGAACGACAGCTACTAGGTTTAAAGACACCGGAACACGTCTCTAGCCTAGACCTCTAAATGTGTTTCGTTAGATTTCAATGCTGCCTTAGTGTAAATTGAGTAAATTTTAAAGTTTATCTTGAATTACATTTCAGTTTTCAGGCCCTAACGAATGTGCTGTCTCAAAAATCTTCTAAATGCAAAACTATATGCCACAGTACATCATTTCGTTCGATGAAAGCTAGCTACAGAAGAGTTGAGATATTTTTACACAAACAAAATGATTGGAAGACAATCAGTGATATCTCTAATGCAACTAATGAAATCAAAAACTTTTCTTTCAAATTCACTAATTACTGAAAGATTTTAATTTGCACTAATCAATCAAAACCAAAAGAGATTTTTTTTTCAATGTTTGATAACTAGATGCACTAAAAAAACCGAAAACAAATGAGAAGAAATTCAAGAAATGATATTAAGAGATAAAAACAAGCAGATTTCACTCAATGGCACGAACAATCAGATCTCAAATCGACCAAAAGTATCTCAAAACCAAGAAAAGTCCCAAAGACACCAATGAGCCGTGTAATCTAGGCCCAAAATGAAGCAAAGAGAAATTCGAATGAAGAAAAAATCGGTCACTCAAAAAACACAATAAAATGATAGACAACTGTCAAATGAATGCATGGAAGCAATCCCAAAGTCGACTGAATGAACAAAAACCAAAAACTCCCAAGGGAGGCTCGACTCACAAAGGCACCTAGATGCCCTAGGGCTCGTATGCAAAATCAAAAGAAAATAGGCAAACAACCAAAGGATGGAGGTTACAACCAGTCAAACTAGGCTCCAGTGCACTCAAACAGCCGAAAAAACAAGATCAAAATCACAAGTCAGCCTCAGAAAGCATGAAACACAACAAACCCTAATAGCTCACAGGATTGGCGTGACTGTGAGCTTGAAATTAGCACCAGAAAGGCAATGGCGCGGGTGATACACAGGCAACCTGCGCCAATGTGTGTGACTGTCACACTGAAAAGCACGCCAGCCGAGTTTACTATGGGAAAATGAAAAAAAAGAAATCTCAGACACAAACAAGTGGTGACAAGGCTAAAACAAAGCCAAAAAAACAGGAAAAACCAGTGCAAAGAGTTGACCAAGCAAGCAAGACCAAGAAGTTGACCAGAAAGAGAAGACAAAACTCCAAGTTGTTCAGTCCGTAAACCAAACCAGAGATTGACTGAAGCAGCGTTGATCTACTTCGCTAATGCAGAGAAAAAGCGTTTCGAAGGCTATCTGGATGTGCTTCAGGCTCCGTCTATAGCTTACAAATCAAACAACAAGCTGAGTCCCCAGCGGAGTCGCTAAATTGTTGAGGAGGTAAATCCCCTCTGCGGACAGATGTGATCCCTACTAGCCCAGATCGGGTCTAGCAACAATCAAACACGCTACAGTGCATGTTCCTAATCGTAAATAAACCGACTTGCGAGGAAGGCTTACCTGGAATCCAACGCTGTCGTTTGTAGAAGAGGTGGTGCTCCCGTTCCTTTGCCCTGGCAGATCACAATCCTCACGATCTCCGTGATCGGACACCTGCACATGCAAGAAACAACACAAACACAAGCATAAAATCTAGTATATACAACTATATGTCAGTCGAAGAGGACATAACTCATGAACATGATCAAGAACAAGAGTGGAACCATAACCAATAGTCGCTTATCATTAATGAATCAAAAGAATAATACAACAATAGCTTCGACGCCGAATTATCCTTTGGCGGGTCGTCAGCAGAACATGTCTCAATAAAGCCTGTCAAGGGTGGGACAAGCCTCTCTCTCCGGATATTTGGCAACAGTCTCCTTGCTTGGATTTGGCCTTAGGGAATCAAGAAGGCTCTTGCAGCATAAAGATGTGAAAGCTCTTGGGAACTTGGAGATTAGCTTGCCATGGGGATGAGCAAGCTTTTATAGAAGGAGGAAGGGGAGTTGGGATCCCCTATAATTATGGGATTGGCCCTATCATCAAGGAAGCTTCCATGAGAGGTGGCAAACCACTTCCTCTCTATGGAGATCCGTAGCCAAACCTCCCAACTCAAGATAGATATCAGTCCAGGGATTTGTTAGGACGAAACTTCCGCCTTTTATTTTTAAAAAACACCTCTTAATATGGTTGGCGCGGGTGCGGCTCTATGACAGAGCGCCAATTGGTGCGCCCTCTTTGGAGGATTTTCCCCCTTGGCGCGAGGGCTGAACTATGGAACCGCGCCAATGGAAAAAGAGCTATTTTAGGGTTTTTTGCAAGGAGATGTCTTCAGGGCAATGAAAGCTCTTGTTCAGAGGGATGCAATGAAATTATTTTCAAGTCTTGTCTCTGCTCACAGGTCACGGAATGAGCCCTCCAATGTGCGGGATGGGGATTGCAGGGACGGTGACAAATTGATGTGTAACAGGAAGCATTGAGAAAATAATCAATGTAAAAATCCATTTGTCTCTTGATGAAGATGAGGAAGATGTGGCTGAAAATAACACCTCATTGGTAGCACAACCTCCACCAACACAAGGACAGCAAGGGACACCACAAGCAGGAGTAAGAACACCCTTGAGAAGAAATGAGAGTGCTTCTCCAAGCACACCAAATGGAGCAGATTTGAGTGCTTCTTCAAGCACAACCACACCAAATGAAAGAGGAACAAGATTCAGAAATTTAAATGAGATTTATGAGCAAGAGACAGCAAATGAAGGTATGAACTCCTTATTTGCTTTGTATTGTCATGTTGATGATCCTATTCATTTTGAATATGCAATAAAAGATAGAAAATGGATAGTAGCTATGGATGATGAAATTAATGCCATAGAGAAGAATAAAACATGGGAGTTGGTTGATATGCCAGAAGGTAAAGAAGTCATTGGAGTTAAATGGGTCTACAAGAACAAAAGTAATGCTGAAGGTAAGATATAAAGACACAAGGCCAAACTTGTTGTCAAAGGATATAAGCAGCAACATGGAAGAGACTATGAAGAAACTTTTGCACCAGTTGCAAGAATGGAAATAGTGAGAGCAGTGCTATCCATAGCAGGACAAAACAAATGGAAAGTATACCAAATGGATGTAAAATCCGCATTTTTAAATGGAGTGTCAATGGAAGAGGTTTATGTAGAACAACCTCTAGGCTATGAGAAAAAGGGCCAAGAACACAAAGTGTGCAGATTGAAGAAAGCTCTTTATGGGCTGAAGCAAGCACCGAGAGCATGGTACAGTAGGATAGATTCCTATCTACTAGAAAATGGGTTTGAAAAATGTGAAGGAGAACCCACATTATACATCAAAGAAAGATGGTAAGATTCTCATTGTTGTTTTATATGTTGATGATGTGATATTCACAGGTAATGATGATTACCTTATTGAAAATTTTAAAATAGTCATGAAAGATGAATTTGAAATGACTGACATGGGATTGTTGAGATACTTCTTAGGAATAGAAGTAGAACAAATGAAAATGGGATTTTTATCTCACAGCAAAATATGTAAATGAAGTTTTGGAAAGATTTAATATGCAGGAGTGCAAAGCAGAAATTACTCCCACAGTAATGGGATTGAAATTGAGCAAAGATGACAACAACAAGGATTTTGATCCAAGTTTGTACAAAAGCATAGTTGGCAGCCTCATGTATTTGACTGCAACTAGGCCAGATATTATGCATGCTGTGAGTTTGATTTCCAGATTTATGGAGAGGCCAAAAGAAGCACATTGGCAAGCAGCGAAGAGAATTCTGAGGTATGTGAAAGGAACTAAAAGGTATGGGATTTTATATACTACTTCAGAAAATTCTCAATTAATTGGTTACATTGACAGTGATTGGGTTGGAAGTGTAGATGATCAAAAAGGCACATCCGGTTATGTTTTTCATATGGGTTCAAGAGCTATTTCATGGGCTTCAAAGAAACAACCTATTGTAGCATTATCTACAGTAGAGGCAGAGTATGTGGTAGCTACAGCAGAAGCGTGTCAAGCAGTATGGATGAGAAGGATGTTGAGAAATTTGTGTCAAGAACAGGTAAAAGACACAGTGATTTATTATGACAATAGCTTAGTTATTGCATTATCAAAGAATTATGTGTTTCATAAGGTAACGAAACACATAGATACAAAGTTTCACTCTATCAGAGAATTGGTGAACAATGGAGAAGTTGTTTTACAACATTGTAGAACAGAAGAGAAGTTTGCAGACATATTGACAAAGCCATTGGGGTAGAAGAGTTTTGAATACTTAAGAAAATGCTTGAGTATGACAGATAACCCAGCAGCTGACTTTAAGGGGGAGTGTTGAAAATATTAAAGTCACCTGCGTACCCTGGGCAGGTAGAAACAGAGTACTACAGGGGCAGCAACAGAAGGTTGAGTGCACACTTCAGTGCATTCAAGAGGAATGGATAAAACTGTAAGGATGGAATTAAATGTTGATGGGCAGCAGCCACCATTGCAGAGGAGAATTTATGTTTGTATGGGCGTAGCTGCATTTTTAGAAGAAATGAAGACTTTCGTGGTTCAAAACCACGCAATAGCAGAGCTTTAATGAAAACAGTCTTATCGGGCTTTTAAGCCCTCAACAACTAAATATGAAGAATTTTGTTCAAACACGCCAAAGATCTTTTAAGTTTTGAATGAGACACGTGATAGTGGTCCCCACCACTTCATTGCCGATCACAATCACAAGTTTTATGTTTAAGTGTCTCGTTGATATGGAAAAGTTTCGATGCGATGCGATGCAATCACAATCACAAATCGCAAAAGGAACGATGCATGTTCCGCATCTGAAATATATTACTGCCAATTGAATGTTTGCGATGCGATGTGGTCCCACCACAATCGCATATCACAATCACCATTCCCAAAATCCATCCGCCATATGTTATGTTCCGTTGGATGTTTGCAATGCGATCACAATTGCTCAATCACAATTGCAACATCGCAACATCACTAAACCATTCCACCTACCGCATTTGATTTTCGCCGATGCAATCGCTGATGTCGCTAATCACACATTGCAATCGCAATGTCCAAAGTCTGCTTATGTTTTCCGTCGATGATGATGGTGCGATGCAATTGTCGCAATTTCACATCGTTCATCGCAATTGCAACATTGCAAGAGTGTTATTCAAACCATTCATCTGTTCCGCCGATCGCCGATTGCCGATTGTGAAGTGGGATCTAATCGTACGTCATGCATATGTTAAAGTTTTATGTTCCGGAAAGGTTTTTCTTTTTAATTTTGTTTTTATGTTTTACAATGCCACGCCATATAAAAAGTGTATTGCATAGTATTATGTAAGTTTGTTGTGTTGTATCGCTGTGTAAGCCCGCATGAAGAGAGAAACAAAGTGAACCATAATAGAGCACTGTTTGTGCATTTTATTTTTTGAGAGACAGAGAGAAGATGTGTGAGCACTGCGTCTGTAGTAGTCAAGCATTTTTGTAATCCCACTTTAGTGGAAGAAGAAAGTTTCAATAACTTTTGTTTTGTTAATGAAATAGAAAGAATTTTTATTCTGCAATCTCTGTCCAGTTGTTCTCTATGTTAGAAGGAGAGTATCATTCTCTCAGTTATTGTTCTGGAATTATCATAAATTCCAACATAAGTCAAGGATTCACCATTGCACTTCCATCTATCATGACTTATACTCCTCGTGCTAATTCACCACTGCATCGATCCAAAGCTTTATACATTTTTTCCTTTGAATCAAATCATAAATCTTCTACCTTTCACTTGAACTTGATTTCCACTAAGAAGTTCGTTCCATTCGACATATGTACATATATGTTTTGGTCTGCTACATATTTCAAACGACACATGCTATGAACCTTTGGGCAGATCTGGAAATGTTGAAAACAGTGGTGGGGCTTATGGGGTGTTTGTAGGCAACTTGAGGCAGATATGTAGCCCTAGTGATAGAGACAGTTAAGACAGAATATGCAAATCTAGATATCTGAGGGTGTGCATATAGGCCATTTTTGGTGTTGATATCCCTGCGAGGACATTTCACTAACATGCTTCTGAAATGCTACTAGATGGATGTGGATTTGTGGCATGCCAATTTCACTAGATTTTTTTTTTTGACTCGCATATAGCTTACAATTTAGCTTATGTATATGTCGTAATCCCTTGTGGCTCTTGGGTTGCCACAAATATATCCTGGGTTAACATAGTGAACTTTTTATTAGTTATACATTTTTTTTTAATCATCTTGGTGATTGCACTAACGAGTATTTCCTATTATTGTATGGCATCCTTAGATTCTTGATTCTATGGAATTAAATTTTTGGGATAGTATAATTTTCCTATATTGCTATATCTAATATCCTTTAACTTCTAAGTTTTGACAGACTTTAAGTTCTAAGTTTCAGCAATGCACATTAATATAAGATATGCGGAAATATTTTAGTCAGTGACTTAAGACCTATTTTTTCCTTCGAAAATTGCACATTAATATAATATATGCGGGAATATTTTAGTCAGTGAATTAAGACCTGCTTTTTCCTTCAAAAGTTTTTCCACAGGCTTCTATTTTCTGTTTTTTCCTTCGTAAATTTATTCACAGGATTCTAATTTTCACATTCACAAGTAAGAAAGTAATTACATTGATTTTATTTTATTTATATATATAGAGATAGCTTTCATGTTTCTTAATAATTTTATCATAATGAAAAATATGTAATTAAATTAAAAGGTTATACCTAAGTTGTGCATGTGTCAAACAATACACAACCTCTAGTATATTTCAATACTAGTTCGAATCACCATCGAATCATTGACTGATCGTACCATTCAGGGAAGGAAAATTTATTTGAAAACCCTCAAATTAACCAACCATATCGAGGAAGGAAATACCCATATAGTGGTATATGGTTTTATCTCTATTTCTGTCTCCGTTCAACGAAAGCCAGATCAAGAACGAATTGATGAAAATTGTGACTTTAAAAACAAGAGGAGAAAAAGCCTTAGATGTAACAATGAAGTGGTTTGCATTATCATTGAAGGATGATGCAGCATAATGGTTCAAGGTTTTCTCGAATAATAGTTTCAATGCACCCATCTTTGATTTCTCCAAAAAACATTTGGGGAGGATTTTTTGATCGACCAGACCAACTCAATAATTACCAAACTAGTTGTTCGGGTAATGGACTTTTAATAGGTTTGGATACATCTTCTTTCTCATATCTTAGAAGTCATTTAAAGATTTGAATTGTCATATCTTCTGTTTATTTCTATCTGTTCTCTCACGAATCCTTCCTGCTCTGTCAATTATGCTCGCATCTTATGCTGAGTTTATTTTTATGGGAAGGATCTTATCCCGATATGAGGTGGCCATCCTATCATTTATTGCTCTTTCTCACCATAATGAGCATTTTACATCCAGCCAATCTATGTTGGATTTCTCGCTGTGGGCTTCACAGCTTGAGAATTATTAGTCAATGTACTGCTTATATTATAATATAATCAGCGTTTTTTTCTTCTGAAAAAAAAAATGGACTTTTAATAGCTTTCAACTGCTGCTTACTCTTAATTCCTCGTTATCCTGCACCCTGTGATGGAAGTAATAAACTTACATGCATTCAATCACCACATTGGCTAAAGAAAAATTTGAGTTTTTAACTTAGATGGGATCCTCTAGTATATTTCAATACTAGTTTGAATCATAAATTCCATATTATTTGCGGTTCAAGAATCATAGCCAAAGACATGTGGTTCAAGAATCATATATAAATACATTGGATGAAAAATTGGGATGTTTGGATATTTTTGTATTTAATCCATTGCAAATCTAATGGGATACCAATTTGGTGGAATTTGAGTTATCCACTTTTTTTCGGATATTATTGTATGTAATCCATTGTATTTAAAGTATATGAGATACCAATTTGGTGGAATTTGAGTAAGTCACTTTTTTATAGATATTATTGTATATTATCCATTGTATTTAAAATATAATGGGGTGCTAATTTGGTGGGACTTGAATTATTTAATTTGCTCCAGATATTTTTAGCTGACTCACTTTCGACCAAAAATTCCTAGCCATCAGTCACTTGATGGTGATATTTATGCCGATAGGCGTCCTCCCTGTTGGAAGTGGCTACTTTAATCATTTTTCTAATTAATTTTTTTGATCGGATGGTGTGAATTGGATGATGCTGGTATATTTTCGTCGTTGCCACTCCATCAACGAATGGAATTAAAAGTCATAACTTCCTTGCATATCTAAATCACATGTTTAAACCATACTTAAATTAATTTTTTACACAACATGATTAAAAATTTACTGTGCCTATTGTTGATAACCACTTATGCTAATCAGTTAGAAATGAAATTAAAAAAAAATACTTATAAAAGATGCATTGCAGCATGGATTAATTTTGAAACTTATAACTGCTCACATTTTCAAAAGTATACCACTTGGCAACTGTGCCTTTAAAAACTTACCACTTTACCACTTGGCAAATGTGCGTTTAAACTTTTCTCCACTCCATTACCTTAGTGGTTGCATATGAATGCCATTCAAATGTATGTCCGCTCACAAGTTACAATAAAAACAAAATATTATTTTATTAAATTGTTACAATAAAAGAAAAATATTATTTTATTAAATTATTCTTCTTGTTGTTGATTTTTTATTACTTTTTATTATTAAATTATTATTATTGTTATATAAAATAATAATAAATTATTATAAATTTAGAATCTATTTTAATAATATTTTAATCTTGTAACCATAAAAAAATTCTACAGATGAGTAAATTGTATTTTAACACTATCCATAATTAATATACATTAATTAATTAATTAAAACATTAAAATACTAATAAATTGGAACATTAAACATTATTAATTAAAATATTAATTAAAACATTTTACAATATGTAATTAAAAATTTTATATAAAAAATGTTTAATAACATTAAAGATTAATTCAAAAATATGTAAAAAAATATAATTAATATACATTAATTAATTAATTAAAACATTAAAATACTAATAAATTGGAACATTAAACATTATTAATTAAAATATTAATTAACGGTATTAATTAAAACATTTTACAATATGTAATTAAAACTTTTATATAAAAAATCTTTAATAACATTAAAGATTAATTCAAAAATATGTAAAAAAATATATTAATATTAATTAATAATAAAGTGAAATAATTATTATTTTCCAAAATTACATTGGCATATTAATTAAATCATTAATACATAATTATTATACTTAACTACATTATTCAAATATATCTAAACATGAATATATTGAGATTTGGTTAATAATAATAATAATAATAATAAGATGTTGGAATTGTACTAAAATGTTTTTAAATTTAAAATATTAATTAAAATTTTTGTCAATATATTAATTAAAATATTTATTTAAAAACGTTTAATAACATTAATACAACATTAATTAAGTAAATTATTAAAACGATAATTAACATTAATATTAATTAATTAAAACAATAATATTAATTAATTTTAACTTTAATTAATTAATTTTTAACATTATATGAAACATTGATAACATTTATAAATATATTAAAATTTTTAAGAACATTAATTAAAATATTTGGCAATATATTAATTAAAACATTTATATAAAAATGTTCAATTATAATAAACATTAATTTTTCAATTTTTAAATTAATATTTTCATATTAATTAATAATAACATTAAATTAATTAATTAAAATATTTAATAACATTAATTAAAATACTTAACAATGTATTAATTAAAGTATTTATATAAAAGTGAGCAAGGTGAACGAAGATGAAACCTTATTAGAGGTGGTTAAACATTGAGAGAAATATTGCCATAATTGAGGCAATTATTGGGTATAATATTAAGGTTTATATTATTGAGTTTAATAGTAAGTCTTATAATATTTGCTTTAATATTAGAATTTTTAATATTTATAGGGTTTATAATATTTCGTTTTAATATTATGATTTACATTATCGAGTAATATGTTGGGTTACAATATATATTTTAATATATAGGGTTTATAATTAGGCTTTAATATTGAGTTTATAATATTTGGGTTTAAATTTGGGGTTTATAATATTGTGCTTATTATTTAGAGTTTATAACATTGGGGATTATAAAATTTTAGTTCATAATATTGATTTTTAGGGTTTATTGATCTCGTGTTTTTAATATTGATCCCTTCGACTTATTGATCTCTTAGGTATTTAATATTTATCCCTTGGGTTCACAAATTTCTTTGTTTTGTAATATTAAATCCTTGGGTTTATTAGTTCTTTTGGTTTATAATATTAATAACCCCTTAGGTTTATTAATCACTTGAGTTTAAAATATTAATTTTTATGGTTCATTAATATCTTGAGTTTGAAGTATTAATTCCTATACTTTATTAATTTCTTGGTTTATAATATTAATATTTATCCCTTCGGTTCGCCAATTCCTTTGGTTTATAATATTAAACCTTCGAGTTTATTAGTTTTTTTTGTTTATATTATTAATAATCTATTTGGTTTATTAATCTATTCACTTTAAATTATTAATTCATAGGGTTTATAAATTTCTTAGGTTTTTAGTTTAAGATATTAATTATTAGGGTTTATTCATCTCTTGATTTTTCTAATTCTTTGGGTTAGTAATATTAGGTGTTAAATATTAGTCTTACACTCTAATATTAATGCATGGTCCAATGTCACATTATGAAAAACATTATCTCAATATATAAATGAGTCATGGGCTACCATTGCTAATCATAGTTAGTCGTAGTCAATGAAGGTCTTCCATGGTCGAATCTCACATTGTGACAAAGATTGTCTGAATATGAAAATCAACCATGGAAAACCATGGTCATTCTTCGTCCAACGTCGCATTGTGACAAAAATTGTCTCAATGTTTAAATCAAACATTCTCAACCATGTTTATTTTACGTTTTATAGTATTTATCTAAATATTTTATATACTCGAGGTTTATAATATTTATCTAAAAGTTTTTATATACTTGAGTTTTATAATATTAATATCTAAGGTTTAATATTATTCCCTTGTTTATAATATTGATAATCATGTGAGTTTATGAAACCTTTTTGTTTAAGATATTAATGTTTAGGCTTTATTAATCTCTTATGTTTCTCATATTGATCCCTTCACCTTATTTATCCCTTAGGTTTTTAATATTTATCTCTTCGATTCACCAATTCTTGCGGTTTATAATATAAAACCTTTGGGTTTATTAGTTTTTTTTTGTTATAATATTAAACCACTCTTGGGTCTTATAATCTCTTGAGTTAAAAATATTAATTCTTACAGTTTATTAATTTCTTAGGTTTTTGAGATAAAAATATTAATTCTTAGGCTTTATTAATCTCTTGTGTTTTTAATATTGATCCCTTGACCTTATAGATCTCTTAGGTTTTCAATATTTATCCCTTTGGTTCACCAATTCCATTGGTTTTTAATATCAAACCCTTAGTGTTATTAGTTCTTTATGTTTATAATATTAATAACCCCTTGGGTTTATTAATATCTTGAGTTTAAAATATTAATTATTAGGGTTTGTTAATCCCTTGAGTTTAAAATATTAATTATTAAGGTGTAGTAATCTCTTGGTTTATAATATTAATATTTATCCCTTGGGTTCACTAATTACTTTGGTTTATAATACTAGACCCTTGAGTTTATTATTTCTTTTCGTTTATAATATTAATAATATCTTGGGTTTATTAATCGATTTAATTTAAAATATTAATTATTAGGATTTATTAATTTCTTAGGTTTTTGAGTTTAAAATTTTTATTCTTAGGGTTTGATAAATTTTTTTTTTTAATATTGATCCCTTGGTCTTATTGATCATGTAGGTTTTTAGTATTTATCCCCTCGGTTCACCGATTCCTTTGGTTTATAGTATTTAACCCTTGCGTTTATTAGTTCTTTTGGCTTATAATATTAATAATCCCTTGGGTTTATTAATATTTTGAGTTTTAATATTATGATTTACATTATGGCGAAATAGGTTGGGTTATAATATAGATTATAATATATATAGTTTATAATTAGGGGTTAATATTGGGTTTATAATATTTGGGTTTAATATTAGGGTTTATAATATTGTGTTTAATATTTAGAGTTTATAACATTGGGGATTATAATATTTCAGTTCATAATATTGATTCTTAGGGTTTATTGATCTCTTGTGTTTCTAATATTGATCCCTTGGCCTTATTGATCCCTTAGGTCTTTAATATTTATCCGTTCAGTTCACCAATTCCTTTGGTTTGTAATATTATACCGCTGGTTTTATTATGTTGGTTTATAATATTAATAACCCTGTCGGTTTATTAATCTCTTAAGTTTAAAATATTAAGTCTTAGGGTTTATTAATCTCTTGAGTTTTAAATATTAATTCTTATGCTTTATTAATTTCTTGGTTTATAATATTAATATTTATCACTTGGGTTCACCAATTCCTTTGGTTTATAATATTAAACCATTGGGTTTATTAGTTCTTTTGGTTTATAATAATAATAATCCTTTTGTCTTATTAGTCTCTTCAATTTAAATTATTAATTCTTAGGGTTTATTCATTTCTTACGTTTTAAGTTTAAGATATTAATTATTAGGGTTTATTAATCCCTTGAGTTTTCTAATTCTTTTGGTTGGTAATATTAGGTGTTACATATTAGTCTTACACTTTAATATTAATGCATGGTCCAATGTCACATTAAGAAAAACATTGTCTCAATATTAAAATCAGCCATGGGCTACCATTGTTAATCATAGTTAGTCGTAGTCAATGAAGGTATTCCATGGTCGAATGTCACATTGTGACAAATATTATCTCAATATGAAAATCAACCATGGCAAACCGTGGTAATTCTTTATCCAATGTCGCATTGTGACAACAATTGTCTCAATATTTAAATCAAACATGCTCAACCGTGTTTATTTTATGGTTTATAATATTTATCTAAATATTTTTATATACTAAAGGTTTATAATATTTATCTAAATATTTTTATATACTAAAGGTTTATAATATTTATCTAAATGTTTTTATATAGTTGAGGTTTATAATATTAATATCTGAGGTTTAATATTATTTCCTTGAGTTTATAATATTAATAATCATGTGAGTTTGTCAAACCTTTTTGTTTAAGATATTTATTTTTAGGCTTTATTAATCTCTTATGTTTTTCATATTGATCCCTTCGCCTTATTTATCACTTAGGTTTTTAATATTTATCCCTTGGGTTCACTAATTCCTTGGGTTTATAATATAAATCCCTTGGGTTTATTAATTTTTTTTTTTTTTTTAATATTAAACCACACTTGGATCTAAGAATCTCTTGAGTTAAAAATATCAATTCTTAGGGTTTATTAATTTCTTAGCTTTTTGAGATAAGAATATTAATTCTTAGGCTTTATTAATCTCTTGTGTTTTTAAAATTGATCCCTTGGCCTTATTGATCCCTTCGGTTTTTAATATTCATCCCTTTGTTTCACCAATTCATTTGGTTTGTAATATCAAACCCTTGGGTTCACCGATTAATTTGTTTTATAATATTAAAATTTTGGGTTTATTACTTATTTTGGTTTATAATATTAATAATGTCTTGGGTTTATTAGTCTATTTAATTTAAAATATTAATTATTAGGGTTTATTATTTTCTTAGGTTTTTGAGTTTAAAATTTTTATTCTTAGGGTTTAATAATCTCTTTTGTTTTTAATATTGATCTCTTTGCCTTATTGATCATGTAGGTTTTTAATATTTATCCCCTTATTTCACTTATTCCTTTGGTTTATAATATTAAACCCTTGCAATTATTAGTTCTTTTGGTTTATAATATTAATAATACCTTGGATTTATTATTCTTTTGAGTTTTAATATTATGATTTATATCATGGCGTAATATGTTGGGTTATAATATAGATTCTAATATATTGGGTTTATAATATTTGGGTTTATAATATTGTGTTTAATATTTACAGCTTATAACATTACGGATTATAATATTTCAGCTCATAATATTGATTCTTAGGGTTTATTGATCTCTTGTGTTTTTAATATTGATCCCTTAGGTCTTTAATGTTTATCCCTTCTGTTCACAAATTCCTTTGGTTTGTTATGTTAAACCCTTGGGTTTATTATTTTGGTTTATAATATTAATAACCCCTTGGGTTTATTAATCACTTAAGTTTAAAATATTAACTCTTAGGGTTTATTAATCTCTTAAGTTTAAATATTAATTCTTATGCTTTATTAATTTCTTGGTTTATAATATTAATATTTATCCCTTGGGTTCACCAATTCCTCTGGTTTATAATATTAAACCCTTGGGTTTATTAGTTTTTTTGGTTTATAATATTAATAATCCCTTCAGTTTATTAATCTCTTCAATTTAAATTATTAATTCTTAGGGTTTGTTCATTTTTTATGTTTTGAGTTTTAGATATTAATTATTAGGGTTTATTAATCCCTTGAGTTTCCTAATTCTTTGGGTTGATACTATTAGGCGTTAAATATTAATCATACAGTTTAATATTAATGCATGATCCAATGTCACATTATGAAAAACATTGTCTCTATATGAAAATCAATCATGGGCTACCATTGTTAATCATAGTTAGTCATAGTCAATCAAGGCCTTCCATGGTCGAATGTCACATTGTGACAAATATTGTCTCAATATGAAAATCGACCATGGAAAACCATGGTCATTCTTCGTCCAACGTCACATTATGACAATAATTGTCTCAATGTTTAAGTCAAACATGCTCAACCATGTTTATTTTACAGTTTATAGTATTTATGTAAAGGTTTTTGTATACTTGCGGTTTATAATATTAATCTCTTAGGTTTAATATTATTCCCTTGAGTTTATAATATTAATAATCATGTGATTTTATCAAACCTTTTTGTTTAAGATATTAATTTGCAAGCTTTATTAATCTCTTTTGTTTTTCATATTGATCCCTTTGCCTTATTTATCCCTTACGTTTTTAATATTTATCCATTGGGTTCACCAATTCCTTGGGTTTATGACATAAAAACCTTTGGTTTATTAGTTCTTTTCTTTTATAATATTAAACGACACTTGGGTCTTAGAATCTCTTGAGTTAAAAATATTAATTCTTAGGGTTTATTAATTTTTTAGGTTTTTGAGTTAAAAATATTAATTCTTAGGGTTTTTTAATCTCTTGTGTTTTTAATATTGATCTCTTGGCCTTATTGATCACTTATGTCTTTAATATTTATCCCTTCGGTTCACCAATTCCTTTGGTTTGTAAATCAAACCCTTGGATTTATTAGTTCTTTTAATTTATAATATTAATAATCCCTTGAGTTTATTAATCTTTTGAATTTAAAATATTAATTCTTAGAGTTTATTAAACACTTGAATTTAAAATATTAATTATTAGAGTTTATTAATTTATTGTTTTATAATATTACTATTTATCCCTTGGGTTCACCCATTACTTTGGTTTATAGTGTTAAACCCTTGGGTTTATTACTTCTTTTGGTTTATAATATTAATAATGTCTTGGGTTTATTAATCTATTTAATTTAAAATATTAATTATTAAGGTTTATTAATTTCTTAGGTTTTTGAGTTTAAAAACTTTATTCTTAGGGTTTAGTAATCTTTTGTGTTTTTAATATTGATCCCTTGGCCTTATTGGTCATGTATGCTTTTAATATTTATCCCTTGGGTTCACCGATTCCTTTGGTTTATAACATTAAACCCTTTCATTTATTCGTTCTTTTGGTTTATAATATTAATAATCCATTGGGTTTATTAACCCTTTGAGTTTAAAATATTGATTATTATGGTATTAATATCCTAGGTTTTTGAGTTTAAAATATTATTTCTTTGGGTTTATTAATTTCTTGTCTTTTTGATATTAATCCCTTGGCCTTATTGATCCCTTGGTTTTATTATTTCCTTGGGTTTTTAATATCAATCCATTGGGTTTATTAATCGTTTATATTTTTAATTCATTGGGTTTATAATATTAACAATCCCTAAAGTTGATTGTTCTCTTTGGTTTATAATATTAATAATCATGTGAGTTTATCATTCATTTGAATTTAAAATATTAATTCGTAGGTTTTATTAATATATTCTCTTTTTAATATGGATCCCTTGGACTTCTTGATCTCTTAACTTTTTAATATTTTCTCCTCGGGTTCACCAATTCCTTGAGTTTATAATATTAGACCTTTGGGATTATTAGTTATTTTGGATTATAATATTAATAATCCCTTCGTATCTTTGTAAGAGATATATACTTATTATAAATAGTAAAAAAATACTAATATTATGTTATATTTTAATTTTAGTATAGTTTGAGTTATAACTATTAATGTATTGAAAAAATTTAATAATATTTTATTATTATATATTTTATTATCAAATAATAATATATATATATATATATATATATATATATATATATATATATATATATATATATATATATATATATATATATTTTTAATATATAGTATCAATATAGGTTATATTATTAATATATTACAAGTAGATATATAAGATATATTGGCAATTATATTCATAAATATATAATGATTATTTTGGTAAAATACATGTGGTTGGTGGTGGATATAGGCCTATCGGCGTATATCAAACACATTAGTGAATGTGGTTGTAAATCTATTTCATATACGCATATCGACATATATCAACCACATTGGTAAATGTGATTGTGCTAGTTATGTAGCAACCATTTTATCATTTTCTCTTTTTGATGCCAAAGAATAGTTAAGTTTTTTATATAAATAATGCTAGCACTAAGCATCACCGCTTTTGCTCATTAAAACTTGGAAAATACTTTAACCAATTTGGCTTAGCAAGGACTTGCTGCTTCGTAGTTTCCCTTGTTACATCGACATTCTCCTGTTGGATTCGCCACTTTAATGATTTTTATAATTAAATTTTTTGATCTTACGGTCTAAATTGAAAGATGCTAGTATATTCTCGTCGTCGCCACTATATCAATGAATGAAAATCAAAATAACAACTTGCATATCTAAATCATATGTTTAAACCTTGATTAAAATAATTTTTTATCAAATTATATTAAAATTTTACTGTGTCTTTTATGTATCAACAAATATGAGGATTAGAGAAAAATAAAGATAAATATCAAATTAAAAATAAAAATACATTTACACTTGGATGTTGTTAACTAAAATGTGTCCCATAACCTAAAGTATGCCTTACTTTTATGGTAGCCAAAACTTCTGTAACACTCTTGATTTAAATTTAAATTTTAGGGAGGTTTTATTTATATTAAGCATTGAAATTAAAAATATATTGAAACCTGGTTGTGTTCCTCTTAATTAAGGTATGTGTTACAAGTCAAAACAACTGTGAGAGGTTTTATTTATATTAAAGAATGAAATCAAAAATACATTTTAAATTTAAATATTGGCATGTCTAGTAAAACATGGTCTAGAGGCTGACCTTTGAATTATTACATCCCTCTCCATTTACATTTTAATGTAACTATAATAGTATTTTTTTAATATTTTGGTATGCACTTTGTGTTTTTCGTTATTAGGTTTTAATATAATAAAATAAATTTTATCATTAAATTTGTATTTAGATATTTAGTTTTTTTATTGGATTTAATCTATTATTATTATTATTAAGTTTTGATTAATATAGTAAAAATAATCTTTTCTTTCTAATAATATAATGTTTTATTAAGAGTTTTATAATATTAATAATAAGTTTATTAAGTTTATAATAATATTAGTTTTTCATAATTTTTAAACCATAAATTAGTTTTATAATTTCTTTAATTTTATAATAAATAGTAATAGTAATTTTAATACATTAATAATTAGTAGTTAATATTTTAATATTAATATTATTATTTTTAATTGATTAATATTAATAAATAATTAATCAATATTAATATTAATTAATATTGAAGTGAATATTAATAATATTTTTAATATTAATTAATAATATTATTTTTATTAATATTGATTAATTATTTATTAATATTATTAATATTGATAATGTATTAATAGTGATCAATTATTTATTAATATTATTAATACACTTAGTGTATTAGGGTAAAAGTATATATTGACCAACTATGTTTTATTTTTTTTTAATTTTAGGTTATTTTATGATTTTATATATTTATACTTTATAATATTAAGTTTTCTAATTTAGAACTCCAATATTATAAACTCAATATTAAAAACCCTACAATAATAAAAATGACATTAATAGCATTAATATTTTAATATACACTAAAAAAATTACGTCGTAAGACGTCATTATTTGAAAACAACTTTCCTAGTTGCCACTCTGTCTGTGTTTGGGCCATTGGATGAAATGATAGACGATTGAAATGTTTTAGAACATTAGATCCAATGCCTCTTCAAACTAACTAACTAACTAACTCACTGAACATTACTAATTTCTTCACCTTGGTATGAAATACCATAGATACTGTAATTTGAATCATTTCATGGTCTTTCCCTCCAATGGTCCAGAAAGACACAGACGCAGATCAACCTCAGATTGAAGACTTGGTAGATGCGCTGCTCCGCATGGCTGAGAACTACACCAATATTAGACAGTGCCTCAGGTTGAAGACTTAGTCGATGTGCTGCTCCGCATGGCTAAGACAGACACCAATATCACATGTCCCGCCTATTGCAGCGTTTCTGATCGTTTCTGATCTCACTCGTATTCGGATGGAGTACAGGATAATGCATATGCAGGTTGGTGTTTCGAATCCCTCGAAGTTCAAAAGATCTTGTATTTAATTTCCTTGGCATGGAGTTTATGCTAGGAAAATCATAAAAAACACTATTTAAGTTTTTTTTTTTACAGGTTATGGTCTAATCATTTATATTTACTTTCCCTGGCATGGAGTTTGCAGTTTCAAACTTTTTGTTGGTTTGGGTATTTGATTTGCAAGGGCGGATGATAATGGATTAATTCAATAGGTTCTCGTAGCCGGGATATTTCATTTTCCAAGTTCGGTTCTCGTACCCAGGAACTTTCATTCTCCAAGTTCGTAGCCGGGATCTCTTATTCTCCAAGTTCAAGTACAGGGGTTTTCGTTTTTTTGAATTCTCTCTTCCCTTCACCAAAATTCCTTTCATAGGTCTCATTGGAGATAATCCGATGGAATATGTGATGGTTTTCTTCTATTTCTTGTGCTCTATTAACATAGATTTAATTTGCAAAAGTTTCTAGGGTTTTCTTCACGTAGGAATGCTGCAGGAGCAAGATTGTTCCCGGTACCTAATACAAAATCTAGTTAAAATAAATGAATGCAACCCAAATGATAGTAAAGGGATGCACTGCAATACATTTTAATTTGGGGATTATGCAATATTCCATGGTTGTTTTAACAAGTTCAAATAGATTACTGTAACTTCATTTTAATTTGGGGATTATGCAATATTTTATGAGGGTTTTAAAATAAATTACTGAAATGGCAGTAAAGCGATCCTTCAATTTAATTTGGGGATTTTTGGTTTAATTTGGAGATTTTTGTTAGCGCCGACAAAAATGATGCAATATTTCATGAGAGTTTTTCATGAATATATGAGTTTCCTTTATGGAATCTTATATGGAGCGGTAGAATTATTTACTAAAAAAATGTAACTTTTAGTGTTATTTTCTATATGCGTTTGCTTTATTTTTTAGTGTTATTTTCTATTTGCGTTTGCTTAATTTTTTTTATATACTTTCTGTAATTTTTGTTTATATAATTTCCGTAAACGTTACAAAATCAACACCTTAGAAGAGTGTTTTTAAATTTTTTATAATATATTATTGAATAAAAGAAAATATGTGATGTTAAAAATATTAAATTTATAATAATTATAAAATAAAATAAATTATGTATATAGTAGACAAACATATATTTTTTCATATTAATAAATATTGCTTAATTTATGTTGTATTATTATTTTTTTAATAGTAAGTAATTATAATTTTATAAAAATAAATAAAAACAATAGGTTTATTTTATTTTTTATATTCTTTGGTGTTAATTGTATTAAAAATTATAAAATATTTTTAAACACTTTTTTTATAGATACAAATTTATTTTACAAAATTTATGTAATTTTATATAAAAATAATAAACATTTTATAAATATAATAATTTCATTTTATATAACATAAAAAAAATCATTTTATATAATATAAAAGTATTAAAAAAATGAATTAGTTTATAAATAAGAATGTTTCTCTTAAAAAAATCACCGAGCATTCTTTTTGCATCATTAAAACTGTTATTTTGTTTTTAAAATTCCACATAATTTTTAAAATCTATGAAAATTGCATAAACTAGTGATATTATAAAGATTCAATGCAAGTCAATGCTTGAAGAAGTGTTTTGAAGAACTTGAAGAAGTGTAACGACCCAAGAGGTTCCTTAATATGAGGATTATGATCATAACCAGGATTGGCCAAAAAATTGACATTGACCTCATGCACTTTAAATTGGCTCCATCACTTTAATCTAGACTTTACATAATATGAACGGAGGTTTACATAATATGAACAGAGCGTTGGCTACAAATTGGCTTGGAGCATTTGAAATTGGGTACATCACTTTAATCTCTCGCCTTTCCCATGTTCCAACTGGCCAACTCACCTGCATTAATTAGTGTTATATGTCATTACACATTATTTAGTATTATATGATATTTCCTTACGACGTTTCCTTTGCAACATCTGGTGCAATTGTTAGTATTAATAATTAGTATTTAAATAATGATGATTATGATTTATACTAAAAACTATATTAATAATGAAAATAACATTTTAATTATTATTAAAAACAATATTATTAGTAACATTATTAATAATAATAACAATAATATTAAAAACATCATTAATACAATATTCACTATATTTATTTAAAATTAATGTTCATAATTTTATTAATAACAATAAGTTTCAAACATGATTAAGGTTTATTAAAATTATTAATAACATTTAAATTACAACAATAATATTAATAACATTTTATTAATAATATTAATATGATTAATTACAATACTATTGTTAATATAAATCCTATTAACATTAATATTGATAAATACTATTAATAATGTTTTCTTTATAATAATAAATGTGTTTTTTATTAATAATATTTTTTCAATTATATTCACTCTAAAAATATGATGATTAATATTATGAATGATATTACTATTGATACCAAAATTATCACTATTAATATAAATAGTATTAAGATCATTAGTGATAAATAAATTTATTAATAATAAAATTTACACTATTAATATAAATAATATTAAGATTATTAGTGATAAATAATAATATTAAGATTTGCATTGTAATCATTCTAATAAAACATGGTAAAACAAATTCAACCATGTCCATACATGGTCAAACATTGCCATCATAGTTAATCATTGTCACTCATGCTCGAAAATACACAACCATAGTTAGCCGTATTCAACCATAGTAGCCTATGGTCAAACATGGTCAACCATAGTGGTCTATTTTCAACCTTGCTCAACCATAGTAACGCATGGTCATCCTTTGTCAACCATAGTAAGCTATGGTCATCCTTGGTCAACCATTGT
The DNA here is from genome assembly GCA_034641835.2 of Pinus albicaulis. NCBI lineage: Eukaryota > Viridiplantae > Streptophyta > Pinopsida > Pinales > Pinaceae > Pinus > Pinus albicaulis. The sequence goes on along the minus strand of CM076577.1, from coordinate 557,035,301 downwards.
AATCATTCTAATAAAACATAGTAAAAAAACTCAACCATGGTCATATATGGTCAAACCTTTCCAACATAGTTAATCATTGTTACTCATTATCGTAATACACAACATTACTTAACCATATTTAATCATGGCTATTCTTTATAATACTAACACTAAGGTTTAATATTATTCTATTGGGTTTGTAATGTTAGGTTTTAATAAACCCTCAGGTTTATTAATATTTTGGGTTTATACTATTAATCCAAAGGATTTATAATTTAAATCCCTTGGGTTTATAATATTAATCGTATGGTTTTTAATACTTTGGTTTATAATACTAATACAAGGGTTAATAATATTCCATTGGGTTTATAATGTTAGGGTTTAATAAACTCTTGGGTGTATTAACATTTTGAGTTTATAATATTAATCTCAAGAATTTATAATATGTATCCCACATATCCCTTGGGTTATTTTCATACGTTTGGTTTCTAATATTAATACCTTCTGTTTATTAATTATTTGAGTTTATAATATTGATAATCCTTTATGTTTATTGATCCATTTGGTTTATAATATCAATTTCTTAGATTTATAATATTAATAATCCTGATGGTTTATTAATCCATTGGGTTTATTAATCGCTTGAGTTTCTAATATCAATGAAACCTTGGGTTAATTAATATTTTGGGTTTATAATATTAATATCAAGGATTTATAATATTAATCTCATGGGTTTATAATATTCGAATCCCACAGTTTATAATACTAACTTTAGGGTTTAATATTAATCCCTTGGGTTTATAATGTTAGGGTTTAATAAACCCTTGGGTTTGTTAATATTTTAGATTTATAACATTATACCTAAGGATTTATAATGTTAACCCATTGTGTTTATAATATTAATCTTATGGTTTATAATACTTTGGTTTATAATATTAACCCTAGGGTTCATAATACTTTGGTTTATAATACTAACCCTAAGGTTTAATATTATTCCATTGGGTTTATAACGTTAGGGTTTAATAAACCATTGAGATTATTAATATATTAGGTTTATAATACTCATCCCAAGGATTTATAATGTTAGTCATTTTGGTTGATAATATGATTGAATGTGGTCTGCCATTGCCAAAATGTGGAGCCATAATCTATCATAGAAAACCCTTTGGTTTATTAGTTCTTTTGGTTTATAATATTAATAATCCCTTGGGTTTATTAATCTCTTCATTTTAAAATATTGATTAGATTATTGTATATTAATTTTTTAGGGTTTTGTGTTTAAAATATTAATTCTTATGGTTTATTAATCTCTTGTGTTTTTAATATTAAACCCTTGGCCTTATTGATCCCTTAGGTTTTTAATATTTATCCCTTGGGTTCATCAATTCCTTTAGTTTATAATATTAAACCCTTGGGTTTATTATTTTTTTGCTTTATAATATTAATAATCCCTTTGGTTTATTAATCTCGAGTTTAAAATATTGATTAGATTAGGTTTTTATGTTTAAAATATCAATTCTTAGGTTTTATTAATCTCTTGTGTTTTTAATATTAAACCCTTGGTCTTATTGATCCCTTAGGTTTTTAATATCTATCCCTTGGGTTCAACAATTCCTTTAGTTTATAATATTAAACCCTTTTGTTTATCAATTTTTTTGGTTTATAATATTAATAATTCCTTGGGTTTATTAATCTCTTCAATTTAAAATATTGATTAGATTATGGTATATTAATTTTTTAGGTTTTTGTGTTTAAAATATTAATTCTTAGGGTTTACTAATCTCTTGTGTTTTTAATATTAAAACCTTGGCCTTATTGATCCCTTAGGTTTTTAATATTTATCCCTTGGGTTCACCAATTCCTTTAGTTTATAATATTAAACCTTTGGGTTTATTAGTTTTTCTTGTTTATAATATTTATAATCCCTTTGGTTTATTAATCTCTTGAGTTTAAATTATCAATTATTAGGGTTTATTAATTTCTTAGGCTTTTGATGTTTTAAAATATTAATTGTTAGGGTTCATTAATCTTTGAGTTTTCTAAATCTTTGGGTTGGTAATATCAGGCATTAAATATTAGTCGTACACTTTAATATTAATGCATGGTCTAATGCCATATTATGAAAAACATTGTTTGAATATGAAAACCAACCATGGGAGACCATTGTTAATCAATGTTAGTCGTATTTGATCATGGTCTTCCATGGTCAAATGTCACATTGTGACAAAGATTGTCTCAATATGAAAATCAACCATGGCCAACCATCGTCATTCTTCATCCAACATCGCATTGTGACAACAATTGTCTCAATGTTTAAATCAAGCATGCTCAACCATGTTTATTTTACGGTTTATAGTATTTATCTAAATTCTTTTATATACTTGAGGTTTATAATATTAATTTCTTAGCTTTAATATTATCCCCTTGAGTTTATAATATTAATAATCATGTGATTTTATCAATCCTTTCTGTTTAAGATATTCATTTGTAGGATTTGTTAATCTCTTTTGTTTTTAATATTGATCCCTCCACCTTATTGATCCTTGAAGTTCTTAATATCTATCCCTTGGGTTTGAAATATAAAATCCTTGGGTTTATTAGTTATTTTGGTTTATAAAATTAATAATCCCTTTGGTTTTAAAATCTCTTGAGTTAAAAATATTAATTCTTAGGGTTTATTAATCTCTTATGTTCTTAATATTGATCCCTTGTCCTTATCTATCCCTTAGGTCTTTAATATTTATCCCTTGGGTTCACCAATTCCTTTGGTTTGTAATATTAAACCCTTGGTTTTATTAGTTCTTTTGGTTTATAATATTAATAACTTTTTGGGTTTATTAATCTCTTGAGTTTAAAATATTAATTCTTATGCTTTATTAATCTCTTGAGTTTAAAATATGTATTATTAGGGTTTATTAATTTCTTGGTTTATAATATTAATATTTATCCCTTGGGTTCACCAATTCCTTTAGCTTATAATATTAAACCCTTGGGTCTATTAACTTTTTTGGTTTATAATATTTATAATCCCTTTGGTTTACTAACCTCTTGATTTTAAATTATTAATTATTAGGGTTTATTAATTTCTTAGGCTTTTGAGCTCAAAATATTAATTCTTAGGGTTTAATAATCTTTGAGTTTTCTAAATATTTGGGTTGGTAATATTAGGCGTTAAATATTGGTCATAAACTTTAATATTAATGCATGGTGAAATGTCATATTATGAAAAACATTGTGTAAACATGAAAACCAACCATGGGAGACCATTGTTAATAATCGTTATTTGTATTTGATTAAGGTCTTCCATGGTTGAATATCACATTGTGAAAAAGATTATCTCAATATGGAAATCAACCATGGTCGACCATCGTCATTCTTCGTCCAACATCGCATTGCCACAACAATTGTCTCAATGTTTAAATCAAGCATGCTCAATCATGTTTACTTTACGGTTTATAGTATTTACCTAAAGGTTTTTATATACTTGAGGTTTATAATATTAATCTCTTAGCTTTAATATTATTCCCTTGGGATTATAATATTAATAATCATGTGATTTTATCAATCCTTTTTGTTTAAGATATTAATTTGTAGGCTTACTTAACCTCTTTTGTTTTTAATATTGATCACTTCCACTTATTGATCCCTTAGTTTTTTAATATTTATCCCTTGGGTTCACTAATTCCTTGGGTTTGAAATATAAAACCCTTGGGTTTATTAGTTATTTTGGTTTATAATATGAATAATCACTTTGATTTTAAAATCTCTTGAGTTAAAAATATTAATCCTTAGAGTTTATTAATTTTTTAGGTTTTTGTGTTTAAAATATTAATTCTTAGGGTTTATTAATCTCTTGTGCTCTTAATATTGATACCTTAGCCTTATTTATCCCTTAGGTCTTTAATATTTATCCATTGGGTTCACCAGTTCCTTTGGTTTGTAATATTAAACCCTTGGTTTTATTATTTCTTTTGGTTTATAATATTAATAACTCCTTGGGTTTATTAATCTCTTGAGTTTAAAATATTAATTCTTATGCTTTATTAATCTCTTGGGTTTAAAATATTAATTCTTAGGGTTTATTAATTTCTTGGTTTATAATATTAATATTTATCCCTTGGGTTCACCAATTCCTTTAGCTTATAATATTAGATCCTTGTGTTTATTAGTTGTTTTTGTTTATAATATTAATAGTCTCTTGGGTTTATTAATCTATTGAGTTTAAAATTTTGATTAAATTATGGTATATTAATTTTTTAGGTTTTTATGTTTAAAATATTAATTCTTAGGGTTTATTAATCTCTTTTGTTTTTAATATTAAACCTTTAGGCCTTATTGATCCCTTAGGTTTTTAATATTTATCCCTTGGGTTCACCAATTCCTTTAGTTTTTAATATTAAACCCTTTGGTTTATTAGTTCTTTTGGTTTATAATATTAATAATTCCTTGGGTTTATTAATCTCTTGAGTTTAAGATATTGATTAGATTATGGTATATTATTTTTTTAGGTTTTTGTGTTTAAAATATTAATTCTCAGGGTTTATTAATCTCTTTTGTTTTTAATATTAAAACCTTGGCCTTATTGATCTCTTAAGTTTTTAATATTTATCCCTTGGGTTCACCAATTCCTTTAGTTTATAATATTAAACCCTTGGGTTTATTATTTTTTTTGGTTTATAATATTTATAATCCCTTTGGTTTATTAACCTCTTGAGTTTAAATTATTAATTATTAGGTTTTATTAAATTCTTAGGCTTTTGAGTTTAAAATATTAATTCTTAGGGTTTAATAATCTTTGAGATTTCTAAATATTTGGGTTGGTAATCTTAGGCATTAAACATTAGTCATACACTTTAATATTAATGCATGGTCCAATGTCATATTATGAAAAACATTGTGTGAATATGAAAACCAACCATGGGAGACCATTGTTAATCATCATTATTCGTATTTGATCAAGGTCTTCCATGGTCGAATGTCACATTGTGACAAATATTTTCTCAATATGCAAATAAACCATGGCCAACCATCATAATTCTTCGTCCAACGTCACATTGTGACAACAATTGTCTCAAACTTTGAATCAAGCATGCTCAACCATGTTTATTTTATGGTTTATAGTATTTATCTAAATGTTTTTATATACTGGAGGTTTATAATAATAATCTCTTAGCTTTAATATTATTCACTTGGGTTTATAATGTAGAAATTATATAACTTATGTGTTATATATCCAATATTATCCTGATCACACACTATTTTAACTTCATGCACAATACATAATCTATTCCACCATTGATCATCACATGCGGAAATTAAATCAATTGCAATGCACACATGAAACCATAAAAAATTCACACACATTAACACAGTGATTTAACAGGAAAGCCTGAAGCTAAAAACCCCAACTATTTGTATATAATATATGTCATAGAGATCATGTAACAATCCTCATACAAATTTGAACATGTCAAGCTCTCAGTACAATAAAATCGCTACACACTAATCAGGCCCGATCTTGCAAATCCATGCACCAATCTTTGCCACCTGCTAGCCTGCCTCTACTGTGCAATCCCTGCTAAAGAATGGCTCTGAATGAACTCGAATCCACCAAGCCTACACTGCGCAATCCTCATTGGCATCTCCATTGAGTGTTGGATGCAATCAATGCATCACTATAGTCACAACTGATAGTCACACTTGCTTTTTCACCTACCTCTCCACTGGTCTCCACTGAAACTGCCATGCACTGTAGTTAACTAATAAATTCTTCAGTTGATTAATGAGTTATTATTTAGTGGATTAATTAAATAATTAATTCACACCACTCTCAATAGTGTATCAATCAGTTAGACTAGATACAACTAGCTCAACTGAGTCTGACTGAGTTAAACTGAATACAACTCCACCAACTACTTCTATAACTCCACCAAACTTTGTCACATGAGTTCTAACTGAAGTCCTCATGCATTAGCTCTAGTAAAACCTCAGGAATAGCGTAATTCCTTCTGTCAGCTGCTGTGCACTTAACTGAAGTGCTCCAAGAGAATAAGATAATGTTTAGAGTCCAAATATTATTAACAGCTAATAATATTCGACATATTTATTTTTAGACTGGCAATCTAAAAATAGATTCCACCCAATATGTCTAAAAATAGAAGTCCATCTATTTTTCCAACTTGACCAACCATCCACAAATAGCATCTTGCAACTCATAGAATATTTGATATGTCTAAAAATAGACAGTCTAAAAATAGAATTTGCGCCAAAAATAGCCTGCGGGCCCACTTAGTGAAGGTGAGTCTTTTCACTAAGCTCATCATCTTGTTGAATCTCAACACTCCCTCTCAAAAATATAGGGATTATCTGCCACCCCAATCCTGTCTCTATGGTATTAGAATTTGCTCCTGGTGAGCGCCTTCGTCAGAATATCTGCATCCTGATCCTCCATAGGAATGTAAGAAAGTAACATGATATTCCGCTGCACACAATCTCTGATATGATGGTATTGGATGTCAATGTGTTTAGATGTGATTTAGATCTATCATGAAATACTAGATTAATTGAAAGTTTAATGCAACTCTGATTATCACAATATATCACAGTAGGATATAAGTGTGAACCGAACAACCCGACCAGGATCTTCCTCATCCATATAGCCTCGCATGCAGCCAAACTTGCTGCCATGTACTCGGCCTCCGCTGAACTGAGTGCCACAGATCTCTGTTTCCTGTTGTACCAAGAAAATGCTGTAGACCCGATATTGAATATCCCTCCAGATGTTCTCTTTCTATCCGTTGGGCTCCCTGCCCAATCTGCATCTGTGAAGCCATGCAGCTTCAACTCATTCGACTGTCTGTACCATAATCCATATCCCGATGTGCCCTTGAGATACCTCAGGACTTGTTTGCCTGCCTTCCAAAAGAGCTTGGTAGGCTTAACCATAGCTTGTGAAAGTTGGTTAACAGCATAGCATATGTCCGGTCGTGTATTCACTAAATACATGAGCGAACCAACCAACTGTCGATAAACAGTGGCATCCACTACCTATGCTGATGTAGCATCCTCTTTTCTCCAACCACCAGGAAGAGGAGCGTCGATAGGCTTGCAGCCTTACATGTTGAACTTCTCTAGTATCTCTCGGGCATACTTGCCTTGAGACACAAACAGTCCACCCTTCCGCTTCCAAATTCCCAATCCCAGGAAATAATGAAGGAGGTCCAAGTCCTTCATCTCAAACTCCTTTGCAAGATCTACCTTGCATGAGTGTATCAAAAATTCATCACCTGTTAGTATCAAATCATCTACATAAAGCACAATGATCAACAACTTACCATCCACCACAATTTGGTATAGTTTCGGATCTGCCTCACTCTTGGTGAAACCAAGTCTAGTGAAATAACTATCTATCCGTGTGTACCAAGCACAAGGTGCTTGTTTCAGCCCATACAATGCTCTTTTGAGCCTGCACACATGCGACTTGTTGCTGAAGATTTCGAATCCTTCAGGCTACTCAATGTACACCTCCTCCTCCATGATTCTATTAAGGAACGCAGTCTTCACATCCATTTGATGAATGTGACAACCCATCTATGCTGAGAGAGTAAGGATGGTCCGTATGGAAAAATACCTTACAACAGGTGCAAAATTTTCTTCATAGTCAATCCCCTCGATCTGTGAGAAGCCCCGGGCAACAAATCTCGCCTTGTACTTCTCGACGCTCCCGTCAATAGCTTGCTTCAATTTGTAGATCCATATCGAACCTACCACTGATTTCCCTTCCGGCCTTGGGACAATATCCCATGCATTGTTTCTGACAATCGAATCATACTCTTCCACCATGGCATCTACCCATGCGGGATCCTCCACAGCTTCCTCGAAAGAGGATGGCTCCGTCACGATACACTTGCTCATCAGAGCTACGTATCCAGTAAATCGGTCAGGTGACTATCTCTGTCTGTGCTGTGATGTAGGTGATCCTACATTCTGCACTGTATCAAGATTCAGTCGCTCAGCTTCTGTAGTGCGCTTCTGCCCTCTGATGTTTGGCGCTCCATGAGTGGTTTCTTCCACTCCATGAACCTCCTCTTGTGGCTGATCCACATCCTGAGGCTCATCTTTAGGAACAAGTAGCTCCTCATCTGCATGCAAGTGTAGCTCCCTCTCAAGCGACAACTTCATGGCTTTCTCCTCATGAAATTTGATATCCTGTCATACAACAGTCTTCCGACTATATGGAAAATACACACGATAATTGTGGGGTGTTTCTGTGTACCCCACAAATATCCCAACCTGTGTGGTTGGCTCCAGCTTCTTCCTGGCATCCTTCGTCACATGAATGTAAATAGGTGAGCCAAAAATCTTCAAATGAGAAATATCAAGCTTCTTACCAGAAAACGCCTCTTCGGGTGTACTCATGCCAAGTACTCTATGAGGACAACGGTTTTTCACATAAACTGCAGTGTTGCATGCCTCATCCCACAAGTGTATGGGAAGGCCCTAATCATCGCCCCTGCAGCACCCACGATCGTTCTGTTCTTTCTCTCCGCGACCCCATTCTGCTGTGGGTTATGAGGTGCTATGAGTTCTCTTTGAATTCCTTCTGCGCTGAAAAATTCTTTGAATTCACCAGAGATGAATTCACCACCATTATCACTCCTTAGAGCTTTCATCTGCTTCCCTGCCTCTTTTTCAACCAGTGCCTTGAACTCACAGAACTTTGAGTATGTCTCGCTCTTCTTCTTCATAAAGAAGATAAAACACTTACGAGAAAGTCATCAACAAATATCACATAATACCTGTGCTTTGCTATCGAAGCTACTGAGAAAGGTCCACACACGTCTGTGTGAATTCTCTCAAGGATCGTCGTGGCGCAACTATCCTTCTCATGAAAAGTGGTCTTCACAAATTTTCCCAAAGTACATCCCTTGCATTGATCTGACTGTGCAAGTGTACCCTTGGGAAGCTTGGTAGAAATTTGCTGTAAAATTTTCAAAGCGCCATGGTGAAGATGGCCCAATCTGCTGTGCCACAATTTTCCCTCATCCTGACTCACCACTCTTTCTGCTTTGCATGCCATTGCTGCGCAGCCATCTACCTGCAATTGATAAAGTATATTAACTCGAACCCCTATCCTCTGGGTTTCACCAGTTGTCTTACTGCGCAGGAAGGCCTTTCCCTCGCTAAAAACAACATCATATCCCTTGTCTTCCAACATTGCCACAGAGATCAGATTCTTCTTCAATGCTGGAATATGCATGACATCCTTCAATATGAAAGGTTTACTAGACTCCCTCTCAAAGGAAATGGTCCTGATACCAGTCGCACTGTATCTACCATCATCACCCATCTCGATGTGCACTCCAAGATCTTTTTCATCCAGATCACTAAAAAAATCTTTGTCTCCAGTTATATGGAAAGACGCACCACTATCAAGAAACCACATTGATCCCATCACACTTGAAACCAAGCATGCGATCAGCAAAAAATCTAGCTCAAAATACGAGGCTAAGGCCTCTCCAGCTGCAGATCCAACAACCTGTGTATTTTTCTTCTTCTGTGGACAATTAATGGTGTAATGTCTGTGTTGGTGACAGTGAAAGCACTTCACCTTGGACAAGTCCTGCTTCTTGCCTTTCGCACCGGATTGAGAAGGATTTTTCTTTCCCTTCCCTTTCCTTGCTTTGGCAGCCAAAGCACAATTTTCTTCATCTCCATTCTTCGATGAAAATCCATCCCTTGTACCCCGCCTTATCTCCTCCTACACAAGATCCGACCAAATTCGCTCCCATCCTGGCAGTTTCTCCCGACCATTGATAGAGTCCTCTTAGCTATGCCAACTCTTCGGAAGCCCAAGGAGAGCCAAGCTCACCAATTCTTCTTCATCAACACTAACCCCCACACTTCCCAGCTCATCCTTGCAGTGGACGAACTTTGTGAGGTATTTTTGGTATACTGTCGCCTTTCTCCATTTTTATTTTTCTGAGCTTGTCTTTAAGCGCCAACTTCCTCTGGTCGCTTCTACTTTGGAACAAGTCTACCAAAGCTTTCCACATTAAGAATGGACTAGCTTTACCATGAAGGCTGGACACTATGTGATCCTTCACACCTTCCAATAGAATCCTTCGACACTTTGCTGTCTTCTTTTGCCATGCGTCAAGTGCGGCTGCATCGCTAGAACCAGGCTTTGGAATATCAGCATCTATGAACTCCTTCAACCCATTATCATCCAGCACCGCCTCCATCCTTTCCTTCCATGCAATATAATTCGAGCTGCCCTCAAGGGCATACTCCAATTGCAATCCGTTGAAAGACATTTCAATGAATGCTCAACTTCGACACCAAGAAAACACTACAGCAAATTCGAATTCCACCAGCACAAAACTCAACCGCTTCAATAATTCCAATCTGCTCCAATGATCAACTGCTCTGATACCATGTAGAAATTATATAACTTATGTGTTATATATCCAATATTCTCCTGCTCACACACTATTTTAACTTCATGCACAATACAGAATCTATTCCACCATTGATCATTACATGCAGAAATTAAATCAATTGCAATGCACACATGAAACCATAAAAAATTCACACACATTAACACAGTGATTTAACGGGAAATCCTGAAGCTAAAAACCCCAACTATATGTATATAATATATTTCATATAGATCATGTAAAACTCCTCATACAAAGCTGAACATGTCAAGCTCTCAGTACAATACAATCGCTACACACTAATCAGGCTCGATCTTGCAAATCCATGCACCAATATTTGCCACCTTCTAGCCTGCCTCTAATGTCCAATCCCTGCTGAAGAATGGCTATGAATGAACTCGAATCCACCAAGCTTGCACTGCGCAATCCTCATTTTCATCTCCACTGAGTGTTGGATGCAATCAATGCCTCACTATAGTCACAACTGATAGTCACACTTGCTCTTTCACCTACCTCTCCACTGGTATCCACTGAAATTTCCATGCACTGTAGTTAACTGATGTATTCTTCAGTTGATTAATGAGTTATTATTTAGTGAATTAATTAACTAATTAATTCACACCACTCTCACTAGTGTATCAATTAGTTATACTAGATACAACTAGCTCAATTGAGTCTAACTGAGTTAAACTGAATACAACTCTACCAACTACTTCTATAACTCCACCAAACTCTATCACATGAGTTCTAACTGAAGTCCTCATGCATTAGCTCTAGTAAACCCTCAGGAATAGCGTAATTCCTTCTGTCAGTTGCTGTGCCACATCTGTGCACTTAAATGAAGTGCTCCAAGAGAATAAGATAATGTTTGGAGTCCAAATATTATTAAGAGCTAATAATATTCGACATATCTATTTTTAGACTGACAATCTAAAAATAGATTCCGCCCAATATGTCTAAAAATATAAGTCCATATATTTTTCCAACTTGACCAACCATCCACAAATAACATCCTGCAACTCATAGAATATGATCGATATGTCTAAAAATAGAATTTGCGCCAAAAATAGCCTGCAGGCCCACTTAGTGAAGGCGACTCTTTTCACTAACCTCATCATCTTGTTGAATATCAACACATAATATTAATAATAATGTGATTTTATCAATCCTTTCTGTTCAATATATTAATTTTTAAGCTTTGTTAATCTCTTTTGTTTTTAATATTGATCCCCTCCACTTATTGATCCCTTAGGTTTTTAATATTTATCCCTTGGGTTTACTAATTCCTTGGGTTTGAAATATAAAACCCTTGGTTTTATTAGTTATTTTGGTTTATAATATTAATAATCCATTTGGTTTTAAAATCTCTTGAGTTAAAAATATTAATTCTTAGAGTTATTTAATTTTTTAGGTTTTTGTGTTTAAAATATTAATTCTTTGAGTTTATTAATCTCTTGTGTTCTTAATATTGATACCTTGGCCTTATTTATCCCTTAGGTATTTAATATTTATCCCTTGGGTTCACCAATTCCTTTGTTTTGTAATATTAAACCCTTGGTTTTATTAGTTCTTTTGGTGTATAATATTAATAACTCCTTGGGTTTATTAATATCTTAAGTTTAAAGTATTAATTCTTATGCTTTATTAATCTCTTGAGTTTAGAATATTAATTCTTAAGGTTTATTAATTTCTTGGTTTATAATATTAATATTTATCTATTGGGTTCACCAATTCCTTTAGCTTATAATATTAAACCCTTGTGTTTATTAATTTTTTTGGTTTATAATATTAATAATCCCATGGGTTTATTAATCTCTTGAGTTTAAAATATTGATTAGATTATGGTATATTAATTTTTTAGGTTTTTATGTTTAAAATATTAATTCTTAGGGTTTATTAATCTCTTTTGTTTTTAATATTAAACCCTTGGCCTTATTGATCCCTTAGGTTTTTAATATTTATCCCTTGGGTTCACCAATTCCTTTAATTTATAATATTAAACCCTTTGGTTTATTAGTTATTTTGGTTTATAATATTAATAATTCCTTGGGTTTATTAATCTCTTGAGTTTAAGATATTGATTAGATTATTGTATATTAATTTTTTAGGTTTTTGTGTTTAAAATATTAATTCTTGGGGTTTATTAATCTCTTGTGTTTTTAATATTAAACCCTTGGCCTTATTGATCCCTTAGGTTTTTAATATTTATCCCTTGGGTTCACCAATTCCTTTAGTTTATAATATTAAACCCTTGGGTTTATTAAATTTTTTTTGTTTATAATATTAATAATCCCTTTGGTTTATTAATATCTTGAGTTTAAAATATTGATTAGATTATGGTATATTAAATTTTTAGGCTTTTATGTTTAAAATATTAATTCTTAGGTTTTATTAATCTCTTGTGTTTTTAATATTAAACCCTTGGTCTTATTGATCCCTTAGGTTTTTAATATCTATCCCTTGGGTTCAACAATTCCTTTAGTTTATAATATTAAACCCTTTGGTTTATCAGTTATTTTGGTTTATAATATTCGTAATTCCTTGGGTTTATTAATCTCTTCAATTTAAAATATTGATTAGATTATGGCATATTAATTTTTTAGGTTTTTGTGTTTAAAATATTAATTCTTAGGGTTTATTAATCTCTTGTGTTTTTAATATTAAACCATTGGCCTTATCGATCCCTTAAGTTTTTAATATTTATCCCTTGGGCTCTCCAATTCCTTTAGTTTATAATATTAAACCCTTGGGTTTATTAGTTTTTTTGGTTTATAATATTTATAATCCCTTTGTTTTATTAACCTCTTGAGTTTAAATTATTAATTATTAGGGTTTATTAACTTCTTATGATTTTGAGTTTAAAATATTAATTCTTAGGGTTTAATAATCTTTGAGTTTTCTAAATATTTCGGTTGGCAATATTAGGTGTCAAATATTAGTCATACACTTTAATATTAATGCATGGTACAATGTCATATTATGAAAAACATTGTGTGAATATGAAAACCAACCATGGGAGGCTATTGTTAATCATCGTTATTCATATTTGATAAAGGTCTTCCATGGTCGAATGTCACATTGTGCCAAATATTGTCTCAAGACGAAAATCAACCATAGCCAACCATCGTCATTCTTCATCCAACGTCGCATTGTGACAACAATTGTTTGAATGTTTAAATCAAGCATGCTCAACCATGTTTATTTTACGGTTTATAGTATTTATCTAAATGTTTTTATATACTTGAGGTTTATAATATTAATCTATTAGCTTTAATATTATTCTCTTGAGTTTATAATATTAATAATCATGTGATTTTATCAATCCTTTCTGTTTAAGATATTAATTTGTAGGTTTTGTTAATCTCTTTTGTTTTTAGTATTTATCCCTTCCACTTATTGATCCCTTGGGTTTTGAATATTTATCCCTTGGGTTCACCAATTCCTTGGGTTTATTAGTTATTTTGGTTTATAATATTAATAATCCATTTGGTTTTAAAATCTCTTGAGTTAAAAATATTAATTCTTAACGTTTATTAATTTTAGGTTTTTGTGTTTAAAATATTAATTCTTAGGGTTTATTAATCTCTTGTGTTCTTAGGGTTTATTAATCTCTTGTGTTCTTAATATTGATCCCTTGGCCTTATTTATCCCTTAGGTCTTTAATATTTATCCCTTGGGTTCACCAATTCCTTTGGTTTGTAATATTAAACCCTTGGTTTTATTAGTTCTTTTGGTTTATAATATTAATTACTCCTTGGGTTTATTAATCTCTTGAGTTTAAATATTAATTCTTAGGGTTTAATAATTTATTGGTTTATAATATTAATATTTATCCCTTGGGTTCACTAATTCCTTTGGTTTATAATATTAAACCATTGGGTTTATTACTTCTTTAAATGGTTTATAATATTAATAATCTCTTGGGTTTATTTATATCTTGAATTTAAAATATCAATTATTATTAGGGTTTATTAATTTCTCATGTTTTTTATTTTGAATCTTTATTCTTAAGGTTTATTAATATCTTATGTTTTTAATTTCTATCTATTATCCTTATTGATCATGTGAGTTTATCATTCATGTTGAACACCTAATCCTCCATGGGTAGGTGTGGAAGGCGAAAAGTCACAAAGGAGTCCAAGTGACCTTGGAAGATGAATCCAAGAGTCACATTATTGTATTATAAATGTACATCTATGTGTAATAGAGAAGCAACGAATGCCTATATTTCAATGTGTGTGTTTATGTTTCCTCATACACCATGTGTGTGTTTAACATGGTATTGGAGCTAATACGTTCATAACCAGCTCAACATCGTGTGAGCCATTTGTTTTTGTGGCCTGTGTAAATCTGCAAAAATTCTGGTCATTTTTGCAGCATTCAGAAATTTTCTGCAGTATTCAGAAATTACTCTTTTGTTTAGTGGAGTAACCCAGGGAAGAGATTTGTTTAAATGCTGGAGGAATTAGTAGCAAGTGAATTTTTTAAGCACTGGACCTTGTTCTGAACTCATTGAAGACTTTATCGAGCCAAATCTTGGAGCTTTTGGCCGATCATTTAAAAATCTTCTGTGAAGCTGCTTTATGAAGCCATTCTGGATGAATTTTATGTAAGCTTCTTGGTTTTTTGTTAGCGATTTGGCTTAAATTGGTTGGAGCTTTAGCCAATATTTTAAATGTTTTCTTTAAAAGGGAAGGTTTGGCGATTGGCCTGAGTTGATCCGTTGGTTGAATAAATTAACTTGAATCTTTCAAGTTTTGCATTTACTATTCATAAATTATAATTTTTTTTTTTCCTCACCCATCCCCTCACAGCGCTCGACCCTTGGCCCTCACCCCACCTGCTCCCCATCCCACGGCCCTCACCCTATGCTCTCGGCCTTCGGCCCTTACCCCCCTCTCCTCTTGACACAATGCCCTTACCCCTCCCCCTCACCTCCCTGGAAGTCAGCAACAATCCCACCCCATTCTCACGCCTCGCACTCAACCCTCTGCACAGCACGCTCGCCCCTCACCTCGACCCCCCACTCACCCCATCTCTCGGCCCTCTCCCCTCGTCCAACCTCCGGCCCTTACAGCCCTCCTCCCCCCCGACCCCCTCACCACACTTCGCCCTCCCCCCCAATGCTCGCCCTCTTTTCCTTCTCCCTTCCCTCCCCAACCCACTTCCCCTCTCACCATCCCACGCTCCCCCTCCCAGCCCTGCCATCCCACCCACGCTACTCATCCCTCCCCCTCACAGCAGTCGCTCGGCCTTCCCTCCCCATCTACTCATGGTAGTGCGTCTCTTACGCTCCCCAACCCCTTCTCCACCTCTTGCTCTCCCCACAGACCCAACCCCCCTCTGTGTTTTTATTATTTTCGGCCCTTTAATTTAATTTAATTTTTTTAACAGATTTCACTTCTCCCAGATTTCACCTCCCTCAGTTAAAACCTCCCTCAGATAAATCTTCCCCCAGATAAAACCTTCCCCAGTCAAAACCTCCCCCAGATTCCACCTCCCCTAGTAAACAACTCCCCCAGTAAAAACCTCCCCCAGTAAAAACCTCCCCCAGATAATACCTCTATTTTTCCCTAAATTTTTTTTTTCCCCTTTAAAAAAAAAAAATAGCAGAAGAGAGAGAGGAGATGGTAGATGGATATATGGATTGTATATATAGTAAAAAGTAAGGTTTTTGCTGCATATTTCTCTCTTATGAAAACGTGACCAAGATGTGTGGCATGACAATGTGAATGCAAATGTTGAAAATTGGTGGCATCATAAAAATTACTCATAGTTTTTGGAATTTTCCTTCCTCTTTATTGTGAGCTAATATTGCAAGCTCAAGACCATTTGCTCAGATAGTGAAGCATCCAAGCTTGTGAACACATTTTTGTTGAATTAGAGTTGTTGGTGTAAAACAACTCTTTGAAGAAGAGAGAAATCATCTGCCTTAAAAGGTTTTTTCATAGTGGTTTTTGCTGCACATTTACAAAATATTTGCAGTGACATTGTATTGTACTAACATTGAGAGTGGATATTGCTTCTTCATTCATAGTTTAAATTAGTGTTTGAAGTGTAACTTTGAGTTGTTGAGAAATTGTTGAACACTTCTATGATGTGAGTCATTGTTGCTTGCTGATCAGACAACCAAGTCTATACCTTGAGGTCCTCCATAATTTGAGTAGCAGAGTTTGTTCTTTGGGAATTCCATAATTGGAAGTTCATGAAAGAAAAGGGTATTTGAAGTCACTTGTATTCTTTTGAAAGTAAGTTGAATCACATTGTAAACGGGTGCATTAGTGGTTGAAGCTGACACCCTTTATTTCTTGAGCCTGATTTGTTGAAAAATGGCTAAAATCAATGATGCATTAGAGTTGTTGCATAAAAAAATTCATTCCACTGTTCATGATATGGTAAAAATGAGCAAGAACACTCTTTTTAATATTCAAACTTGCTTGCAAGATGCATAAGACAAGATTGAGTTTTTGCAGTTGGAGTCTCAGCTTCAACAAGATGAACTTTAGCAAAAGAGTCATCATTTTGAACCTGTTTCTGTTCAGAACATTGAGAAGGACTCTCATCAGTAGCAAGAATATAAAGTTGTAGTTGATTCACATTCAGTTCCTTGTACAAAAGCAGATTTACATGCAGATGCAGCAAATCAGTCTGCACTTCCCAAGCCCATCATCAGACCTTGGGAAGAGCTTGTCCACAACAAGCACAGAACTGGTCTTGGATATGAAAAGGATGTGTCCTTTCATATTACGAACTACCCCAAGCCCATCAAATTTCAGAGTGCCGGATTTATTTATGACAGTTCACCTGTAGTTGTTCCAGATCCTGCTCCACTTCCACAACAAAAACAATAGATTGTAAAATGGCAACACTGTGATCGAGTTGGCCATATGAAAGATCACTATTTTGATCTTCATCCATGCAAGCACTCTGGTCGGCACACCCATTCTTCACATAGATGCTTTAGAAACAAGCCTCCTGCAAGGACTAAGATTCATCTTGGATGGATTTCTTCTTGGAAATGGGCATCAACAACCAAGAAGATGTTTAAGTCGCATGTCAGAACTTGTTCTAGAATATTGAACAAAATTGCAGTTGAGTTTTCACCATCATCTCACCTTGTACCTAATAGGGGGGAAAATGGTGGTCATCTACAAGCTTTGACGCCAGATCAAGCAAGCCTGAGCCACAATCTCTCATTCCATATTCAGAGTTGTAGCCAAAGACACAACAGTTCAAGCGAGCTTGAGCCACAATTCATCATTCCAGATTCATAGTTGTAGCTAGAGACATGGATGCCCATGAGCATGCCTTTGGTTGATGGACAGCCTTAAACCATCCATGCGAGGTTGATATTCTTCATCTTTCAGAACACTTCCTCTAGCAGAAGACTTCAGCTTCTTGCCAGTTTTGGTTGAGTTTCAGGAACTGCATCAAGCATTCAAGTGTTGGTGGTAATCCTTAAACCATCACAGGTTGTAGACTTCCCTTCTTTTAGGTTGAAGGTCTCCCTTTTTAAATATGAGGGACAATTCCTCTAGCAGAATCCCTTAGCTTCTTGCCAGTTTTGGAAAATTTCCAGGAACTACAATAAGAGTTGCGTTCTAGTGTTGGTGGTCATCCTTAAACCACCTCTTTATGACAACATTTTAGAGAGCTGATTCAGCTTAAGTGCTGCCATGCATACTTTGCAGATTTGTATTACAACTCTCTTCTTGGACTCACACATACCCCTTCGGATTAAGGGGGGGAATGTTGAACACCTAATCCTCCATGGGTAGGTGTGGAAGGAAAAAAGTCACAAAGGAGTCCAAGTGACCTTGGAAGATGAATCCAAGAGTCACATTATTTTATTATAAATGTACATCTATGTGTAATAGAGAAGCAACGAATGCCTATCTTTCAATGTGTGTGTTTATGTTTCCTCATACACCATGTGTGTGTTTAACAATTCATTTGTATTTAAAATATAGATTCTTAGCCTTTATTAATCTCTTATCTTTTTAATATGGATCCCTTGGGCTTCTTGATCTCTTAGGTTTTTAATATTTTCCCCTTGGGTTCACCAATTCCTCAGTTTTATTAGTTCTTTTGGCTCATAATATTAATAATCCCCTGGGATATTGATAAGATATATATACTTATTATAAATAGTAATAAAATACTATTAATAAGTTATATTTGAATCTTAATATAGTTTGAATTATAACTATTAATCCATTGAAAAAATTTAATAATATTTTATTATCAAAATACATACATACATACATACATATATATATATATATAGTATGCATATAGTTAATATTGTTAATATATTTTAAGAAGATATATAAAATATATTGGTAATTATATTGATAAATATATAATGATTATTTTCGTAAAATACATGTGGTGGGTGGTGGATATAGGCTTAGTGGCGTATATCAACCACATTGGTGAATGTGGTTGTAAATCTATTTCATATACGCCTATCAGCGTATATATGTTGGAACACCTAATCCTCCATGGGTAGGTGTGGAATGCGAAAAGTCACAAGGGAGTCCAAGTGACCTTGGAATGTGAAACCAAGAGTCACACCATTGTACTATAAATGTACATCATGTATAATGGAAAAATAAGAGAGCTACACGCTTATCCTTCATTGTGTGTTGAGTTTTTTTTGTGTGTGTTTATTATTCTTTCTCATACACCATGTGTGTGCTTAATATGGTGTTTAACATGGTATCGGAGCTGATAAGTTCATAACCAGCTCAACCTTGAGTGAGCCATTTGTGTTTATGGCCTGTGCATATCTGCAAAAATTTTGATAAATTTTGCAGCACTCAGAGATTGTTGCAACAGTCATTTTGCAGCATTCAGAAGAAGCAACATTCAGAAATTTTGTCTTGGAGAATAGCAGCATTCAAAATCTGTGGCAGCATTCAGAAATTTGTTTGGAGAAAAGCAACATTGTGCATATCAAATTCTGCAGGTTTTCTAAATTTCTATTTATTAAATTCTGTAATTTGGAGAGCTGTTGAAAATTGTTTAAATTGGGTTTCTGAAGAAGAAGTTTTTGGTTTTTTAATGGAAAATAATTCTGAATTTTTCTGTTGAAAATTTCTTCATTTCTACAATCTGCTGCTGTGTATTACTGCTTAAAATTTTGCATTTCTGGCGAAATTTCCTACTGTTGTTTTAAAGTCTCGGGTTTCAGATTTCACTCCTCTGCTGTTTTAACATTAAAAATAAAATAAGAAATAAAAATAAAAATAAAAAAAATTCAGGCCTTTCAGCCCTCGGCCCTCACCATCCCTACGCTCACAGCACTCCGGCCCAACCTCCACTCCTCTCCGCCCTCTCCCCAAGCCTTACGGCCCTCAGCTTCCACTTACGCACCTCACGGGCTCCTCACCTCACCAGCTCCCTCAAACCCACGGCCCCACCCCCTCACTTGCGGCCCTCTCTATACTACGCAGGCCAGCCCTCGGCCTACCCCTCGTAGCCTCACATTGCCCTTATGGCTTAACGCTCCCCTCACTGCAGCACTGCAATCCGCCCTCTACGCACTCTGCTATCCGTGCTATCCCTACACTCAACCCTTAACCCCTTACCACGCTCTACGCAGACCCTCTCTCATTCCAACCCCCTCCCCCGTGGTCCCTCCACCTTACGGCACCCCGCTACCACAACTACTAACCCCTCACTCCCTCGCTACCTCACCCTACCCCATACTCTGCAACTCATCTCGCCACTCGCAATGCTGAAATCACTATCCATCGACCCCACCTACGACTCCCCACACCCTACAACTCTCAACGCTCCCTAAGCTACCCACTACGCCTCCCCTCTGCGGCCTCTCCCCTCCCAAAGCCCCCCTCCTCATGCACAACAACGCCCTCTCCTACCTGCGTTACTCCCATCTCCCACGCTTGCCACCTGCGGCCCCCTGCACCCTATAGCTTCACCAACACTCCCTTACGCCCCTTCTCAATCCCGCCCTCTCCCATTTCCCTTGGCCTTTCGGCCTCTCCCTTACCCAAATCCCCAATTATTTCAATTCGACCAATTTTATAATTCAACCTCGTATTTTCTAAATTTTTAAATTCGACCTTTTATTTATATAGTTGAAACATTCCCCCTCCTTCCATTTTTCAATTAATTACTTTTTTAATTAATTTTTAATTAATTAAAAAAAAAAAACAGCAGAGAGAGAGGAAGAGAGAAAACGAATAGCAAAAAAAGAGGAAATGGCATATGTGAGCAGATGGATTTTCTACATAACAGAAAAGTGGTGATAAAAGGGTGATTTTCTGCAAGAGATTTACATGTGAAGACATTGAAAATTGGTCCTCATTTTGAAAACAACTCTTTTGAAGAAAAATTCAATTTCCTTAAAGGCTTTTTGCACAAGTAGTTTTTGCTGCACATTTTGCAGAAATATTGTATTGTATTGACATTGTATTGTGAGCAGATATTGCTTCTTCATAGTTGCAATCAGTAAATTTGAGTTGTTGTAAAATTGTTGATTGTCCTCCATCATTTGAGGAGCATATTTTTGTACTTTGAGAATTCCATAGTTGGAAATTCTTTAGAGTCATTTGTAATTTTTGAAAGGAAGTTGAGTCACATTGTAAACGGGTGCATTTTTGGTTGAAGCCGACACCCTTTATTTTTTAAGCCTAAGTTGTTGAAAAATGGCTAAAATCAATGAGGCATTAGAGTTGTTGAATAACCTCATTCATTCAAATGTTGATTATATGATAAGAATGAGCAAGAATGCTCTTTTTAATATTAAAAGTTGTTTGCAAGATGCACAAGAAAAGATTGAGTTTTTGCAGTTGGAATCTCAGCTTCAACAAGATGAACTTCAGCAAAAGAGTCACCATTCTAAACCTGTTTCTGTTCAAAATATTGAGAAGGACTCACATCAGCAGCAAGTCAGTAAAGTTGCAGTTGATTCACATTCTATTCCTTGTACAAGAGCAGATTTACATGCAGATGCAGCAGCTTAGCCTGCACTTCCCAAGCCCATCATCAGACCTTGGGAAGAGATTGTCCACAACAAGCACAGAACTGGTCTTGGATATGACAAGGATGTGTCCTTTCATATTCCAGACTACACCAAGCCCATCGTATTTCAGAGTGTTGGATTCCTGTATGACAGTTCACCTGTAGTTGTTCCAAATCCTGCTCCACTTCCACAACAACAACAACAAATTGTAAAATGCCAACACTGTGATCGAGTTGGCCATATGAAAGATCACTGTTTTGATCTTCATCCATGCAAGAATTGTGGTCGACACACTCATTCTTCAGACAGATGCTTCAGAAACAAGCCTTATACAAGAACAAATATTCATCTTGGATGGATCTCTTCTTGGAAATGGGCATCAACAGTCAAGAAGATGTTTAAAACACATTTCAGAACTTGTTCAAGGATATTGAGCAAACTTGCAATTGAGTTTTTGCCATCATCTCACCTTGTCCCTGAAAGGGGGGAAAATGGTGGTCATGTTCAAGCTTCTATGTCAGATCAAGTGAGCCTGAGCCACAATCTCTCATTACATGTTCAGAGTTGTAGCCAGAGACATAGCAGTTCATGTGAGCCTGAGCCACAATTCGTCATTCCAGATTCAGAGATGTAGCCAGAGACACAGATGCCCATGAGCATGCCTTTGGTTGGTGGATAACCTTAAACCATCATATTTGGTTGGTGGACAACCTTAAACCATCACAGGTTGTAGACCTCCCTTCTTTTAGGTTGAAGGTCTCCCTCTCATATATGAGGGAAACTTCCTCTAGCAGAAGCCTTCAACTTCTTGCCAGCTTTGGTTGAGTTCTAGGAAATGCTTCAAGCATTCTAGAGTTGTTGGTAATCCTTAAACCATCACAAGTTGTAGACCTCCATTCTTTTAGGTTGAAGGTCTCCCTTTTTTATGAGGGATAATTCCTCTAGCAGAAGCTTTCAGCTTCTTGCCATTTTTGGAAGAGTTCCTGGAACTGCAACAAGTATTGCATTCCAGTGTTGGTGGTCATCCTTAAACCACCTCTTTTTGCCAACATTTCAGAGAGTTGATTCAGCCCAAGTGCTGCCATGTATACTTTTCATATTTTATTACAACTCTCTTCTTGGACTCACACATACCCCTTCGGATTAAGGGGGGGAATGTTGGAACACCTAATCCTCCATGGGTAGGTGTGGAATGTGAAAAGTCACAAGGGAGTCCAAGTGAACTTTGAATGTGAAACCAAGAGTCACACCATTGTACTATAAATGTACATCATGTATAATGGAAAAATAAGAGAGCTACACGCTTATCCTTCATTGTGTGTTGATTTTTTTTTGTGTGTGTTTATTATTCTTTCTCATACACCATGTGTGTGCTTAATATGGTGTTTAACAATATCAATAGCATTGGTAAATGTGATTGTGCTTGTTTGAGTAATGGGAAAGTTAAAGTAAAATACATGGTCGAGTGGATTATGAACTTTGAATGATTGAAATTGAAAAGAATGTGGACAACGCAAACATGAGAAAATTGTGGGATCATTATGATAGGGAGCAATGTTAGGGATTTTTTCAAAAATAATAAGTGAGAATTATAAAAGTAACGCTAGAAAGAGAAAATTGATATTTCGAACTTCGTAATTTATATTTTAATAAAAAATAGATATAAAATATTTAAACCTAGAGTAATAAGATGTTTCTTATAGCACAAAAATTGTAAAAACAAAATTAATAGATATAATATTTTATTAAAATTTCAAAAAATATAAATATACTTCAGTAACAAAAAAACATATATACATATATATTTGTATTCTAAATAATTAAAATAAATTCAAAAATATTCATGTTCCAAATTCAAGATAACTTCATAGAAAAGTGTATATACTTGTATAATATATAACTAGCAATTGCACCATCACCAGATGTTGCAAAGAAAACGTCGTAAGATTATTAGTTTGTCTTTCATTGTAAATTTGATGTACGTTAGGTGTTGTCAATTAAAAATTTTAAAATAATTGTTTTCACACTCGTTCTGTGTATTCGTGTGTAGTTGCAGAGTAAATGTGAGAAATGAAGCATTACACATATATAAAAAAAAAGCTAGTACCAATGATGCTTCACCCTTAGAAGCATATTCCAGCAGCAATGAGGCGCAGACATTGTAACAATTGCGCGTCTCTAAAATCTGAGAATGTACAAGTGAAAATGCGCCCAATGCCTTTCACCAGACCCAGTGATAGACTGTCCTCCATGCCCTTCTGTTGAGGGAATTGTAACCCACCTCCACCTTTTCTCAAAATTCCCAATTCTTCAGCCTTTGCAGCAGCCAATTTTACTGCAAATCTGAACCAAATTCTTAGTAAATTAGACTTTGAAAATAGGAAAAAAATAAACACTCCAAAACCTATGACAAATAACAAATAGAATATTCAGATGAAAATGGCAATAGGAAGATTCAAATCAAATGGGTATGATATCAATTTTTGCGAAATTAAAATCTAGAAGAATACAGTGAGATTGAAAGTCCAATGTCACCGTTAAAAATCATTTTATAATCCTAATTTACGAAATAATATGTTCTTTTGTACCTCCATGTCATGTTAATACCAAAGTTGGCTTACAGTAAGAAGTCATATCGACAGAAGATTCGGTTTGCTTGCTCATTTATTGTAGGGAAACAACAAACAAGAAACGACCCACTATCCCATATATCTCAATTATGATATCTCTAAAAGCATCTCCCAATAACTGTCCACAAAAATTGAGCATGCTTCCTTGTTCACTCGGATAAGATGAAATTCGACATGGAAGAATAAAAACATAACTCCACCTTCATTCATTTCTTGGGCTCTAGCACTCAGAAATGCATTGAGGTCTGATTTTAATTGTTCAAAATAAGTTTGTGCAACTACATAAGATCCTTTCCTCGCAATGAAGGTCTCCCACTTGTTATATGGTTTGAAAGTATTGTCGCTAATTGCAGTTGGAATCTGATTACAAGTCCATAAATCCAACTTATCACTTCAAGTCAAGATAGAATAATAGAGAAAAAATACAGTATTCAAACATAAAAGAATTTATCATTATGCACTTCTGTTGAGTGAATCGTAACCCACCTCCACCTTTTCTCAAAATCCCCAATTATTTAGCCTTTGCAGCAGCCAATTTTACTAACAAATCATCGCCATTACCAATAGATAAATCAAACCCTTATTATTGAAAAATCTCGTATTAGCATAATGAGAAAATCGAGAGAACAAGCTTACCAGACTCAAATTTTGTGTGTTGCTAGTACCAATGATGATTTTGCACCACTGAGGTTTCCCCCTATGGAGTGGATGGAATAGTCTGGCAGTGCCGGCATGGAGTCATTGCAATGTCTTGGTCCACAATTTTGTGCCTCACAATATCTCAAATTTTAATTCAAAACAAATCATAATCTAAGAATTTGGAATTGGAAATATGAACAATACTTGAAATTTCAATTCAGAACAAATATAACCTAAGAATTTGGAATTGGAAATATGAATGAATGATTTTGTTTATTTTGTAAATGTGTGCCTTTTCTAAAATTGAGATTTGAATTCCCTATCTAGCAGTGGCAGCCTGTAAAACTAGAAACCCTTAGAGCGATTACCTATAAATTTTCTGTGGATTGTTATGAATTTAAACAGGATTTTGCTTGCCATTACCTTTATGAGTATAGTGAACGCAAGGATTCAAACTTGGTTTCACCATTGTTTAGGGCTTTGTACAAGACTTGAGAGATTATTGTAACTGAAGTGGCAGAAACAATAAAAGATAGTAGAAATTCAAAAGCAACGTGTGTCTGTGCTGCTGTTCTCACCCCGTCTCTATGTATTCACGTGTAGTTGCAGAGTAAATGTGAGAAATGAGGCATTACACATATTGAAAAAAAAAGGTTAGTACCAATGATGTTTCACCCTTAGCAGCATTTTCCAGCAGCAATGAGGCGATGGCATTGTGATAGTTGTGCGTCTCTAAAATCCAAGAATGTAAAGGTGAAGGGGCGCCCAATGCTTTTCAGCAGACCCAACGATAGACTGTCTGCCACGCCCTTCTGTTGAGCGAATTGTAGCCCACCTCCACCTTTTCTCAAAATCCCCAATTCTTCAGCCTTTGCGACAGCCAATTTTACTGTCCGAACCAATTTCTTAGTAAATTATACTTGGAAAATAGGAAAAGAAAAAACACTCCAAAACCTATGAAAAATAACAAATAGACTATTCAGATGAAAATCGCAATGGGAAGATTCAAATCAAATGGGTATGATATCAGTTTTTGCAAAATTAAAATATAAAAGAATATAGTGAGATTGAAAGTCCAATGTCACCGTTATAAATCCTTTTATAATCCTAATTTACGAAATAATATGTTATTTTTGTACCTCCATGTCATGTTAATACCAAAGTTGGCTTATAGTAAGAAGTCATACCGATAGAAGATTCAGTTTGCTTGCTCATTTATTGTAGGGAAAAAACAAACAAGATACGACCCACTATCCCATATACCTCAGTTATGAGATCTTTGAAAGCAACTCCCAATAACTGTCCACAGAAACTAAGCATACTCCCTTGTTACCTCGGATCAGAAGAAATTCGACATGGAAGAATAGAAAACATAACTCCGGCTTCATTCATTTCTTGGGCTCTAGCGCTCAGAAATGCATTGAGGTCGGATTTGAATTGCTTGAAATAAGCCTCTGCAACTGCATAAGGTCCTTTCCTCGCAATGAAGGTCTCCAACTTATTATATGATTTGGAAGTCTTGTCGCTAATTGCAGCTCGAATCTGATTACAAGTCCCTAACTCCAATTTATCACTTCAAGTCAAGATAGAATAATAGAGAAAAAATACAGTATTTCAATCTCATATTAGCATAATGAGAAAATATAGAGAATAAGCTTACCAGACTTGAAATTTTGCGTATCTAGTACCAATGATGATTTTTCACTGCTGGGGTTTCGCGTGGCAGGGGTTCATTGAATGCAGTATGTAAGCTGCAAAACTTTGTATCAATGTAATATGCAAGCTGCAAAAATCTATATCAGTTTTCATAATTGCATTGTAAACTAAATATTTGTAACTATTTTTCCCTTTTCATCCAAGGGTTGAATATGTTTTAATTTTCTAACATATAATCTAATGGTTTCAAGTTATGACACGTTGCACAAAGGAAATTTGTTTTCAAATAATGACGCCTTACGGCGTAAATATATAGTGACTGCATATATTGAAATACCTTCAAAGTTCTTTATGCTACCCCAAGGCGGGAATAACAGTGAGAAGATACTTGTATTAAACATCCAAGCCCTCTACCAAGCCAGTTATGTGTGTGTGTGTGTGTGTATGGAATGCATGTATGGATATGCCTTCGGAATCCTCTATGAAACCTCAGGGATGGAATGGAAAAGAGATCGAAGCATTGTGGCATTATTACATGCGAAACGATTCACTCATATCCACCTCCCCTCCACTCCATCCTTACATTCCAAACTCCAATTCAAGTAATACATCAAGTGTGAAAATGCAAGGTTGGCTACTTCAAGAACCAAATCCATCCCTAGACATCCTCTCCTATCAGACATGAAGGGAATGAGTTCAAAGTTTCGACCTCTCACATCTATATTTTTGTTACTTCCATCCACCTCCATAAACCTCTTCGGCTTGAATGCAAAATCATATTATCCCCACACATCCTTATCTCTCCCAATCACCCACCCTTGACTATGAACCTCATTTTAGCGGGATTTCAGTATCCCGCTATAGTGTATTCCTTGGTCGACTTGTGAGGAAGCAACAATGGAATAGGCGAATGAAATCTCAACGTTTCCTTCACTACACATTCTAGGTACTCTAGAACTAATAGATCACACGGTCTTAATTGACCATGTTTTCCCACTATTGCATCCAATTCTTCTTGCAACATCTTCGTCACACCAGTATTCTTCAATGTGTTAGAAAGGAAGAGGAAGAAAGGAAGAAAATTGTCACACACAATAAAGTGATCTGTGACTCTTCGATTGATCGATCAAAACTTGATGATTACAATGAACCCGATGAGGGATATTTAACCTTTCTCGACTAGTGACTCACTTAAAATAACTTTGAAATGCAACTACACACTAAATTCAACTTTACCCAAAATAAGACTTAACTTGAATTGAGTCAACTTGAATCAGTTAACTAACTCTCTATTTTTAGACAACTCTGCATGCAGGATTAATTATCTATATTTAACATCCCCCCTTAATTACGACTGCAAAATTAAGACATGACTCATGAAAACTCAAACATGTCTGCTAGTTTAAGTCTCAACTAGGATTACAATACCCAAGTTTCCTCTGTGAAACTATAATACATTTTTTTTTAATGGCTTAGTGAACATATCATCAAATTGATCACTTGATTTACAAGGATCCAAGTAGACTTCTCCATTTCCCACAAGTTCTCTAATGAAAGGATATATTGTATTAATATGTTTTCTCTTTTGATGAAACACACTATTCTTGAATAGTGCAATGGCTAAGGTGTTGTCACAATATATTATTGTTGATCCTTCTTGTTTCCTCTTGATTCCATCCAAAACTCTCTTTAACCATACTGCTTGGCATGTTTTTGATGTTGGTGCCACATATTCTTATTCTACTGAAGAAAGTATCAAAATAGGTTGTTTCTTAGATGCCCATGAAATCACACTTTGACTGATGCAGGAGCATTAGCTCAGAAAAATACTTTGTATTTTTATTAAACCTAGGGGTCTCATGTTTTTGAGAAAATATTAAATATTAGTGAGATTTTTGAGTGATTAAATTATATTTTTAATTAATTATATGTGAGGATTTGTTAATGTTTCCAAATAATTGGAAAACATGAGAGAAATTAGACTTGAGATATTTAAGAATTAATTATGAGCTTAAGTTAGATTTAGTTTCAAGATTTTAGGGATAAAATTCTAGACTGTAGGGGTGTTGAGATATTTGAGGACTTTGTTGAGTGATTAAAGGGATTTGAACCTAAGTTAGTTTAATTCAATTTGTATAAATTAATAAGCTTCAAAAGAAAATAGACCAGGAAAGATAGAGAGAGAGGTGTGGTTTGGACAACAAAGTTTGTAAGCCTATGGGATTTTGTAAAAGGGCTATCGATTTGAAAATATGGCCATGGACGAAGAGGATTTTTGTAATTAATTACATTTGATTATAAGGGATTTGTTTTGGAATTTCTGTATAAATTATATATGTTCTTGGTTAAATTATGTTTGAAAAATGTTTGAATTTATGTGAATAAGCATATGAGGAAAGAGTCGATTTTGAATAAATATTGATTTATGCATTAAACTGAATCAAATCTACATTTGTTGAAGAAGACGCAGAAAAGGGATCGATCATCCTGGAGGAGGATTGGATCGAATATCAATTAAGTTGGCATTGGTATGTCGGCTTTGGGAAGTCGATTTCATGAGTGGCGCAATTTCTTTAAATGATGATATGAATGAACCGTTGTGTAAGAGCGCATAATTAACATTTGAAATCTGTTGATAAGAATTGTATTTTTAAAAGTCAACCACAATGATTGAGGAATTACGTTGAGGAATTGTATTATTGAACATTGTTTTAACATGAATGGAATGCAGCTACAGGATTAATATGAACAGATGGAGTTTAGAGACTGGCATGTTATGGAAAATCGACCCAAAAGACCGTAACCATGAATGTGCGCAGAAGCATATGGGGTATGGAGCGAATTTGAATTTAATTGAGATCAAATCTGTTTATGCAAGGGTTGGACAGGTTCAATTGACATAAGTTGAAGTCGATTTTAATTGCAGATGGGTGCTCGGCCTTGAAACGGTGCGAGGTATTCAACCCATTCGATGGGTCAAGTTTTAACGCCGAAAAAAGTGTTTTAATTGCCAGACATGATAATTAATACAGAGGTCGAACTATCTGTTTGCTGGAACAATGTTTTAAATCTATTAATTGCAGAGGTGTTGTATTGAGTAGCGGATTTGACGGATGGTGATCAGTTGAAGGAGGAAGAGAGATCGATTTACATAAATCGATGTTAATTTGTGTTAAAATCCCCACCCAAAGAAATCAAGAACGGAAATGTGGTGTAATGCCAAGTCCATGCGCAGAGACAGAGGCATTAAGTTGACAACGAAGAAAATGGTAAGTTAATGGGCAGGACATATTATTCACGTTGATGGCGCAACTAGGAAGGCAGAGTTTATACAATTCGAGATGCGAAGAAACTGGTATTTGGTGCACGGATGATGTGTCTCATCGCTATTGGGAAGGCGCGTTGAGAGCCAGAACAGAAGATAGAAGCCGTACGACAGAATTGATGGAGTTGGTAAGCTGAAATGTTGTGGTTTCCAACGTCCTTATCTGTTGTAAATGTTGGTATATGGATTTCATTTAAGTTATGGTTGATATGTGAATGAAAAGCCTTGAGGTTTTATTATATGAATGCTGGGTTTGGTTAAGATGTTAAAGTCGATATGGGTTTGGCAAGTTTCCACTTATATAATGGTTCTATAACTAAGTATGAGTTTGGGGTGGTGTTTAAGGATGGTTTTCATAAACCATGAGATTATAAATGAAAGAGAAAGCTTCTGCATGTATGATTGTAAATTTTCTCAGACATTGAAGTCTTATTTGGGGCCAGTTATTGAAGATGCATTTTTATATGCATAGTATTGGAGACATTCTGGGTTTTGCAGGGTTTTCCTGCATCAAGTGGTATCAGAGCGGGAATAGCTCTATTTGAAGATTCAAGTTTTTTTTAATTGAATTAATTGCATGTGATGAATAAATATCAGATTTTGAAACTGATGAAGATTGTAGCACAGGGATGCAGTGCAGTTGAAGAAGTGAAGCGAGATCAAAAGGATCTTGAAGGTGAGCTGACAAAGTATTATTTAACTCTGGTTTGAAGACTGTTTTCAGAATTCAGGTTGCAAGAAGGTTGAAGAAGTCTCAGCAGAAAGAAGTAGATCACAGCTGGAGAGCAGTGATGAAGGAGTCCAGCAAGGGATTCTAAGAGAGAGTGGCAGAACCTGAAGATTCAACAGAGGTTAAATAAATTTGCAGATGAGTGAAGCCTGAAGGAGAAGTGGAGAAATTCTCAAAAGGTTCCAGCAGAGGACCGGTGATTACCAAAAGACCAGATCCGGAGGAAAGGATTGGTGAGGTAAGTGGCAGCAGGAGAGCTTGCTGTTGTAGAGGCTTGGTGCAACTCATGGGTGAGAAACTCATGGCGAAGAAGATGACTACTAAAAGTCATAAAGGAGAGAGCAGAGGTTCAGAGAGAGGCCACAGTAGAAAGAGGGAGAAAGATGCCAAGGAAAATGGCATAAGACAGCAGTTGACTAATGAAGAGTATGAGAAATAGAAAGCTGAGATAGTAGTTCATCTTGAGTTATTGATGGAATTGTTACAGGAAAATATGAAAGACCAGAGACATGGTTGGACCATGAAGAAGAAAGTGAAATGGCAGAGACTACAAGTAAAGAGGGATCAACAGATAAACATGCAGTTAACAAAAGAGCTGAAGAAGCTCGAGCAGATGATGAGTTATTGGGCAAATCCAGATCAACTGGATAATGTAACACCGTGTATTTTTATAGCTGACAATTGTGATGTGATTACAGGTTTTACTGAGGAGGATGCGCAATATTGTGAAGTTGTCACAAGTAAGGAAAAGAATCTTTCAGAAGATGAATACTCTGGAGAAGAAAGAAGTGATGCATTTCTACTTGAGGCTGTTACAGTACAAGAGGAAGTTCATGTGAATGAAGAAGAGGATCAGCTTGAAGAGCTGGTATATGAACCAACAGTTGAGATTGTTGAACTTTGCGATTTTCAAACTGAAATCTTGTGTGTGAATGCAGGGATGGTACATGATAATGATATACTTCAGCAATGCCACAAAGAAATTGCATTGTTGGAATACTTGTTGGTAAATTCAGAGTATGACAGGGAGATTGCAGTAGAAGGTAGAGTTCACTACAGTGAACAAGAGAAGAAAGAAATCATGGAGACAGATGGCGTGAAGGAAGGACTAGTTGACAGTCTTGAGAGTTCTTCAGAGAATTCTTTGAAAAGTTTGGATCAGCATACTGATGTGCTGATTAAAATGGAAAATTTAGAATAGAATACTGAGGTGCTAGCAGAGGAAATTAAGGCACTGAGGCCTTATGATTTTTGTTTTAACAAGTGTTTTGTGAATGCAGGTGTTATTGTAGGTGATGAAGAACATTTGACTCAGTTGAGCAGTCAAATGAAGGAAGAAGAAAATTCTGTGGAAATTTCTAATCCATGGGATGAGGATGTTATGCTGTTGGAAAGGATGTTGAATGGTCAAGATTCAGTGCAGGAAGAATCTCAATTTCAGAATTGGGAATTGCAAATGCAGAGAGATGAAGACAGCCGAAAGGAGTACACAATGTACTAGTCAAGTAAATTTCTGATAGGAGAAGGCTGAGAAGAAGTTTTCCATTGTAGAAAACAAGAGGGCATGGATGATTGGGTGGCAGTAAGAACTGAACAAGTAAGAACTGAGCGAGTAAGAGCTCAACAGGCAGCAAGAAATCAGCAATCTGAAGATTTATTGGATAGAGAAATTGAATTAATCAAAAGAATCATGTTGAAAGTGTCTCAGAGGAAGACATCAGTAGGGAAGAGCAGCAGCAGCAGCAAAATGAAGACAGAGACAGATTGTGAAAGTGCAGCCAGTGGAGCAAGGCAGCATAAAGTATGGAGACTTGGAGAAAAGCAGCAAACATCAGCAGATGTTGATGATAACTTGCAAAACAAAGTGTGGGATCCAGGCGGACAAAGACTTAAATGCATGATCAGGAGATCATGATCATTTTCAACCTTGGGAGTCTGATGCAGGAGAATTAGCTCGGAAAAATACTTTGTATTTTTATTAAACCTAGGGGTCTCATGTTTTTGAGAAAATATTAAATATTAATGAGGATTTTGAGTGATTAAATTATATTTTTAATTAATAATATGTGAGGATTTGTTAATGTTTCCAAATAATTGGAAAACATGAGAGAAATTAGACTTGAGATATTTAAGAATTAATTATGAGCTTAAGTTAGATTTAGTTTCAAGATTTTAGGGATAAAATTCTAGATTGTAGGGGTGTTGAGATATTTGAGGACTTTGTTGAGTGATTAAAGAGATTTGAACCTAAATTGGTTTAATTCAATTTGTATAAATTAATAAGCTTCAAAATAAAATAGATCAGGAAAAATAGAGAGAGAGGTGTGGTTTGGACAACAAAGTTTGTAAGCCTACGGGCTTTTGTAAAAGGGCCATCAATTTGAAAATCTGGCCATGGATGAAGAGGATTTTTGTAATTAATTACATTTGATTATAAGGGATTTGTTTTGGAATTTCTGTGTGAATTATATATGTTCTTGGTTAAATTCTATTTGAAGAATGTTTGAATTTCTGTGAATAAGCATATGAGGAAAGAGTCGATTTTGAATAAATATTGATTTATGCATTGAACTGAATCAAATCTGCATTTGTTGAAGAAGACGCAGGAAAGGGATCGATCATCCTGGAGGAGGATTGGATCGAATATCAATTAAGTTGGCATTGGTATGTCGGCTTTGGGAAGTCGATTTCATGAGTGGCACAATTGCTTTAAACGAGGATCTGAATGAACCGTTGTGTAAGAGCGCAGAATTAACATTTGAAATTTGTTGATAAGAATTGTATTTTTAAAAGTCAACCACAGTGAGTGAGGAATTACGTTGAGGAATTGTATTATTGAACACTATTTTAACATGAATGGAATGCAGCTACAGGATTAATATGAACATATGGAGTTTAGAGACTGGCATGTTATGGAAAATCGACCCAAAAGACCGTAACCATGAATGTGCGCAGAAGCATATGGAGTATGGAGCGAATTTGAATTTAATTGAGATCGAATATGTTTATGCAAGGGTTGGACAGGTTCGATTGACATAAGTTGAAGTCGATTTTAATTGCAGATGGGTGCTCGGCCTTGAAACGGTGCGAGGGATTCAACCCATTTGATGGGTCAAGTTTTAACGCCGAAAAAATTGTTTTAATTGCCAGACATGATAATTAATACAGAGGTCGAACTATCTATTTGCTGGAACAATGTTTTAAATCTATTAATTGCAGAGGCGTTGTATTGAGTAGCAGATTTGACGGATGGTGATCAGTTGAAGGAGGAAGAGAGATCGATTTACATAAATCGATGTTAATTTGTGTTAAAATCCCCACCCAAAGAAATCAAGAATGGAAATGTGGTGTAATGCCAAGTCCATGCGCAGAGACAGAGGCATTAAGTCGACAACGAAGCAAATGGTAAGTTAATGGGCCGAACATATTATTCACGTTGATGGCGCAACTAGGAAGGCGGAGTTTATACAATTCGAGATGCGAAGAAACTGGTATTTGGTGCACGGATGATGTGTCTCATCGCTGTTGGGAAGGCGCGTTGAGAGCCAAAACAGAAGATAGAAGCCGTACGACAGAATTGACGGAGTTGGTAAGCTGAAATGTTGTGGTTTCCAATGTCCTTATCTGTTGTAAATGTTGGTATATGGATTTCATTTAAGTTATGGTCGATATGTGAATGAAAGGCCTTGAGGTTTTATTATATGAATGTTGGGTTTGGTTAAGATGTTAAAGTCGATATGGGTTTGGCAAGTTTCCACTTATATAATGGTTCTATAACCAAGTATGAGTTTGGGGTGGTGTTTAAGGATGGTTTTTATAAACCATGAGATTATAAATGAAAGAGAAAGCTTTCGCATGTATGATTGTAAATTTTCTCAGACATTGAAGTCTTATTTGGGGCCAGTTATTGAAGATGCATTTTTATATGCATAGTATTGGAGAGATTCTGGGTTTTGCAGGGTTTTCCTGCATCATTGACCAAGATGGAACACATAACCATAAGTTATCTTCCTATCATCCAAACTAGTTGTAAAATCATTTTTGGTGTACCCAACCAAATCTTTCTTCTTTGTGCTTGAATACATTGTAGCACAATCTGTAGTTCCTAATATGTATCTCAGAATTCTTTTTCTTGCTCTTCAATGTGTGTCTTTTGGAGTATCCGTAAATATATAAATCGAACTCACTCCTTTCATAATATATGGTCTTGGTAGTTTTGAGATACATGAGGTTTCCAACCAATATTTTGAACATATTTGTATTAACATCTAATCCTTCATCCTCCTTACTTAACTTTCTACCTGTTGCAACTGGTGTAGGGGCAAGTTTACAATTTTCCATCCTAAATATTTTCAAAAAAATTATTTGGCATATTTATTTAACAAATAAAAAATCCTTTTTCAAATTTCTCAACTTATATACCAAGAAAATATTTCATATGACCAAAATATGGCATCTCAAACTCTTTCTTCGTGGCCACTTTAAATTAATTTGACTCAACACCTGTATAAATCATGTCATCAACATATAAGCAAATAATAAAATATGAAAATGCTCATTTATATTCGTGTACAAGGTAGGATTAATGTTGCTTCTGCAAAATCCATTTTTGATCATGTAACTGTCAATTATGCTATACCAAGCTCTAGGCGCTTGTTTGAGTCCATAGAGTGCTTTCTTCAACCTGTAAACTTTATTTTCTTTTCCTTCAAATTCATACCCTAGAGTGTAGTGCACATAGATCTCTTCTTCTATAATTACATTCAAGAAGGTTGATTTTACATCCATTTGATATACTTTCCATTTGTTCTAAGTTGTTGTGGCTAAGACTTCTCTTACAATATCCAATCTCGCTACCAGAGCAGACATTTCTCCAAAGTCTATTCTCGGTTTCTGAAAGTGTTGAAATTGGAAACAAGAAATAGTGAAATGGAATCCAGAAATGGCACCCAGAAATGGTACCATAGGGGGCTTTTGATTTAATTTTCCCTTAATTAAATTGTAAGAGAAATTGTAATTTCATCTCATGAAAACTTGTATTAGTTAATTGAGTGTGGAATACTTAGTTAGCTTAGTAAATTGAAGTTATAGGTCAGAGAGGAGGCATGTAGAGTAGTCCCATGATTTTAGGGGGTCCAGTTACAGTTATTTGTGAGTTATAATTATTTAACTCAAGTATTTGAGTTAAAATCAGTTTAACTAGTTCTAACTGATGGATGAGCTAGTGATAGGTCCAATGAATTAAATCCGATTTAATTCACATGTAGTGATCAATTATTTAACTGATAATTCACTATAAATAGTTATTGCATGTCAGTTCTAAAGAAGGTCCAGGTTAGACAAAGGTTAAAGGGAAGATAACTATCAGTTGTATAATTAGAAATTTGTATAGATAGTCCATGAGGTCATCGGGAAGGATCTAAAGGATTGCACAATCATTATTTGGTATTTTCATAATTAATAGGGGCTCAATTATCCCAATAATGAGTAATAAAGGCAAGCCAGGCAAAAGAAAGAAATTTTTTAAATATTGGACTAATTTTGATTAGATTATATGCCAGATTCGAGCAGGATCAAAGTGAGATAATCAGCAGAGTGCAGAGGTTTCTCAATGTGAGGAATATCATTGTATTATTTCATGATCTCAAATTTATGAAATATAGAGATAGCGAGGTTTTGAGCAGCTACTTTCCCTGGATACAACTTGTGTTGCGTGATTGATAATTTATTTCTCTTACTTGTTATGTGATTGTGTGATCAAAATTGGTTTCCGCAATTTGTAGAAGGATTCAATATTTTGTCTTAGTACATTACAAAATCAGATTGAATCATGTGGATATATTTTCTACATGGTATCAGAGCGCCATGAGTCAAAATAGAAGAGAAGAACAATTTTTTTCTTGATCAGGTTTAAATATCCAGATTTATTCTTCGGGATCCAACAACATATGAATATGTCCTTCAATGGCTTGAGACTCGAATATTCTCTTGAGGGAAATTTGAATTACATAGCATGGAAGGAAATTATGGAGGAAGTGATTAAAGACAATGGATTGAAGGAATTCATAGACAATGATATTCTTGAGCCCGCAGTAGCAGATGCTGAACTTCTTGATGCATGGAAGATGAAGGTAGAAAATGCGAGAAGGTTATTGTTATAGGGAGTTCAATAACATATTGTCTTGAGACTCCATGGGAAGGCAACTATATATGTTATAAGGAAGGCCTTGAAATATCTATTTCAAAATAGTAGCAACCACAGGAATTTGGCATTGAAATACAAGCTCAAAAATATCAAGATGGAGGACGGTGAGATGATACCAAAATACTTGATGAAATTTACTCAATGTCGAGATGAGCTTGGAAGCGTTCATGTGACAGTAGACTAGGATGATTTGGTGAGACTAGATATTCTAGGCCTTTCCAAGGGTTGGCATAGTTACTAGGACTCTGTGAATGGGAGGGAGAAGCTACCATATTGGAAGCGTTTGTGGTCCGACTTGGTAATAGAATAGATCAAGCAGAGCACTAGAGATGGGACATATGATACAAATAAAGAAGAAGATTTTGCATTGTTCAGAAAAGGAAATAAAGCCAAGGGAAAGAGTTACCAATTCAAAGATGGCAAGAGAGACTTGTCTAAGGACAATTTTTTTCATTGTCACAAGCACATGCACTATTCCTCGAAATATCCACATAAGGAAAGCAAGATGGAGTGTGCAGATGTGGTAGCAAGTGAATCGCTAGCTTCACAGTTTGAGCTTGATTTTACTATCATTGAATGCATGAACAACACTGTGATGGATGCATGTGGTATCTAGATAGTAGTGCCTTGTTCCATATGACGAGTAATAGAGACATCTTCATTGACTTGGAGGAAAAGTACCTCCAGAAAAAACATAGCTTTTGGAGATTACGAGAAGTATAGCACGACCAATATAGGTACAGTTAACTTTCAAAGGGAGTTTGGATCCCCTCTCATACTTACAGATGTTTTGTATGTTCTTGGACTAAATAAGAATCTTGTCTCCATAGCACTTTTGGAAGACTGTGGTTATGATGTCATATTTAGAAAGGGAAAGGTGTTCCTTAGACACATCACCATGGGATGAGTGAAACAGATCGGTGTACGAGTCAAGAACCTATATGCTCTCTAGGTCGAAGATGCATGCAAATATTTTAGGAGCAGAGTAGAGGTTAGTGACTTGGTGGTTGACAGGGAGCATAAATTGTTGAGAATTTGGAGGGGCGATGATTAATTCAAATTCTATTCTTGATAATTACTAGTGAGCTTACTTGTTTTATTTATGTCTTCTATTCTTAGCTTATTTAGTCTTTCATAAAGTCAATTACCAAAACACGAGACACAAATTTAGGCTCTTCAAGCCAGGGAAAAACCTCTCCCTCTTGGATAGGAAAAAGCCACGATGAATTCTTCTTATCGAATTTCAAATGACAAGTACCATGACCAATATTTATACCCTTGACCTATGTATGCTTCCAAGACCTTGAAACTGCTTCTTTGTCGACTCCCAACGTTGATCCTTCTTTTCTGCACCAACTTGTACTAACCTACACCAACACTAAAGGACTCAGTCTCTAAGATTATCTTCCTTGATTTAGTATTTGATTTAGATATTGGAGACAGATTCACTTGAGATATATTACTATATTTTATATATTGTAAATAGGAAGGTAAATAAGGTAAATCATAGATTTACCTTCCTTTTATTTTTTCACTTTCAATTCAGATATGCATTAACCAAACTTCAGTCCATTTAAACTTCACTATATCTCACAGTATATCATATGAATTCCTTCCTTAGATAGATGTATATTTCAGACCTTTCGGGTGCACGTTACCATATTTCTTTGCTACGCATACAAGCTCCCTTCAAGCTCATCTGCAATTCCTTCACTATGATCCGCACTCTTCTCCTTCAGAATTATCCGTAAAGGTTTTTTCCTATAGAATAGTATGAAAATATCAGACTTGTCCCTATCTTAAAGTATGCATTCAACCATAGATTTTGCGAAGTGTCTTCTTACTGATAGTGATCTGCACCTTTACTTCAGAGCTATCCTCAAAAACTTGTCTCCAAAATGATCCGCAGATCCATCAATATATAGAGGCATATTCTCTGTTTTATGCCGACCATACAACTAACTTGAAGGCTAACTTTAATAATTGTTTATAGGCCGACTATATTACAACATTTAGGAGCTTATCTTCCAGCGTTGAATGAGGATATATTGAGGGTTGACTTAAGCCATTCCTTCATAGTTTCATGACAAGTTGTTGGAGTATATTATTTAGGCTAGACACTTCATATACATGACTCTTAATTACACTTATAACTAGAAGACAAATCATAATACACATCAAGAAGAATTATATTGACCTATAATACAAATATTTCTTATGAAAACCATGAAGCAAGCATAGAAAAAATACATTTCATTACCTTTGTCTTCTTCTTTACATAAATACACAATTACATAGTCACTATGAAGACTGATCCTAGTTACATTTTCCAACACTCCCTCTTAACTAGGGAGGTATTCATATAGGTACATGGTCACTTTCAAACTGAAGAATCTCATAAGAAGAATCGGATTGGTAATCTCATCTGTATAGCATCATATCAACCAACATTTTCCTAGTGCGAGGCCTTGAATAACAACACCATCTCTCAAAGAGATAATGGGCTACACATACTCCTAGTCATTGTCTCTCCAAGGTACATACTCCACCCAAGTGTTCCTAGAGTATAAAATTCTTGGACTATTCTTCTCTTGGGTAGATAGCCCTTAAAGAATATCGGTCCCCGACTACTCTTATATTGAATTCCCTATCACATTCTCAAATAGTATTGAATTCCAAATGATTAATGTTATGCATGAAAATCCTCTCTGCGGACATAGACGATCCCTCTAGCCCTAGGATGGGTCTAGTAACAACAGATAACAATCTAATTCCTACTTTCCTAGATTGAAAATGGACACAAATCATGTATAGATCACCTACCTCAATCTGATGTTGTTCTTTGCTTGAATCCTTTGATCCTTTTTGCTCCATAGTCAGATCCTCGTTGTCGCCAGCGCTTAGTTACCTACACAAGGGATCAAAAAACAACAAATGTGAAAGCAAAACATATATTTCACATTAAAAATATATCTATGTTATCAAGAAGTACTAGAAATCCAATCATACATTATAGACTAGAGTGGAAAGCAAAAATAAGTTGTATTATATTAATATAAAGAGGGGGAGTTACAACCTGCACCTTGATGTCGTAACTCTCCTTCAACAGGTATATATCCAAGAACATCTCCAAAGAAATCGTTTGAACTTGATACGAAGAGGCAAAAGGTCTCAACTCTCCTTCAATTCCTATAGCAACAATTCTCTCTCTGATATTCTTCTATCTCTGTTCTAACTAGAAGAGGTATGGTAGGATGTCCACTTTATAGCAAGGGAAGAGGGAGCATGGATCCACTTAAGTTGGATAAATGAGTTATCCCTTTGGGTGGTTCCTCTTTTATAGGAACAAGAAGCCCAAAGGGAGAAGATCGAATCTATCCTCAAGAACAAACAACCAGCTCTCCGCCATGAAGCTTCTAGATATTGCAGCTTCACTTCCATTTTTAAAAAAAATTCTAGAAATGGATCGGCGCGAGTATGAGTTCCATTCCAACGTCGATCGTCACTGCCCTAAACCAAAAAAGAGGAATTGGCGTGAGTGATACAAGCAGAGGGCGTGCTGCTCCAGATAACCATGTTTTTAAGGAGCTGCTTCAGGAATGGTCAACAGAGATTTTGTTTAGTATGTTGTAAGGGATATAATGGCACATTTTCATGATGGAAAATAGAAACAGGGCTCACTGTTAAAGGTCCTGTAGGATCAGGAATGGGGAGAACAGGGATAGAGACAAATTTTTGTGTAACGGATGCCCCCAAAATCATGAAGGTCGAGCGAGAGTGAGCGGTGAAATTCTCTATGATTACGTGCCAGGACCAAGACGTTGTCATCTAAAAACCTACGCAAACAAGCACATATATACATAACTGAAATCTCTGAGATAATCATCTGACATGAGGTATGGACGCATACATCCGTAAAAGAGATCATGAAATAGGATCCGAGGTATGGTCACAACCATCCAAATAGAGAGGATCACAAATATGGACTCAAGGTATGGTCTTAGCCATCCAAATGAAATATTCATGTGTAAAATCATGAATAATACATATCACCTCGCATCCTAGGCTTTATCAGAAAACACCTAGGGTCTTGCGTTCTGTCACGACCCGACCAAGTAAAAATTCAGGCATGTGAATGAGTGATTTGAAGTCGAACATGTAAAAAAATTATTTGATTACCAGTCAATGATGTAAATTGTTAAATGGCACTAGAGAGACCACTGATAATGACAATGGCCCTCAAGGTATTAGTAATATAATACATGAGATGTGAATAAGGAGTTGACGTCGAACACTTATGAAATCATCTGGTCGACGACCAATGATGTGAACCTTTCTTCGGATGCGAACAACCTACAATTAGGGCATGCGGGCTCTAAGGTACTGAAAAAAGGATCTCTAAATCAAATTCCCAGATAATGAGTTGAAGTTGACAGGAAGAGATCCATCAAAGGAGGGCCATAATGCATCCCACATCATTGATACGAGACAAAGGAAATAATATAATGATGAAAGTGAAAAGAGAACTAAGCAATGAATAAGACGCGGAAGGAACTGCTCTTGAACATATCAGTGACACGACTCTAGAGTTTGGTAGTATTTGACTCAAATGGAATCAGAGGTCATGTTGAAAAAAGTGGTAATTATGTGATAGGAAAAATAGATTTCCCAAACCCATGGAGGCCAAGTGAAAAATGTAGGATGTCCCCAACCCGACACAAAATAGAGAATGTGTCATGCACAAGTGTGACATACTACTGATGCAACTAATAAATCATTTCCATTTTCCCCCGCCATTTCTGCCGAGTACCCCAATTATTTTTTAATACAAGCTTGAAGGGGATAGCATATGATTTCCATATAAGTTTTTCCTTCAGAAAAATCCATCCTAGTACATTTTACGATCCCTAGGAAGGAGGAAATCAGTGTCATCATGGTGACGGATACAATGCCATTAAATTTTAATGAGCCCGACAAAGGTGGAAATCAACGCCTTTTCATTTTTAGAGAGTTTTAAAAGAGGCGAAAAGAAAACTCCAGATGGCCCTTGTCGTAAATACTCCCTCATACCCGAAAAGGTAGAAAACAAATTCTGAGAGAACCTCTTTGTCACAATTGACTAAGGTATTCCTTTTTCATAAATAATTTATCCCAGCCTGAAAAAGGGGTAAACGTATACTGGGTAAATGACATTTTGTGCAGTTTAACGAGTTCAAAATGATAATAACTCGACAATATTTTCATGTTTAGAGAGTTAGAAAACAGCTGAAAGATGACTCTAGAGGGTTACTTTTTCATTTAATTGTAATCGAGTATGAAAAAATAATAAACTAGAACTTGTATACATGTCATCCGTGAAGGAATTAACCATGTTGCTGCACAAGAACAAACCCATCATATGTTTTCAAGGTAAAAATCATTAAAATATTATTAAAAAATGAAAAAAAAACCCTAAAAGTGACTTTAAACACTTATAAAAATATGGAAAATAAAAAACATTTCATTTTTTACCTTCACACTTTTTGGAAGAATTTTTTACCCTCTTTCAGTTCTTCAAGAGAAAATTGTGGGAGATCCGGGAGGTTGATCAACGAGATGTCAACGCCAGGTAAGAAGCACACTCATCCTCTGCATTTCAATACCTGTTTTTGATTTTTTTCATAGCATAATCAATTTTTCGGAGAATGATTTTTAACTTAGTGTCGCGGCATATCGGCGTCGGGGTCCCATGTCGGGATCATGCCGAATTGCCATTTTTAAAACAGGCAGAGAGCCATTCGGCGTAGTTTTTTTTAAAACAACCGCACCACTTGTAGAGCACAACAAACACAAAAAATCTCTCAAAATTTGCATTCAAAATCAATTTTTAAAGCATGAATATTGATAACGAGCTATGTAAATTTTGTTGCAGGAAGGAAAAGCAGGAAATCATGGTGATTGAGAGGAAGGAGAGAGATCATGATGAAGTTGACAGAGCAGCTATGGTATACAGAGATTATCTTGCTGCATTGAGTAACTATGGGCTCCTCAAGTTATTTATGACTTCAGGCATGATACTGCAACCCGATTTATTGCAGTATTTGATCAACATCTAGGTTCATCCTTGGTGATCAGGAGGTACAGATTGAAGTGGGCGACATTTTCTTCATTACCGGCCTCTCACGTAGATGGGCATGAACACGTCTGACTGGGGCCCAAATCATGGGCGAAAGCATGCATATTCTCATAGGGAGAGCATGCTCAGAGGCTATGAAATCTTCAAGTGGAAAGATATCAATAAGCAGTGTGGGAAATCTACCACTCAAAGTGGTCCTATATACCATTACACGTGTGGCTATGGCGCAAGAACGAGATGAGACCACCAAGGCTCAATTGCAATCTGTGGTGGATTGTACGGCACCCACCATTTTTAACTGGGTAGAGGTCGTGGTGGAAAACATGAAAAAATAATTCACAAAGTGTAGAAATGGTCGATTGAAGCAGTTCGGGTACGAATCCATTTTGAAGGAAATCTTCCTGGAATGGGTATCGTTGTTCCAATATCAGGGGGCAGAGGTAGCAGCACCAACACCATGGGAGCCACGTCTGACGAGATGGACTGAGTTGATGCCTCATGGAGGAGGAAAGAAACATATGCCTTTCAAGCCCTCCTTATTTATATGGCTGAGGTGTCAGCTGATTGTGGTGGAGGATTGGTCGTACTCGGGGAAGGAACTTCAGGGTGATCCGGAACTACCTCTTCCACAGGGCGAGCACTAGGATGACAGAGGTAAAACATGTTTTTTTGTTATATTTTGCATGTGTTGGAGCGGGGTCCCCTAACCGCAATTTTGGTCTAGTTTTGTAATATTTTGTAATAATTAGTCTAGCGCAGGGGCTTTGGGGTGGGTCAAAGCCCCCAATGAATTGTAATGGGGCAAAGGGTAGACCAAGAGTCCACAAACCACAGTTTGTGGACCATAGAGTAGCGCCGGCTAATATGATATAAATATATGGATGAATCGAGTCTATAGGTAGGATAAGTTCTGGATTAAACTTGGATACGAATTTGTGGATCTATTGTGTGGATTTTCTGGGTAAGGGCTCCTGTTAGCTATGTGCGCAGAGACCCTGAGTCTTGCTATGTGCGAACTTCACTGGCTATGTGCGCGAGATAGTAAATAGAGTCTGTAAGTTGGATCTAGATATGAATGAATGAGAAAGATTGTTTTGTGATATCTAAGTGCTTATGTGTTATGATTATTGGCTATGCTTTATGTTAGTTCTGAGTTAATGTATGCTTCTGAATATTAATGGTTTATTGATGTGCACATGGATGTGATGCTTAAGAAGGAAATGAATGCATAGATCTGGCTGTAATTATCTTGTTGCATCTGATTAATAATTTGTTACATCTGATTCTGGGCTTCACTTTTGTTATTTCTCCAATCTACAGTTAAGGGTTTATGTGTTAGGGCTTCTCCAGTGCAAGTCTGTTAGATTTGAAGGGACCCACTTTAATTAACTTTCTCTCTCTTAGGGTGTGAAAACCTAGTTCCAACACCCTCCCATACTACTTCGGGTGAGACCTTGACCTTTGTAAGTAGAGCATTTCCAAAAGGGCCAGTAGTACAAAGGTTTGTTGGTAAACCTTAAATCCTAACCTGGGTCAAGACCCCTCAAACCAAAAAATGGTTCTGTTGCTGGGACTGGGAGCTTT
Organism: Pinus albicaulis; assembly: GCA_034641835.2. Taxonomy (NCBI): domain Eukaryota; kingdom Viridiplantae; phylum Streptophyta; class Pinopsida; order Pinales; family Pinaceae; genus Pinus; species Pinus albicaulis. Next base: position 556,991,006 of record CM076577.1, on the reverse strand, counting down.
TTTAGAGAGAGATCGGGTAATGCCAGGGGGTCATTATTAGCCATTGAACCCTGAACTTGAGGACTGGTTTGAAAAGAAGATTCATGAGTTTTCCCTAAAACATAATAGAAGTAAGAAACTGACTGCCGAACAGTGGAAGAACAAGCACATTTTTACAGAAGTGCACGAAATCTTCTTCGTAACCTTCTCACATGAACTGTACGAGTGGCTGGCAAGGTTAGCGGAGTTCCAGACCTGTTGTAAATACGATTAGGTCACACAGTGGACCCCTAAATTAATCCAACAGTTGGAGAAGGCTGATAACAAGATCACCCAGACTGTAGATCACTGGGTTGATAGTGTTTTGGGAGGATTTGTAACTGAGTTTGCAGTCGACCAGTTTAAATCCTATTCTGAAGCTGAGCGATGGTTTTTCAAAGGGTTTAGAGGTAAGTTATTGCAAACATTATCATTGATGATTAAGATGCTATTGTGTGAAAAGGGTGTCCTGTGCAATCACACCAAATTAATGACCTCCAACCAGAGTGGAAGCACGACACGAAGTGGTAAATTATTCCAGGTTAATCAAGAAGGGGATAGATCGGTATACAATCCTTTAAGGGACTTGCTTGAATTCAACCAGGACGGGGCTGTGCACGTAGAGACCAGTCCCCCGGCTATGTCACCATCAAACCCACGCAAGGGTAAGAGTTCTCCTACCCGACCTCCGCCACCACCTGCAAACGATATGGCTGCACACATGAAGCTACCCACCTTTAAGGGTGCGGGGGACGAGGATATGGATTGATTCTGACTATAGCAGAGTTGATATGTACCACACAGAATATTAATAATGATGCTATCAAGAGAGCGCAGTTATCCATAGCCTTTGAAGGAAGAGCCCTGAATTGATTACTGGGATACATTGGTTAGCATGCGAATCCATCAATACAAGACATTAAGGATTCCCTAAAGCAGCAGTTCCGGAAGCCTAAATCTTAACTCTTAATGCATGGTCCAATTGAAATATTTTAAGAAGGGACCTATAGAGTCCGTCTGGGAAGATGACCAGCAACTGAAGAAAGTCATCGGTGATGGAGGATTTGTCTATGAGGACAAACAACACAAGGAGAGGTTTATCACCATGCTATTACCACATCTACATAGACCTATGGGACAACAGAATATCGACTCCTAGGAAGAATCCCTGGAGATTACCAAGAAGCTGGAAGCTGCGCTAAGGCTCAATACTCAATTTGCGACACTTTAGATCTAGAACTAGCTAGAGGCAATGCACTTATAAATTCAAAATTTGCGAAGAGACCGGGGGAAAGAAGCTAGCACGAATGTATGGTGCATACGCTGTAGGATGTCAGGCCACACTAAGGCTCAATGCCATCTATTGTCAGATTATATGCAGGCTGGGGGATCCAGTCCTCTACGCCCTAGATACATGGTTGGACTGAGTACCCCCACACTGTGGTGTGCCGACTGTCAGGTAGCAGGAAGACATGATACATATCACTACCCACGACTAGGTGCCTATGTCCTAGAACTGAAGAAATAGTGGTGCAGATTCTGGTCATCAGTGGGTCATGACGAGCACAAATGCTGAACATTCGACCTTATGGTAGATAGGGGAAACCTATATAGGGTACAGGCTGACCCTTCGTCGCCAGTATCTCCCTCTGGGCGAGGAGGATCCCCTCCAAAAGGACAGGGAGGAGGGAGAGGTGGAAGTGCAGGTTGAGGACGAGGCTAAGTAATTTTCTACAACTGTGGGATGTGGGACATTATGCAAGAGACTGCCCAAACCCTGCGCACAAATCCTCTAGGTATTTTAGAAATTTTGACTATGTAATTGAATATTGTCTGGTGCTAATAGCGAAGAAGCAGGAGAAACATCAGATACCCACACAGAATGTACAATGAGTTAAGGCAGAACCATGAGATGATGGGACAAGTATCAATGTAATTAAATGCAGTGGAATTTCCACTTGAGGAGTTAAGGAAAAATTTGTGCCTGAACCATTGATTAGGAAGGATTTTGACAAAAGGGGGATCTTGGACTTGCAGACGGAGAAAGAGACCTTTATCGAAGCTAGGAAGGACTTTGTTAAGAACAAAGCATCCACCTCTAGGACTCTGGTGGGTCCAAACGAAGATGAAGCGGTTAATCCATTTCTTCAGGAATGTATGAAGTTACTGCGCAACTAGAAGGCAATGGAGAATCTCCAAGCATTAATAGACAGTTGCGCAGAAAAGGTTACCCCACAAACGGGGGTTAAAAATGTGAACAAGCTTTATAATAACAAGAAAATGACTGGTCGGGAGATGCGTATGACTATGTAGATTGGATATTATGAAATGGATCAAGTCATCCTTGATTTAGGATCAGATGCCAATGTCCTGCCCAAAACAACCGGGTAGAGGATGGGAGAACCCAAGCTGCAATGGTCCACTATTCAGTTGTGAATGGCTAACCAACAGAATATCAGCCCACTAGGGCGATTGCCGAATTTTGTGGTAGACATTGCGGGAGTTAAAGTGTAAGCAGATTTTGAGGTAATCCAAATTGTAGATGATGCGAACCCTTATCCTGCACTCTTATGTTTGGATTGGGCCATTGACATGGGAGGTATCATCAATTTCAAAAGAAGAAGCATGGAATTTGAGGATGATGGTACGCGGGTAATAGTCCCCCTAGATCCAGCAGAGGGTGAACGATATATAGAACCAGTGCACGAGGAGGAGGATGTTGACCAAATTTACAAACTGATTGCTCATGATGATTATTGGATCAACCCCACAACTGATGGGATGTTGTGTTGGAAGAAATAAAGTGCATGTCTCTCAGACTCAGATGGTGAGATAGAAAATTGGCAGAACCGGTTGCATGATGTATATGCGTTACAGTGCTTTAAGATCACAAAGAGATTCTGATTCATCTCATAAGAGGTAAGAGAACTGCCCTACATTGATGGTTCTAGTAGTGTTAAAAACTTTCTTAAGGCATTCGAAGCAGATATCCTTGAAGAACAGAGATTTTGGGCACTTGAATTGGCTATGCGCATGACCCCTCTGCAGTGGTGGGAAACCCATAAGGGGGATTTTCAGGATCGGGATGAATGTTGAAAGATGATGATCCTATGATTTGAACCTCCAGTCAACCCACCCATGGAGCTCCTCTCTGGTCGAGAGGACCCATGCAAGCACTTGGCTATGTGGATGGAAGTATGGAATGAAAGGACTTGGAATGAACGGGTCCATATGTTTATTCATGCCCTAGGACCAATCCCCACCACCTGGTATTTGGATGCAGAGCTACACCAACGCACTCGGCACTGGGGTACAATGATATAATATTTCATGGTGATGTTTGGGTTAGTAGGAGGAATGGAGAAACTAGATGAATCACTACAAGATATAGATGCTCTTCTCTTTGATGAGTCCTTACCACATAAATAATTTGCTATGCCAACATGGGATGCACAGATGCATGATATTGTTAATAGTCGAAATTTTTCAGTAGAATACTATGATGAGGATCCAAGAAATATCACTATCCCATAGTCAGAAAGAGAGTGTACAGTTGCAGGACACCTATTGCAGACAGTAGATGTGAACAAGCCATTAAAGTTGAAGGAAGTCAACATTGGAACATAAGAGCAGCCCAAGATGGCCAAAATTTGGGATTGTTGGGACGATGATACAGTTGGCAAGATCGCGGTGCTACTGACTGAATATCAGGACCTATTTCCTCCCAAGTTCTCTGAGCTAAAGGGAATCGTGGGAGATATGGGTTTCATGAGAATCAACTTGAAGCCGGATGCACATCCTGTCAAATAGCGACCCTATCGGTTGAATCCTAAATATAAACAGAAATTCAAGGAGGAAATCGACAAGATGTTGGCTACAGATATCATTGAACCAGTAGATCAGTCAGATTGGAAAAGTCCTCTTGTGGTCCAAGAGAGGAAAACCAAAGGAGAGATAAGGATCTGCGTAGATCTACGCAAACTAAATGATGCTTGCGTGCATAATACGTTCCCTACATCATTCTTTAATGATATTTTGGATAATGTGGGAAGTCGGGAAGCATACTCGTTCAATGATGGGTTCTCAGGGTACCATCAAATTAGAATCACACCTGAAGATCAGAACAACACAACCTTCGCAATTGAATCTGGCTCCTTTCAGTACATTGTCATGCCCTTCGGACTCAAGAATGCCCCTGCCATTTTATTGTGTGTAGTTGTGGAAGTATTCAAATAATTCATTCATAAGCTTTTAGAGGTCTATTTTGATGATTGGAAAATTTTTGGATTAGTAAAGAAGCATGTGTCGAACCTGCACATGATGTTGGATGCCTGTAGGAAACACAAAATTTCGCTAAACATAAAGAAATGCATATTTTGCGTACCATTTTGGAATTTTTGGGGCACGTTGTATGTTAGCAGGGATTGATGGTTGACCCAGCCAAGACTGTATTTATCATAAATTTAGCAGTCCCCACCACTGAGAAACAGTTGTGCTCCATCCTCAGACACACTTTCTACTATAGGAAGTTTATTCAAGGGTAAGCCCTGATCACTGCGCCAATGGAGAAGCTGCTAAAGAAGGATGTATCCTTTTTCTGGGACGAGGAGTGTCAGAAGAAATTCGAGCTACTAAAGGAAAATATGGTCACTACACCTATTCTCATATTTCTAGATTGGGCGAAGGTATTTCATGTACATGTGGATGCATTAGGGATAGCCCTAGGAGCTGTCTTAGTGTAGCACGGAGAAGGAGACATTGATCACCCGGTTGTGTTTGCTAGCAGGAAAATTTCTAGCGTAGAGCGTAACTATTCTACTATTGAGACTGAAGGATTGGAAATGGTGTATGCCCTACAGAAATATAGGCACTATCTATTGGGAAGACACTTCAATATGTTCACTGATCATTCAGCTTTAAAATACCTGGTCAATAAGCCTGTGTTGGGGGGGAATATTTGTAGATGGTTACTGCTATTCGAGGAGTATGATTTTGAAATAATTGTGAAGCCCAGGAGACTAAATGTTGGACCTGACCACTTGTCTCAGATTGAGGGTGGAGAAGAGCCAAGTAATCTAGAAGAAGGGTTACCCAATGCCCAACTTTTTTCCATCAACGTGGTTGACGAGCACTTTGCAGACATTATCCATTTCTTAACCACAAGAATGCACCTGCAAACTATCTAGTACAACATAAAAAGGAGTTGGTGGCCCGCGTAGCTGATTTCACCATAATTGTTGGTCAATTACACAAGCTTGGAGTAGATGAGGTGTTGCGGCGGTATGTATTAGAACATGAGAGACAAGCTACCTTGGTTGAAGCCCATGGAGGGGTGGCAGGAGGTCACTATGTAGGAAAAGTAACTACGCAGAAGGTGTTGAGGATCGGGTTGTGGTGGCCCACATTGCATAGCGACGCCCACACATATTGCTGACCCTGTGATGCATGCCAACAGAAAGGGAAACCTTCAAGCAGAGATGAGATGCCCCTACAACCATATATGGCTTTGCAGGCATTCGAAAAATGGGCCATAGACTTTGTAGGACCCATCAATTCCCCATGAAAGAAGACAGGTGCACGTTACACCATTACTGCAATTGATTACATAACTAGATGGGCGGAAACGAAGGTTGTGAAGGATTTTACTGTAGATACCGCTGCGCATTTCATTTTTGAGCATATTTTGACCAGGTTTGGCTGCCCAAAGATCCTAATGAGCGATATAGCTACGCATTTTGTTAATGAAACTATTGAAGCTTTGACTGAAGAATTTCAGATCCACCATGCGAAGAGTACCCCATATTATTGAAGGCCTCTACTTCCCCATAAGCGAATGGGGAAGTAGAGGCCTTCAATAAAATTTTGGAACATGCACTAACTAAGGTATGTAATGTTGATCGAAGTGATTGGGACGTGCGCATCCCCTCAGTGCTTTAGGCCTACATGATCACCTACAAGAAACTAACTGAAAAAATCCTTTCAGGATGGTCTATGGGAAGGAGGCCATCGTGCCCATGGAATATATTGTCCCCAGTCTACGCGTTGTCGATTTTACATACATGGAATAGCCTGACATCATGGAGGAATGCTTGGCACAACTGGTTTCCTTGGAAGAGGATCGGTTCATTACTAATTTTCACTAGTAGGTTCAGAAGGCTCAAGAAAAATCTTGGCATGACCGACATATCCGGAAGAAGGTATTCAAGGAAGAAGAATTGATGCTACTCTATGACAGCCAGTTTGCGTGCCACCTAGGAAATTTCTATAAGCATTGGTTGGGCCCATACACAGTGAAAGGATTACAGACGATGGCACGGTTAGGTTGGCTACGCTGTGCGGAGACTACCTGCCTGGGTACGTTAATGGAAGTCGTCTGAAACTTTATAGGGACAACCCAACGCCTACCAATTGAATATATGACCGGAGTATATATATAGTAATGTTGCACCCAGAAGGAAGGAAAAGTGAAGGGGGGTCCGATGGGCGCGCAGAGGTAGTGCGCAGGTAAGAAGGTGCGGAAGGGTGCGATGGAGGCGCAGGGGTAGTGAGCAACTGGAAAAACTAGTCATTGGAACAATAAAGCTAGGTGAAAAAATGATTTTACTGTTGAATGGAGCAGGAAATTGGAAATTAATGCCACAATCTGGGAGGATTTCTTACCATTTCCTTGATGGTAAGTTGCATTTAAGACTAATCCAATCTTTTTTTCTCATAGGAAGCTATAAAAAAAGGGGCATAGGTCATAATCAGCTCCTTTTCTTTCCAAAATTCTTGTGTCTTGTGATTTACTGTGAACTCTGTGTGTTGTGTGCATTTTCCATATGTATGTCTGGGTGAGCTACCTCCTCTGATAGCAGCAACGCTGAATTTATATTTCGAGCAAGAATGACTGCTTCTAACCCTTTCGAGTCATTTCCTGTTATGGACTCCATTGAAATTGGGTCCGAATATTTGTTTGAAGTAACCCCTGACGTTGAAGAGGTCGTGTCTACGCCAACCAAGGGAAAGGGGAAGGGGAAGGAAAAGGGAAAGGAGACAGGAAAGGAGAAAGGGAAGGGGAAAGCCACGAAGTGGGCTGTGGTGAAACCGCAAACATCCCCTCAAATTGTGCATTCCCCTCGGCAGGTGCCTCACCCACGCTTTCCCAATCCATCGAAGTGCCCCATGACAGCCCAAGAGGAAGCTCTGTTGGTGGCCCCAATTTCCTGGATCCCAACATATGTTAAGCCAAGAAAACCAATGGTGCACACCCCCAAGAATGTCGATGTTTTCTGAGAATATGTGAAAATTCCACTAGTCCCGGATGAGGTCCCCTTGATTGGTGACATGTTCAGGAGCCTCCCCTCCATTAATTTTGATGATCACGATCTAGTAAATGCAGATGCCTTCCCCAACTTGGCCCCAGAATTATATCTTGAGAGGTTGCTATATGATAATGTGCTGAAGTTGGAACCGATGTCGCGGGCACATGAGTTAGAGGCCTCGAGGATATTGAATTTGATGCGCATCCCCCACTTTGGCCGATATGCCATCACCAACATGTTTGTGCGCCAGCTGCTGGTGCTGATCCACGATGGGTGCTTGTGGATCCAAGGCCGCATCCCGAACGACTCTACGTTAATTCATTGAATCATCAGCCTACCCAGGGAAGGGCCCCATCCCATAAATGGCCTCGGCAAGAAATATGAGTAGAAGGTCACCGACGAAGCATGGGAAAAATATAAAGTAGATCGTGATAAGAGGGGGTTCCTTGTAGAAACCATAGCTAACCTGGGAGTGTGCATGGGTACTCAAATGCTCACCTATAAAATGATATGCAAGTGTCAGGCTTTGGTCATCCCTGCCTATGTGATTCATCTAGCCAGACAGTGTGAGAAAGAGGTCTGCTACAACTGGTTGCAGTACCTCTGCGAATAATTTTTAGACAATGTGTGTGAGGCACTAGACTAGGGGAAGGCATTTTTATATTCCTGGTTGTTGATGTTGATCACCTTGATTGCGTGGTGGACACCTGATGATGTGGTGCTTCCTGAAATCGAGCCGGATTTCTGTGAATGTGAGTGGTATGTGAATCTCTAGGATTTTAAGGATTCAAAGCACACTGAGGAGAACAAGGTGCTTTGGGTATTGTTCGACCGTGCACTGGTAGTAGCAATTCATTCCAGGCTACACTTGTCACACACGGTCTATGAAAAATACAAGGGCATCGCTGAATTCCACGTCACCATGCACAATGTGCAGATCATGGCCCACAAGGATCAAGCATGGTACAACCTTCCGTATATAACCGCGGAAGCGGAGATCGATCAACTCGTTGCAACTTGTCCACCGACATGGAAGCTTGGCTTCAAATAATTTTCCCCAGTCACAACAGGTACCTCTGGCAAGGATATAGCCCCAAAGGATACTATCCCGCCAAGTATAGCGAAAGAGACTGAGGTGCGCTTCATGAAAAAAAAAATGACCAAGGAAACCCCCAAAGATTCCACCAAGGGGGAAAAGTAGGAGTCTCAGCGGGACACTGAGGTTGAGGGGCTTGGTGTGGAAGGCGCGGAGTCCCCACACGGAACAAAGCACATAGGCGAGCCTCCAAAAGGGCAGTGGAAGAAGTGCAAGGCTAATAATACTGACGAGGAAGCAGAGGTTGCTTTAACAGAGGAAGACTTGGATAAGATCACAAACAAGGTCACTATTGCCTCTGAAGACCGATGGGTTGCCCTTGAAGATCAGCAGAAGGTCGCAGTGGAAGCCTTACGGTCTGGGCTACATGCCCTTCAGTTAAAAGCATAAACACTTCAAGCGAGCGTGAACCAGGCGAGGCAGATTCAAGTGAGCCAGCTAGCCACAGTTACAGTCTTGACCACAATGACCAAGAGTAGAATATGCCCCCTCCTGGGCATGACATTCTCTGTAGTACATCTGATCCTATGCGAGCAATTCCATGCTTGTTCTGCGGTCGATATCGATGTTGCGAGATTGACAGGTGAGCAGTTGCATGTCCTCTATGTATTCATCTCCGGTGAGCTCCAGCACAAAGAAATGCGGGTGAAACAACAGCTAAACAAGGCTGAGAAAACCGTTGTGACCAAAGTTGTCGAAACTACCCAAGCTTAGGCAGCACACACCACGACAGTTGCGCAGCAAGCTAAATTAGAACATCTGATCGATAGGCTATGTGAGGACATGCAAAATGTTATTCCTGCCTGCGCTGCATCACAGGCCAAGGTTGAAGGCTTGGTAGCTGCGTTGAAGGCCTCCAGGATAGAAGTACAAGCTGTCAAAGTAGACCAAGAGCAACAAATTGCTGCCCTACAAGCCAAACTGCAGCTCGAGACCCTTCCCGAGGAGTGTTCCTAGCGATTTGTGCCGGTCAAAGAAGCCACAAGTAGTATATTAGCACAGATCACCAAGGGATCTGAGCTATTAGATACTGCTATGGGTTTATGGTCCACGGTGTAGAGTGATCCCCTTCTCCACCAATTCAATTAGGAGTTGTGCCAGAAGGAGAAATATTTTGAACAGATGGAGGCTACCATGCCCACCCTTGTCTGAGCACAACATCTAGCGCGTCTTTGGACTAGCCACGAGCTTATAAATGAAATTTAGGAGCTCTGTCATAAGAAACAGGTCCTCAGCAACCACCTAAATCCATGGGCTAATGAAGCTCTCAAAATTTCGCAAGATTTAGATGTGGCAGTCAAGAAATTGAACCAAACCTTGGAGAGCATCACTGCAGCTACTAAGGGACCAACTTCACAAAATTTGGTCAACATCGAGCAGAATGAAACCATGTAGAGTGAAGTCGTCCTGCCCCCTTTTTTCGTTGTTGTCGAACAACTCCAAGAGAAGATGAAGACCCCACTGTCATTGTGACTCGGGACGAGTCACAAGATTGTGTTGGGGCTTGTTGGAGCAAGGTCCACTAACCACAATTTTAGTCCAGTTTTGTAATATTTTGTAATAATTATTCTGGCATAGGGGATTTTGGGTGGTTCAAATCTCCCAATGAATTATAATGGGGCAAACAGTAGACCAAGATTCCGCAAAGCACGGTTTGCAGACCATAGAGTAGCGCAGGATAATATGATATAAATATATGGATAGATCGAATCTAGAGGTAGGCTAAGTTTTAGATTAAGATTGGATACTGATTTTTGGATCTATTGTGTGGATTGTCTGGGTAAGGGCTCCTACTGGCTATGTGCGTAGAGACCATGAGTCTTGTTGTGTGCGGACCCCGCTGGCTGTGTGCGGACGCTAGTAAATAGAGTTTGTAAGTTGGATTTGGATATGAATGAATGAGAGAGACTGTTTTGTGATATCTAAGTGCTTCTGTGTTATGATTATTGGCTGTTCTTTATGTTATTTTTGACTTAATGTATGCTTCTGAATATTAATGGTTTATTGATGCACACGTGGATGTGATGCTTAAGAAGGAAATGAATGCATAGATCTGGTTGTAATTATCTTGTTTCATATGATTACTGAGTTGGTACATCTGATTCTGGGTTTCGCTTAGGTTATTTCACCAATCTACTATTAAGGGTTTCTGTGTTAGAGATTCTCCAACACAGGTCTATTAGATCTAAGGGACCCACTTTAATTAAATTTCTCTCTCTCAGGGTGTGGAAACCTGGTTCCAACACCCTCCCATACTACTTCGGGTGAGACCTTGACCTACACAAGCAGGCCATTCCCAAAAAGTTCAGTAGTACAAGGGTTTGTTGGTAAACCTTAAATCCGAACCTGGGTCAAGACCCCTCAAACCAACAACATGTTTATGTTTTTTTTTTTTTTAATATATATGTGCTGATATTGAAACTTTGTGTTGTAGATGTTGGACTGCAGAGGCTCGTTGGGATGTATTCTATCATCAAAAGTGTGGTGAGGGATTTCGAGGCCACTCCATATGAGGAAGGAGTAGATGCAGAAGAAGAGATTGCTCGGAACTTAGATGCTTTGACTGTCAGGATTATAGAGTATGCTCGAGTTCAGGATATTCCTCGCCGTTAACAGCGACATACCTTAGGAGTGTTCGATCGTATTCACCTACTGTTGACTCAAGTTATTAAAGAAGTAGCCTATTATCGCGAACACCACACTGATTAGTATAGTTTTCTTTCTGCAGTTGTATTTTTGTTGAGACCTGCGAGTCTCATTATGTACTAGAACATATATTTTTTGGGGTTTTTATGTACTTTGAAAACTATTTGCAAACCAAATCGACATATATATATATGCTATTTTCCTGTTTTATACATGGTGTAATGATGATCATAGTTTTACAAATTCCGTAAATGTCTATCTAGAACATAATTAGCCAATGCATCTGTTAATGTATTCATGTGTTGTGGAATGTGTTGATATGTAATGTAATCAAAATTCCTTTCTAAAATATGAACATGCAGATACATTCTCAAAATTTGAGGGTGTTTGGCAGAATATTTCCCATTGATTTGTATGACAACAAGTTGTGAATCCAAGTTTACAACCAATTCTATAATGCCAAGACTGATTGCTTCTGACATAAGTTCAATAATTTCACTGTATTTAGCAATATTATTGGTTGTACGACCTAAACAAATACCTTGCAGATCTACTAACTCACCATTAGGGTCATATATAACAAAGGCCGCAGAAGATAGATTTCGGGTACTACGGTAGGCACAATCATCGAAACCGGCATAAGGAGTCAAAGACATATACAAATCAAGTAAAACAAGATAAGTAGGAAAACCACCTGCAAACGCACACCAAACCAAAATGTACACAAATGAAAATCACACTAATGTACAAGAGTAATTACACGAGAAAATCACGCATAATACTTCTTTAGATAAATCCTATTTCAGGGCTTATCCAAAGGATTACCTTTATAATCAATCAGTTCATAGGCCCCTTTTTGCAAAACAAGTTTTACGATGTACGACCCATGCCACATAGGTTCGAATTTTCCTGCCCCCATCTTATCATGTGTTTGGTCATAGAGAAGGACCAAGTATACTTCAAAGAAGGAACGTGGAGAAACAGTATGATCAAAATGGGCTTTGACCCATTTTTTCTGTGCTTCAGTAACTAAAGCAGCGAAGCGACAGGTTTCATCAAGCCTTTCTAGATATAGGAGACGTTCCTCTTCTGGTGAGGTATTCAAAAGCAATTCGATAGCTAATTTGAGTGAAGGAATTTCACATTCAATCGGAAATTTTGCTTTAAGGCCATATACTAACTGAAACAGAGTGAATCCAGTAGCATTCTTAGCCAAGGTTTGGTACACCCAAAGAGCTGAAAATAGCAAGAGATTCCAGTTTGACTTGTGCATCCCAATAGTGTGTAGACACATAGTAACTAAGACTTTGTTTACTGCTTCAACTTGGCCATTGGCTAGAGGGTAATATGGATTTGAGTTGTCGTCACACAAGCCCAACTGAGAGGTTATATCAACCATCATGTAGTTGCGAAAATGAGAGCCATGGTAGGTGACAATGGCTTGAGGGACTCCGAACCAAACGATAACATGATTGAAGAGAAATTGAGCCGCAGTTTTAACGTCAACAAAATATGTAGGCATCACCTCGGCCCATTTGGTAAAATAGTTAACAACGACGATAATATAAGCATGCCCCCCAGCTCAGTGAGGGTTACATGTCATGAAGTCAATGCCCCATTTGGCGAATGGGGCAATGGTAACAATCAGGTGTAAGGATGCGGGTGGGGTGTGCATCTTTCGCTGGTAAATTTGGCAAGCATGGAATTTACAGATGGCAAGAAGGAAATATTTGAAAATAGAAGGCCAAAAATAACCAACACGAAGGATTTTTTGAGTTTCTGCATATCCAAACATATGACCGCCACATGCCTCAGAGTGGCAGTCATTGAGCACTCTCTTAGCCTCTTCAAAAGTCAGACAACGACGAAGAATCGACTCTACGCCGATGTGGTATAAAGTGTCCCCAACGATATGATATAGTTGACAATGATGTCAAATATGTTGAAGATTATCTTTGGTTAACTCAGATCATAAGGTTTGGATTTGGAGATACACGATGATATCACTGTACCATGGATCCATAGTGTTGATCATGAAGAGAGTCTCATCTGGAATATGTGCTCATCAAGATTGGATGAAGCAGAAAGAGAGGGAAGGGAGCATATTAATTCAATGAAAACCAATGATTTCTTTGATTTGGCAGCAGTGAATTCCAAATCAAACTCCTATAGAATGAAAATCCATTTTTAATATCCCCCCCCCCCAGTAATTGACGTGTCAAAATATAGTTCATGGGATTGCAGTTGGAGATCACGGTAGTCGTGCGAAGAAGAATGTAATGTTGAAAACGCTGAAAAAAATTTACCACAGCTAAATCCAGTTTATCGACATGGGCATGTCGAGTCTCTATATCCATAAGGTTACGACTGAGGTCATAAATGACATGTTCAGTAGCATCGTCGTCATCCTGGACGAGCACCATAGAAATAGTGCTAGAAGAAGCTGCTAAGTAAAGGAAATAGTCACGATGATAATTGGGGGGATGCAATAAAGGAGCGTTAATAAGAATGTTCTTTAAATCATTGAAGGAGCATTGAGAAACTCCATCCCACACGAATGGGATCCCTTTCTTAATTAATCGTGTAAATCCCTTAGCGAGCTCTGCATAGTTGGGAATGAAATGACACAAGAAATTAGCTTTCCCTTGCAAGCTCTGCAACTGAGATAAAGAGGAGGGAGGGGGTAAATTCATGATATCCTCGACTTTCAAGGGATTGAGATAGATGCCTTCTTTAGAGAAGACAAACCTAAGGAGCCTTCCAGATTCAACGCAAAAGACACATTTGTGCAGATTTAAGCAAATATTATAGTGTCGACATCGTAGAAAAACCTCTCAAAGGTGCACAGGATGGTCGCGGCGCTTAGCTAAATGAGCGGGAAGGTCATCCAGGTAAGGCTGCATGATGTGCTTAATGTCATGGAAAGCATAGGACATCATGTGCTGAAAAGTAGCACTGGCATTCTTTAGACCAAAATGGATATTTTTGTATGCAAAGGCTCCCCATGGACAGATGAAGGCAGTCTTGTGTTGATCAATCGACAGGATGTTATTCTGGTTATAGCCAGAAAAAACATCCATAAATGAAAATATCTCACTCCCGGTGCATTCATCAATGATGTGGTAAATAAACAGAGCGAGATAGTTATCCTTTGGCTAGGCTCGATTTATATTTTGGTCAGCAACACAAATGCGAATGGTACCCTGCTTTTTATTGACAGGGATGATATTGGACACCCAATCTCTCAAAGTAATGTGATAAAAAAATCCCACCTTAAGAAGTTTTTCAAGCTCTAAATTTATGGTGGTTTCCTTTCTAGGATGCACAAGACAAAGTCACTAACGAACAAACTTCGCATTAGGGTAAGTCAGTATTTCATGCACCAATATACTTGGATCGTTGCCAGGCATTTCCTCATAGGACCATGCAAAAACATCTTGAAATTATTGAAAGAGATAGGTATAGAGCTTGATCTCATCTGGAGAGAAATTTACCCCAACGTGAATGTTCTCGACAATTCCTCATTTCACAGAAATGTCGATAGGCATTATCGCAGTGATGCTGCCCATGTTCCCTTCAGAAAAGATCTCATGTATCAACATGGGTGTGGGGAGTGGATCATTGGGAGCATGGGGGGCAATGTTCGAGGCACAACTGAATCACTCCAGGGCTTGGGAGAAACGATGAACAATGATGAGTATCGTTCCAGTGTGATTCCTCAAGAGACATAGTTTCCACGATAATTTCGTCAGAGGCAAACGTCTCATTAAAGGGATCTGATGAGTCTGCGGAACCAATCCAAGGAGATTGGAAGTATGCTTCAAAATTCATGCTAGAAGTAGCATGTTCAAAATCATTAGCTGAAGTTGAGACGATTTCACAATAATTGACTTCTACAGGGCTTAACAACATGACGTCGCCGAACTAATCAATCTGGTCAGGGGAAGGGATGATCCAAGGATCAAATGAATTGGAGATCATATATACCTGAGCAATGTTCGATGGGGGAAGAGAAAATAGACCCATTAGGGTAGAATATTTGAAAATTCCTGCCCACACACTTTCATAGGGTGTGGTGGTATGCTCCACATATGGAACATTGCCTTCTGAAGAAGTGGAAGCGAAAAAGGATAACTGATCAACAGTAATGATATTTCCTTCATGTGGGAACCGAAGAAAATGAAAGAGAGTGGATAGTACACAAAGAATAGCATGAGTCCAACTACGATCAAGTAAATATTATAATTAAGCTTGGCATCAACGACATCTACCTCTACGTTGACCATTTTTCCTTCCAACATGATAGGAAAGTTGGGGAGGATACCAAAAGGATGAGAGCCCCTTCCGTCAAAAGCCTCCAAATTATTTGGAGACTGGCTAAGATTTGGAGAACCGATGGCTTTCCAACAAGAGACAGACATGATTCAAGTGGATGCACCTTCATCCAAAACTGCCTGATGGATATTATTTCCATTGATACCAACTTGGATAAGGAAAGCAAGTTGATGAGGTAGACGCAGAATGAAATTGTCCATATCAAAAGTAATGAGGCTCAAATCAGATGGATCGATTCCTCCAATAGTGGATAACAATGATTTCCATTGTGATGGACAGCTCTGAAAAACCTCTATCGCGGACATAGCAGAAGGCTCCTGAGCCAAATTCTCAACAATATTGTAGTGTTGAGTGGTGTGGGCTTTTGGATTATACAAGTATTTTTAGAGCACGCCTTTAGAAGGTGGCCATACAACGGGATCAAAACTAGGCCTTTCAATGTGAAGAGGGTCGGAAGCAGGCGGGGAAGAAGATGTAGGAGCATCAACAATTTGTTTCCCCGCTGAATGACATGAATTCGAATAATCTTTAGATTTAGTAACTACAAAGACGGGTGTAGCACTATTCATCATGAACACCTGAGAACCAAAAGAGGTGGAAGATTGGGGTTGTTCCACCATTTGAGTTTGTTGAGATGGAAACATCTCCTTAAAAACAGTCGAAGTCCCTTGAGCACCCTTTACTAAATGACTCACCTCAGCCCGTCGAGGATAGTCCTTAGTGTGGTTCTCATCATCACATATCAGGCAAGGGTACTTCGGTTTTCATTTACTTCCATCATCAGTGCGAGGTTTGGGGGAATCCTATTTTGGGGCATCATATTTAGATTTACCTTTTCCCTTATTTTTACCTTTATAGGATTTTTCGGTCGTAGAAGACCAAATGGCGTTAACCTCTGAAGTTTTTCTAGGATTCAGAGGATTCTGAGGAACAAAATCTGACGAAGAAGAATATTTCTACTTAGAAGTAGAGGAAAACTTCCAAGAATTATGGGAAACAGAACCAATGACGTCGTCCACTAGTGGTGTCACTAGGGCTTTTGAGGTTGCAGACTGAGAGCTCGGGTGTGGAGCATCAAGTAAAATATCATATAACGTGCCGAATTGGGAATAAACCAAATCGAGGTACTGAGCACGAGAAATGGCTTGCTCTTCTGTGACAGCTGCCCCCATATAAATATCCTTGGCGATCTGATTGACGAATGATTTGGTAAACCATTCAGTCAAAATTTGATCAGGAATATCAAAATTTATCGAACGATGACGCCTTCTCCATTCATGAATATGATCGAAGATATGCGTAACAATATCTTACTTCAATGATGTAAGGATATGGGTTCTTGTTTTGTAATGAATAGTCAATTGAAAATGTGTAAGGAAATCCTTGGCTAAAGAATTGAAGTCCTGAAAATTTTCGCATGGAAGCTCAATGTACCACACTGTAGTGGCACCAGTCAACGCCCTTTGAAAAAGACGAAGATAGACATAATCTTCAGCCCAGGAATTGGAGCACCAAAGATGGTACATAATAATGTGTGCCTGGGGTCCTCTCCAAACTTTCCTTCAAGCTTGGGGCAATCGCTCAGAATTTTGGTTGGAATTGGAAGCCAATATGGATTATGAAGAATTGGATCATTGGTCAATATTGAGACATCCGGTGATCTGAAAATGAAACTGAGTTACTTAGTTCTATTTCAGATATTGACTGTAGGGGAATTTACTAGATATGTCACCCTTAAATAAAGGATGAGATCCAGAGGCTACCTGGCCCTTTACAGACTCTGTCTATAGAACTTTATAGATATTAACACTCAAGTTCTTAAAATGCAGAAATTACCAAGATCTTTCCTAGTTCTTGTACAAAATGTGAATGGCAGTATTACTGAATAGTTATTATATGCATTAACTGTTTAGACATGAAATAATCTATGTATGTTTAGATTTAACCATTTCACATCAATCACATAAGCAATACCATAAGACAAGAAGTTTTTGACAGAGATCATCCCTCCTGGACTACGTCTCTGGGTCCGCCTCAAAAATGTGCGTCCCTTGTATTCTTTAAGCCAAGAGAAATACTAAAAAGAAGTATCAATCAAGAAACACGACTGATGTTTGCAGATATGGACTATCTCTTGAATACGCTAACTGATACAAACTCTTTTCTTTCAACAACTAAGAAAAGACGTGGATGATTTGCACACTAAAAAACTGAGGAACTGAAGCTTTATGGACCTTTGATTGGATGGTGGCTGAAAGTGTTTTAGAAAGTCGAAGTTGATCTCGTCAATCATCAATGTAATTCGATACTGAATTTATGCAAGTAGGATGGCCTTTTCTCCTTCAATAAACCCGCAACAAGAAACTCTCCACCAATTATATCTTCTCTTTTCTTAAGAGTGCCTACTTCTTCTTGAAGTAGGGAAAACTCTCCTCAACACTCCTCCCTTTACAAAGAAATTTCTTCTCTTTTATAAGAGGATTTCATACTTTCATGGCTTCACAAATCTGCCTCGAACCTCTGTATGCTGTAATTAGCAATTTTTTTGAGGATTTGGAGAGATAAGAGGTTCGAAATCCCTTCTACACAATCCTAGGGATTAATATTTCCAACCTTAGCACTGACATTAAATTGGAAAACCCACATTTGAACCATATATTAAATTTTAAGCCACAGAGTTATCTAACCAGGCGGAGGAGAAGCCTGTGGCATGTGATCAGGCAGCGGGCATGACGGTCTTAGCTCTGGCGGTCATGTTCTGACAACTGTCATCCACAACTTTGACGCGGTTTCGGTAACAACTGGCGATTCTGACTCCGACGGTCACTCCGACGGTTCTGGTCACATGTTTATCCGATGCTATCAACTGCAAATATTGTCACATGAAACCTCGACGTAGTTTACCTCTGCGTTCTGGACAACAGTTACATTACATCCTACAGTCATCCAACTTTCAGCTGCGGTCAGGAGCTAACACTGTGGGTTTTTATTTGGGTTTTATATAATGTTTTTAACATAACCTGAACCTTTGATAAGGTTTTACAACATAGTATTAAACCCAACCTCTGAACCTTGGATAAGACTTTTGCGCCATAAATTTTTTAAAACCCAAACCTTAATACTTTTGCGCAATAATGTTTTAGACCCATCATCCGAACATTAAAAAGGTTTATGGTTTGAATATTGCGCTAGGAATGTTTAGACTTAGGTTGCTAGGACTTTGACTGAAATTTAGTCCTAGGAATAGACTTAGGTCTTTACAACATGTTAAGTGTGTTTTCATTTGACACTTAGCACTAGTCCTTAGGACTTAAACCTAGGACCTAGGACTTAAACTTAGTCCTTTTCACCTTAGGATCTTTTTTTATCCAATAAGGTTTACAAAGTGGACTACAAAAATTTTCGACCTTTACAGTTAAGACTTAGGAAAAGTTTTGTTACATAAGTCTTTGACAAACTTGTTGTTTTTGTCACAGGTCGACTTGAAGATGTCTTGATTGGCGTTTTTGAAACATATTTGTTGGTGTGGAATCTGAAGTCGATGTCGAACATTTGAACCCACAAATTGATGACCATCTTGGTCGAACCTGAATTATTACATTATCAACAATTACTAAATTCCAAATGACCATCTTGGTCGTTTGAGTAATTTTGATACAATTTTAATAATCTAAAATTGGATCACACCTCCCAACTTAAGAACTTTTGGTTCTCCAAAAGTTTTATTACAATGATTTTGAAAACAAATTCAACTCTAGAACCTAGTTACAACCTTACTAGATCTAGATAATCATTACAAAATCATTTAAGCATAAGGCATGAAGTCTGCCCAATTGCATTCAGCACTTGTTTGTTCTCCAACAGGTGACTTGAATTCTTCTTGATCTGCTGGTGTTGATGATGTTTCACTTGGGAGTATTGGACAATTTTTTTTGACATGTCCTAACAGTTTACAGTTTTGACAAGTTTTATCCCTCTTACTTGATTATGAGTTTCTGGAGCTGCTTGCTGATTGAAATGAAACTGATTCTGAACGTTTCTTTACCTGAAATGCCTTATCATTCTATGAAGGCTGAATTTTTGTCACTCCAATTTGTTTGTCGTAAGCATTTTGCTTCCAACATTGTTCCACACAATGCCAGTGACTCTTGCAAAAAGTACATGGATAGATCCTCTTGACTATTCCAATTATCCAATTTTGATAAAAGAAATCACTATTAGAATCATTACTGTTAGAGGACTGAGGTTTCTTACCTTTTCTATCCTAAAGCTTTTCTGGTAGAAGTTCTGGATGTTTTGACCAACATTGGTCAGAGATGTGACCAAGCTTCCTACAATAGTCACATTTTATCACATCACATCCTAGACCCATATTCTTAGGTCTCTCTTGTACCTGGATAGGTTGAAGTATCCCTTGTACATTTTTCCCCAAGCCTTCGCCTTCTCGGTATCCCATGGCTTTAATCATCGATAAGCCTTTCCTTTCAGGGATCACATTGAGTTTCTGACTGGAAACTTCTTCAAGTTCGGAATCACTTTTTGGTGAAATAAGTGAATCAACATTGTCTTCTGCTTGAGATTGAGAAAAGGAGCCAATGGCTTCCCTTGCTTACTTTGGTGAAGATGAGAGAGAAGAACTACTTTGAAGAGAAAGTGTAGGCTTTTTTCCATTGAAAGCTGCGTCTTTCATAAGAGGACTGGTTCCTCTTTTATTTCTCTTTAAGTCTTCTAATTCCAATCGTAGACTTTGCTTGTCCCTCTCAAGTGCTTCCACCATTCTACGCAATGCAGCATTCTCCTGCCGAATTTGCAGATTGAACTCTTTGAGTTACCTTAGCTTTGACAACTGTCGAGTGTTCTTGCCCATATTGTACCTGCAAAGAACTAGCTGCCCCGATACCACTTGATCTGAAAATGAAACTGAGTTACTTAGTTCTATTTCAGAGATTGATTGTAGGAAATTTACTGGATATGTCATTCTTAAAGAAAGGATGAGATGCAGAGGCTACCTAGCCCTTTATAGACTCTGTCTATAGAACTTTATAGAGATTAACACTCAGGTTCTTAAAATGTGGAAATTACCAAGATCTTTCCTAGTTCTTGTACAAAATGTGAATGGTAGTATTACTGAACAATTATTATATGCATTAACTGTTTAGACATGAAATAATCTATGTATGTTTAGATTTAACCATTTCACATCAATCACATAAGCAATACCACAAGACAATAAGTTTGTGATAGATTTCGTCCCTCCTGGACTACGTCTCCGGGTCCACCTCAGAAATGTGTGTCGTTGTATTCTTTAAGCCAAGAGAAATACTACAAAGAAGTATCAGTCAAGAAACACGACTAATGTTTGCAGATATGGACTATATCTTGAATAGGCTAACTGATACAAACTCTTTTCTTTCAACAATTAAGAAAAGACGTCCATTATTTGCACACTAAAAAACTGAGGAACTGAAGCTTTATGGACCTTTGACTGGATGGTGGCTGAAAGAGTTTTAGAAAGTCAAAGTTGATCTCGTCAATCATCAACGTACTTCGATACTGACTTTATGCAAGTAGGATGGCCTTTTCTCCTTCAATAAACCTCCAACAAGAAACTCTCCGCCAATTATATCTTCTATCTTCTTAAGAGTGCCTACTTCTTCTTGAAGTAGGGAAAACTCTCCTCAACACTCCTCCCTTTACAAAGAAATTTCTTCTCTTTTATAAGAGGAGTTCATACTTTCATGGCTTCACAAATCTGCCTCGAACCTCTGTATGCTGTAATTAGCAATTTTTTTGAGGATTTGGAGAGATAAGAGGTTCGAAATCCCTTCTACACAATCCTAGGGATTAATATTTCCAACCTTAGCGCTGAAATTAAATTGGAAAACCCATATTTGAACCATATATTAAATTTTAAACCGCAGATTTATCTAACCAAGCGGAGAAGAAGCCTGTGGCATGTGATCAGGCAGTGGGCGCGAGAGTCTTAGCTCTGACGGTCATGTTCTGACAACTGTCATCCACAACTCTGACGCGGTTTCGGTAACAACTGGCGGTTCTGACGTCGATGGTCACTCCGACGGTTCTGGTCACATTTTTATCCGATGCTATCAACTGCAAACCTGTCACATGAAACCCCGATGCAGTTTACCTCTGCAGTCTGGACAACTGTTACATTACATCCTGCGGTCATCCAACTTTCCGCTGCAGTCAAGAGCTAACACTGTGGGTTTTTATTTGGGTTTTATATAATGTTTTTAACATAACCTGAACCTTTGATAAGGTTTTACAACATAGTATTAAACCCAACCTCCGAACCTTGGATAAGACTTTTGCGCCATAAGGTTTTTAAAACCCAAACCTTAATTCTTTTGCGCAATAAGGTTTTAGACCCATCATCCGAACCTTAAAAAGGTTTATGGTTTGAATATTGCGCTAGGAATGTTTATACTTAGGTTGCTAGGACTTTGATTGACATTTAGTCCTAGGAATAAACTTAGGTCTTTACAACATGTTAAGTGTGTTTTCATTTGACATTTAGCGCTAGTCCTTAGGACTTAAACCTAGGACTTAGGACTTAAACTTATTCCTTTTCACCTTAGGATCTTTTTTATCCAATAAGGTTTACAAAGCGGACTACAAACATTTTCGACCTTTACAGTTAAGACTTAGGACAAGTTTTATTACATAAGTCTTTGACAAACTTGTTGTTTTTGTCACAGGTCGACTTGAAGATGTCTTGATTGGCGCTTTTGAAACATATTTGCTGGTTTGGAATCTGAAGTCGATGTCGATCATTTTAACTCACAAATTGATGACCATCTTGGTTGAACCTGAATTATTACATTATCGACAATTACTAAATTCCAAATGACCATCTTGGTCATTTGAGTGATTTCGATACAATTTTAATAATCTAAAATTGGATCATCGAGAAGTTCCAACATCAAGAGAAACCACAATTGCGGATTGAAAGGCATAATGTTCGGTCTTTGATACATGCCCATTTGTGGATTCCAACTAGGTTGGGAGAAATTATGCCCCCAAGGGTTCTGTCCCGAAGGATTTTCCCATATGGATTATGTCCATAAGGATTGAAACCTTGTGGATTTGGACCATATCCTGGTTGTTGACCCAAAATCGGATTCTGACTGGCAGTAGACCATTGAGGTCCAGCTTTACCATAATTCACAGCATATGGATTTTGTTGTTGAAAGTTTTGGAATGGAGTTACCTGTCGTTGACCCTGCGAACCCAAAAGGTAATCTTGGGAACCTAATGGTTGACCTTGTGAACCTAAGGGTTGGCCTTGGGGCTGCTAGATGGTACCCTGAGGATTTGAAGACATGATACCAAGTGGTTGCTAAGGTTGGACGGGTTTCGCCTGAGGACCAGGTTGACCTGGCTAAACAAAGACCTGGCTTTTCTACGAGGAGGGTTGTCCTTGCTAGACAAAAGGCTGGCCTTGTTGAAAGTGAGGTTGTCCTTGTTGACCAAAAGGTTTGTCCCTGTTGATAATAAGAAAACTAACCTTGATGGGCAAAAGGTTGACTAGATTGTACATAAGGCATTTCTTGTTGCACGTAAGGTTGTCCTTGCTACCCATAAGGTTGATTTTAACCATAGGAGAGACCCTGCTGAAAAGTATAACCCTCTGACTAAATGCCAGACTACCCTTGAAATCCTTGCGGATTTACTAACGGGGTCTGCAACTGTTGGGAACCATACGCGATGTAAGGATGTTGGTTAAGACTCTGCAAAAATTGCTGATACTGATCATATCTTAACCCCGTTGGACCAGATCATCCAGAAGACATAGGAATACTACCAACAGTTTGGGAAGAACTCGGGATGTGAGCTTGAGTTCCACTCACAGATGGTCCAACAGATGATTTCGAAAAATTCAACAGGAAAGGACCCCACCAGAAATTGGAGTCGATGGAATCGACGTAGGAACACTGACGAGAGTCACTGAAACACCGATGCAAACATTTGGCTTTATGGGAGTAGGCGTAACTATTGCTTGAGCAGGGATGGAAACAGACACGTTGGAAACAAGTTGACCAGGGGTAGATACCCCAGTATTCTGCAAGATAGTATTGTAATACAAAGGTGTGTCACTCGACATACTCAAGACCAGGTGTCCCAACAAGGTGTAACCATGCAGAATGTACGACTGGGTGGAAGGTTGAGAGGTCTGCCCCCCATAGGGAAAGCCCTCGAGAGGGAATTGATGTCCCTCATGTTAGCACTCAAATTGAACCTCAAGGATGAGAAGAGGAAATCTGAGGTAACCACAGACCAAGCTTTCGATCTGGCATCTAGCCCTGCCAGACCAGAGAGGGCTCTCTTTGTGCCAATGAAGGGTGCCTACAATAAGTGAATCTTAGGCTAACTATAAAGTACAAGGATTTGATTTGAAATTTTTGGATCGAGGCAACAAGAGATAAACAATCATTGGGCTATGGAGTTGAGGCTGGTTTCTACTTGCAAACTTGGGTCAAATAAGGCACAATGCTCAGCCAAATAAATGATGTAAACAAGAGAAGAAAAGAGGAGAAAGCTCGCTGCCCTGCAGACATCAATCAATGAATCTCCAGTGGCAGATTTAGCAGAAAGGAAAACACAAGGTTACTAAATAGAGCAGCTAACAAAGGATGGATTCTATAAAGATAACCACTACATTTAACAACATAATCATTGTGAAAGGAGCATCATGCGTGGATGGATTCCTAACACTTCCCTTAGATAATGTTGTAACAAAAACTAGTAGAAAGAACACAATATGAAAATGATCTTACAAGGAAAACATGGCGAACATGAAACATCGTGATGGATCTTCAAATTTAAAGGGCATAAATTTCTTCATTAACATAATATTCAGGAAAATTTACACAGTCCAAAGTAGTAGTCTCTCTATTGAGTAGTAGTCTCTCTGCTGAGTAGTAGTCTCTCTGCAGAAAATCAAACTATGTAAATTTTCCTGAATATTATGTTAATGAAGAAATTTCTACCCTTTAAATTTGAAGATCCATCACGGTGTTTCATGTTCGCCATGTTTTCCTTGTAAGATCATTTTCATATTGTGTTATTTCTACTCATTTTTGTTATAGCATTCTCTAAGGGAAGTGTTAGGAATCCATCCACACATGATTCTCCTTTCACAATGATTATGTTGTTAAATGTAGTGGTTATCTTTACAGAATCCAACCTTTGTTAGCTGCTCTGTTTAGTAACGCTGTGTTTTCCTTTCTGCTAAAGATTGCACTGGATATTCATTGATTGATGCCTGCAGGGCAGCGAGATTTCTCCTCTTTTATTCTCTCATTTACATCATTTATTTGGTTGAGCATTGTGCCTACTTTGCCCCAAGTTTGCAGGTAGAAACCAACCTCGACTCCATAGCCCAATGATTGGCACACAAAGATCCCTCTCTGGTCTGGCAGGGCTATATGCCAGATCGAAAGCTTGGTCTGTGGTTACCTCGGATTGCCTCTTCTCAGCCTTGAGGTTCAATTTGAGTGCTAACATATTGGCATCGTTAGTGACAGATCTTCTCCGGGAAATATTTTTCAAGTTGCAGATCTGATTGCTGATGGTGAACAACGGTCAAACACATATGAAGGCTGAAACATTCACCTGGTGACTCCATTGTTCGAAATTCTGAATTTCAAAATATTGATGGTGGCTCCACTGGCTAAATGAATGAATCAGATGTCGTTTATATTTTTTTAAGGTATTCATGTATTGATTTTTCTAATCTTCTTGGTTTTCCTAATCAATTACCAAAGGATGCATATTTTTTTAGCAATGGCCCTAAAGTCAATGGGGAAGATTTGACTTTGACTCTTGAACATGTAGCAAATTTTAAAACATTTGTAGAATCTCTTAGAGTCAAACAAGAATATTTTTTTATCAGATTGTTCTATGATTCCTTTCAAGGCAAATGTAGACAATGGATTCAGAATTTGTCTGCCAGATCTATTAAGTCATTTGCAGAGTTGTGGCATATCTTTCTTGAAACATGGATGGAGAAAGAGGAAGAAATTGAAATAGAGGCGGCCTCTATTCAAGGCTTTAGAGAATGGGAAGATATGTGCACAGATGATGAGGTAGATGAGAACTTTTCTTCATATATTTCTTCTTATCTGAAGTCTTGTCGATGTAGCCATGAAACTAAGCTCAATTTTTTGCAAGAATTTGCTATCAAAATAAAAAAATATCTAGTTGAATTGGAGACCCAAATACAGTCTCAGGATCTGGACAGTCAAGTCCCATTATTTGGAAACCTTTTCTAGCAGAAGAAAGGAAAGGTAACGTTTCCCTTGGATGTTTGCATTGACAATTTGCAGTTGGAAGCATGTATTGAGGAGTTGGGGCAGCATACACAGTTTGGTTTCTACAATCCTATTGCAGCATATATGGAATATTTTTTCAGTTTGAATGATGGACCAAATTGTTTTTTACAAAGACAGATACATTGTGTGCATGTATGACTGTCAGCGTTTCCAATTGTGTTATTTTTCAAGCACTGCCATATGAAATTATTGTTACAGTTTCTTGATTGGCTAATCTAGAATTACAACATCACTTGATCTAGTAATTTTGCAGCAGAGTAGAGGTAGATTTGTACATAAATAAGATGCCTAAGACAACATTTCAGTTTTTGGCATTAGTTT
This sequence comes from Pinus albicaulis, assembly GCA_034641835.2. Classification (NCBI taxonomy): domain Eukaryota; kingdom Viridiplantae; phylum Streptophyta; class Pinopsida; order Pinales; family Pinaceae; genus Pinus; species Pinus albicaulis. Next base: position 556,964,931 of record CM076577.1, on the reverse strand, counting down.
CAGTTTTCTAGTTTCATTATGTGTGTATTTCAGGTTTGCAGATGTTTGTGACTTCATTGCCCAATGGTTAGGCACTTGGTCTATGATGTTCTTAACACCTCCAAGGAGCTTCCATCCCCAGCTAGAGCCAATGTTAGTTCCAGTCTTTGTAGCCTGTCATCAGTGACAAATAGGCTCTTACCATGTCTGGTTTTCTTAGATGTTTTTCACATGAGCTTCAATGCAAATCATATCCTAAACATGTTCATATGAAGCAGCTCAGAAATATATTTCCAATGGTATATCACACTCCCAAAACCGACTTTTGGATCAGAAGATATCACCAAATGAATGATTGACTCTTGGTTACACCTGATGCATGTTTCCTTATAAATTTTACATTGTGAAAACTTCTCATATTTTCAACAGTTTATAGCTGCAAATCCAGTGAGTTATGGTCAATCATGTGAGCTATAATGTGTGGAAACATTAGTTTCAAATATTGTTGATTTATGGAGGTTGACGAGTATTGGGCAGTCTTAATGTTATGAACGTGCTCGAAAACCTAAATTTGACAAAAGAAGTTAAGGAATTTGTTGTTATTTCTAGCTCTCCTCTTCTAGGAAAAATTCTTTGTCTGCATTGGAGAATAATTTTGGTTATAACCCTGAGATCCTGCTAAAAACACATTCCTCTTGATGTTCTTTATGAAGAAAGTGCAAATGAAATATAATGATGATGAAGATGTAAGCTGGAAGGTTCGTAGGGCAACAAAAAAGTGCTTGTCTGCAGTGATAACATCTCATCCATAAATTCTTTTGAAATGTATACAGAGGTTTGTCCAAGGTTCATTGGGTAGAATTGGAGCAATGTTTCTAATAGTCTAATGTTGCTTGACCTTACATATTGAAGTTTCCTGAGATATTTTGCATTAAGTGCATTAAGCCCAAAGCACTCGACCACTTGAGCTTATCTGTCGGGCTTATTTACATGTTTGAGTTTCATTGTGGGGGTGTCGAAATTAATGTAAGCTATGTGCACATGGTGAGGGACTTTTGAATCATTCAACCAGGATTTCCTAGCAGATTGATAACTTCAGTCTTGTATCAAGGAGAAATGACCATAAGGGAGGAAAAATAAACAGATTTGAACCTATCACCACAAGGGAACTCATGGCCTCTCCTCTCACTGTTTCTTGCTTTAAACATGTGGGTTGTTTTGAATTTTGTGAGAGAGTGCAGCAAGTCCAAAATCATCCAGAATTAGCAAGACTATTCATCATCAATTTAAATGACAAGCAAGTCAATCTTGTCAGTGTTACTTTTGAGATGTCTACCAATGCCATTGTAGCTGCTATAGGGATACCTAGTGTGGGAGAGAGGTGGTTTAAACAAGAAAACTTGGACAAGAGCTATTTTGAACCATACCTCAAACTTAGGTATAAAGATCACAACAAGTATATTTTCCCCTTTTTCCCATCTCCTTGACCGGTATGTGCCCATGATGAAGATAATAATGAAGTATTTCACTTGCGAGGGAAGGTTTTCCCATCTCTACTCATACATATCCGTATTCTTATGCATTTCACTAGAGTTAGGATGCTGCATTTGCCTTATTATCTTTTCTACAACATTGACAAAATGGCCTACATTGTGCAAAAGAGGGATTACAATTAGAAAATGCAGAGTCTATTTCATCATTCACTCATCAAGATGGTGGTTATGCATCAGCTCCAGTAGAAAAACATTCCATGGGATGCATTCATTGCCAATGAGGTTTTCACTACCGCACCTATTCATCAGGAGCAGAATGTTCCTTCATTATCTCATCCTCCCGAATCCACTCCTCCATCACATACCGCTGCTCATGCATCTCTATCAACTCACATCCACTCACCTCATGTTGATCCTTCCTCATCACCTTTCCACCACCCTTCACCATTACATCATGATACCAGAGCATCAAGCAATGAAAGAGACATTTTGGCAGCTGGCACTAAAATGATTGACATTGAGCCATTTCCTTTGACCTATTAGAGAGGCCATAGGCATGTGTTTGCTTCACAGGATGTGAAAGGGGCCATGCCTTCTTCATCAGCAAAACAGGTAGACAAGGGCAAGGAAAAGGCTACAGAGCCTATCACTATTGAGGAGGAGGACAAACATGAGACTGAGCAGGGGTTTTAGTTGATTGACCTTGATGATGAGGATGAGGTCAGAATCACCAATATGTTGATCAAAATCAAGGATGCCAAGATTAGTGAGCTTCAAGCTAATATTGGTAGAGAAAAGAACGTAATTAACTTTCCTGAGCTAGAGAATCAACAACTGGAGACAAAGCAGACCATCAGTGAGGTCAGGGAAACCAGAGCTCAAAGAGAGGCTAAAAAGGCGAAGGCTTTTCTAGATGAGACCTTGGGCAGAGTTGATGACAATGATGATGAGGAAGATCAACTTCCTAGACAAAGACCGAAGACCATTGGAATAAAGAGGGATTTAGCTTGAGAAAGGAAAAAAGAGGCAAAATTGGTGGAGCAACTTACTCCAAGTGAGTTGCTTGCCATAGAGATTGACAGAGACAGAGAGTATTGGCTTGAGAGAGCTAATTTTCATTTGTAGATCCTGTTAGAGAAAGAAAAGGAAAACATTGATATTCAGAGGAAGATGGTGAAACATTATTCCATGAGAAACAAGATTGCAAGGGCCAAGCTCAAACGTGCTCATGCAAAGATTCGGGCTTTGACCAAGTCAAAGGAGAAGGAGAAACTGAATATTCTTGCTAAGGTGTCCCTCTAGGCCTCCAAACCATGATCAAAAAATCAAATTCCATTTTTGGCACTTCGGTGCAAATTTTGATATTTTTGGGACAATTTAGCTTGCTGAAAATGTGCTAAATGCGCAACGCCACTGGCGTTGCGCTCTTTTTTGACCCATCCAAATGGAAAGAGGTCAGAATATTCATGTTCATAATGTTAAGTACATCAACCTCAAAAAAATTTCGATATTTGGAGAAAAAATGGTCCCTCAAAAAGGCTAAAAACCATCAAAAACTCATGTTTCTGCCCTCTTTTTGGCCTTAGCGCTACACGTTTAGCAGTCTTGGGAAAACAGGATTTTGAGAGGACAGGTGGACACCATTTTGGAAATTAAAAGAATATATGGAAATTAGACAGAATAGGCTTTCCAATGAGCTATCAGGAGCTCAATTTTGACAAGGGGAAGGCCTCCAAAAGTGATCCACAAAACAGGTCAAATGTTTTATCTTGGTGCTACGCGTTTACCAAGAAATTCACAATTTGACTAGTTTCAGTAAATTTTGAAATTTCACCTCTGATGTAATTTTCACTTGGGTAAATGAGAAGTTACCAATGTAAAAAATCATGTTTTACATTTACCTAAGGTATATACATTAGGTAAATCATTAGTTTGAGGTCAAATGTATCTGTTCTAAAAGTTAGGAATGAGTCACTCTCCTCTTCCTAGTCTCTAGCAGTTAGTTCAGTTTTTGGTGTAACAACTCCCTCAAATCATGGATTCAACCCCTGAGGATGAGAGGAAGTGCTTTTGAGTCTATAATTTTTACTTTTTTCAGTCTTTGTAATGGTTGGCATTAGTGGAAGAGATTGTGTTGCTCAAGTAACATTTTGGCTTGGACATTAATGGAAATTTACAGCTATTTTCTTGGGATCCCTGTGGTACGAGTTTTAAAAAAATTTTATTCTCTGTGATTGATTTTTTAAAATGTATTGTTGATTCATAAGCCATTTCACATCTGTTATATACTTGATTTCAAGTTTGAAAAATAGAATTCATATTTAGTTATGCTCTGTTTTGGGAAATTAAGTATAATGTGTTCAATTTCTTTAGTTTAGGGAAAATACATTTATATGATTTTCTTAGCTCCTCACCAGTATTTACATCTCATTTAATCCTATTTGACTTTTTAAACCTTTTACCTACGTTTCCCCATCAAGAAGACTGCAATTTCATCCTTCTGGCCTTGATCTATCCCCTTGACCTAATTTTGATTCAGTGAGCCCAACCCTAAAATCAAAATCAAAACCCCTTGTTTTCCTTAACTAGCCTAAAATCCTTTCCATCCAGCCCTCTTAGCTATGATTTTATCGAGGGATCCCTTTCTGACTTGGTAGGCCTAGATACCGAGTCCAAAGTTTGGTTTGAGGTTACCTCAGGATTGCCTACTTCAGCCTTAGGATCAATTCGAGCGTTAACACCTCAAACAAAGACTGATATACACCAATGATGGTGCTTGAAAACTTCAAGGGAGATGAAACCTCTCCTTTAGAAGCCATAGAGAATAACTGAAAAGCAGCGGTCTGAGATGGACGTGGCGAATGCACGAATGGTACACCAGGTGTATCAAACAGACTATATGGTCATTCAAGGGAGATTTCAACGTGATCAAATAACAGATTCAGAGGGTAGGAAACGTAGCCTACAGGCACATCAGGAGGAGATTTAGTAGCAAGTTGTTGGATACTCAGAATGAGGGAAAACTCATCAGTCTAAGTCCCAGTCGAAGGCATAGAATCAGAAGAGACGATTGACAATGTCTCTTCGGAAGAGGATGATGCAGAGGAAGCGAAACTTGATGGATCAGCCATGATGACCTTATCTTAAAAAGAAAAAGAGAGAAAAATATTATTAATTCAAGGCTTTTAAACAATATATTTATAAGGAGTTACTCATGATGTGGCCCATAATTATTCTAACAGGTAAGCCATGTGATCGTGGGTAATTAATTTTAGAACTTAAAAACGAAAAAATCAAAAAGAGGTAAACTAGGAAAAAGGATTTCTAGGTAGCCGTGAACTGAAATATAAACCTTGGTGATCAAATGAAGAGAAATTACCAAGGACTTAACGTACGACAACCAATCTCCCCAAATTGTGTGTTTGGTGTATCACGTCTACAAGGCAGCCGACTCAGTTACCTATGGTAGGTTTGCAACCTAATGGTATCTCCCAAAATATACTCGACGGTACGTGGGAGTCCAAGTCCGTAGTAGTGTTTTCTAATGCATAAAAATTCGATGAGAGCATCCCAAAATATACATATCATACATCAATATACTTTCGTACGTGGGACAGGATATCACCCCCAGGTTGTAACACAGACTATTAGCGACAACTCCTACACTTAACGATGATGGAACAAGTCTCTAGCATAGACCTCTAAATTTGATTCGTTAGGTTCCAAATGCTCCTTAGGTTGATTGAATAAATTTTAAGGTTGATATTGAATTATGTCTTGGTTTCAAAGTCATACCAATGTCACCTGAATCCCTAAGATGCAACTAAATGAGAGAAGAAATCATTCATTTTGATGAAAATTATGTTAATTGGGGAGAATAAATTCATACAATGAACGTAGAAAGAAAAACAAATGCATGGAATAACAGTCACTTTTCTCTTCAAGTGCACAATATTAAAGCGAAACAAAAAATCTTTTCAATTTCTTTCCTTTCACTAAATGCACTAGAATTTAATCGAAATGAAACTTTTCTTTTTCTAAGGAAAAACGAACCAATTTTTTTTTTGTATTTTTCTTATAAGAACAATGCAAAATGTAGAATGTAAATCAAAATCAATCACTCACTTTGAGTACTAATGAAATATTCAAAACGCTATAAGAGACAAAGATCTGAAAATCAAAGGGAGACCCAAACCAATTTCCTCAAAACAAAACACTCTCCATTTCTACATTGATCAATCACTCAAAGAAAAAAACCTTCAGTCGAAAGCAAGCAATTGTGATCTATGCTTGATGGCGAAAAGAGACCCAAATGCACCCAAAGTTAACACTTGAAAGTTCTAATCGTAAGAACCAACCAAAAGAGAAACTCAATAAAACAAAAAGCTTGAAAGATATGAAAAGATTCGACTCAATAAGAAGTTTGGAAATCAACAAAGAAAGAAGTCGTTTGGATGACCGGAAAAAACCTAGAAACCCTAGGATGATAAGGATGCACTTGCTTTGAAAAAGAGAAAACCAGAGATGGAGAACTTGAATAAAAAATGTTGTTGAACAGAGAAGATCAAGAGCTATCCAAACAACAAAGAAAACTCAAAAGGATAAGAAACATTGGTTGATAAATAAAAGGAAACCCTAAAACAATTGTACACGGAAATCAGTGCATCTGTTAAGCTACAACCCGTGCTGGCAGAGGATAAGCGCTAATGTGCAAATGCATTCAATGTTGATCGACACGAATGTCAGAGAAATACTAGTGCCAATCGAGGAGAAGACTTAAAACTAAAATGGTTTACTAAAATATCACCAGTATTATCACTTCAACAGAGAGACGAATGTTTGTAAGCAGTTTTAGAAGCTACAGAGACAAGGAGATGCATGCTCGACAAAAATTGGTGACAAAACAAAAAATAAAAGATTGAAAACATGAGACTTAAAGGAAACTTCTCCCTAGTGGAGTCGGCAATTTGGTATGCAGGAAAATCCTCTCTGCGGACAAAGACGATCCCTCTAGCCCTAGGATGGGTCTAGTAACAATAGGAAACAATCTAATGCCAACTTTCCTAGAATGTGAATGGACACATATCGTGTATATATCACCTACCTCGATCTGATGTTGTTCCTCGCTCGAATCCTTTGATCCTTTGCGCTCTGTAGTCAGACCCTCGTTGTCACCAGCGCTTAGTTACCTGCACAAGGGATCAAAAAAAAACAAACGTGAAAGCACAAGATATATTTCACATAAACAATATATCTAGTCTATAATTTATGATTGGATTTATAGTACTACTTGATCAACTAGATAGATTGTTTATGTGAAATATATGTTGTGCTTTCATGTTTGTTGTTGTTTGATCCCTTGTGCAGGTACCTAAGCATTGGCAACAATGAGGATCTAACTATGGAGTGCAAAGGATCAAAGGATTCGAGCGAGGAACAACATCAGATCTAGGTAGGTGATCTATACACAATCTGTGTCCATTTGCAATCTAGGAAAGTAGGCATTAGATTTTTCCCTGTTGTTACTAGACCCATCCTAGGGCTAGAGGGATTGTCTCTGTCTGCAGAGAGGATTTTCCTACATAACAGTCACTCAATCCTCCATTTCATCTTCCCAAGTGAAGACCAGAATGATGTGTCTATCCATTCTCTCCACATGGCCTACATTGCGACTTGTTGTTGTTAGTCCTGGTCTAGTGTATAACAGATGTATTATAAAATCATATACGTCACTCCCTCTTAACTCAGAAAGGACATACTTCAAGTTTCTTCCAAGAAAAAGCTTATCACCAGGCTCCCTCTCAACTAGGGACCTGTAGCAACAATGGTGAGACACCCAACTTCTCATGAAGAATTCCTCCCCTCGATGTCATGGATTTCAATATTGAGGAATCTTCAACCTTTGGCTTCATAGGGCACAGATCATCCATCACTTTCATCCATGAGTCATGTCAGCTATCAGAAAGTGATTCATCATAATGACTTATCTGGTCCAACTTTATGCCATGATGCTTTCTTTCGAACCATCTCCAAGGATCTTACATCCTTTCACATGATTGGCAGCCTTGCATAAATTCATCCAAATAAACATATATGTTTGAAATTTTAAATCAAAATTTACCTTAGTGATGGTCTTTCACCGTGACATCTTCCTGTAGGCATCGAAATCCTCTGTTCAGATTGAAACATCTCCTATAGATATGTCTTGTGAAGGATCTTCTTCTTTACTAGAATTCTATCAGAGTCTACATATCCTCCCAGGAGATCTCCTAGTCAAATATTATTTGCTTCCGGATGATAACTGCCTCTTGACATGGTTGCACTTCATGATCTCTTCCTTTCTTTCCACATATATTCATTCCCAGGAACTTCAAATTTCTAGTTCCTTGTTTGTATACAATCACCTCATATTCCATATGAGGACATATTATGTTAATTTCATCTGGTAATGGAAATTTGTGGAATGGAAGAGATCCTCCTTTCTCGGATCATACTTCTAAAGATAGAAGTTCATTACCTGCAACCATATGACATGACTTTAAAACATCCAGTGTTAGCATATATATATATATATAGCTCATACCTTTTCCTTTTGAGTCGTCCTGTAGAAATTTTACTAGAATGAAGAACTTCATTCCATTAACCTGATTCACCACTATGTCATCACATCCTAATCTTAGAATTCCGTAGCATAGGATTCTCGACAAAACATTTATTATTTCTTTCTAATTAGTGAATCCATAAAGAACTCCATTAGAAAATTTCAGCACCTGTTTCCATGATGACCCTTGATCTTGATGACTTCCTTCCATCAATGTTGTTTAACAGTGAAGTTTTCCAGGAGTTGTTTCACCAATATCTCCTACAATGCTTCTATCATGATGTTATTAATATTAATTTCTTCTTATCATACTATTTTACAACCAACAGAAATCACTTAAAGAACAAGATGATCTCAATCACAACAGAGATCTCTCACTTTTTTTTCTTAGATTCCTTAACATTAGGTTCTTCCCTTTCATCTGTGACATGGGCTTCTTCCTTTTCCCTCTTGTCATTTTCAGATTTAGGAAAATCTATTTTATAATGCCCAAGTTCATTACATCCAAAGCATCATACTTTGTCTATATTTCTTCTTTTATTATGAGGACCGAATTTACCGAATCTTCTTTTCTTCCTAGATATGGCTCAAAGGTTTGATTCCCTTAACTTGACCATGTATCAGCTTTAGATTTCAATCTTGTTTCCTCTATTTTTCATAGAGACCATAGATTGTGGAACGATGTTGCTTCTTTCTTCACGTATAAGCTTGAAGTGAAGTTTCCCCATTCTTCTGGTAGGGCATTCAACACCACCGTAGTCATTTCATTGTCAGACATTACTTCTCACAATTCCTGTAGTTGGTCTCTTATTTCAAAAATCCTCATAAATTATGAAGTGATACCTTCCTCTCTTGAAAATTTCATTTTGTATGGTCTTGTCTCAGAGAGATTGCTTCTCCTGCAGTACTCACAGAGAATAGTTCCACCAGTTTCTCATACATTTATTTTGCAGATTTCAGTTTTTATACATAGGGTATGAGTGAGTCCTTAATGGATTCTATGAGAATCCTATTGACTCTGATTTCTCCTTTCATGTACTTTTCACGAGCTGGAGCATATTATTTTGAGGGTTGAATTGTAGATCCTTCGATGTAGTCCATAACTTCATCTTCAATTAGATTCAAATCTATCCTCTTCTTCCATGCACTAAATTTTGATGACCCGACCAATTTGTTTCTCTCTTTACAATAATTCTCTTGATAGATTGAAATAAGATCATAGATACTTACTTGAGTAGATTTACTTGTAGCTTCCTTGATGATGATGAAGATGAATTCAGGAGCTTCTTCTTAGATTGAATTCTCCAATGTAGATTTTCTTGGATCCTTGATGATAAGGGATGTCTCCAAAAGGTGTTGTCTCTTCCAACAATGTCTTGAATATAAATCTTCGATGGCAAAGATTATTTTCTTGATGAGTTGATCCTTTGAATGAGATTGAAGATCTTTCTTGAAATAGCTTGATAACATTCCTTGCAAACTGATTTTACTTTTCAACGCAAAATTTGACCTTGAATTTGATTCTTGCTTCCTTGAGTGCCTCCTTGCTAAGTAGCTCTTGTATTTTATCACCTTACCTCTGATACCATGTTGAGAATTTGGAGGGGCGATGATTAATTCAAATTTTTTTCTTGATAATTACTTGTGAGCTTACTTGTTTTACTTATGTCTTCTCTTCTTAACTTATTTAGTCTTGCATCAAGTCAATTACCAAAACACAAGAGACACAAATTTAGGCTCTTCAAGCCAGGGAAAAACCTCTCCCTCTTAGATAGGAAAAAACCACAATAAATTCTTCTTATATACTTTCAAATGACATGCACCATGACCAAGACTCAGACCCTTGACCTATGTATGCTTTCAGGACCTTGACACCACTTCTTTGTTGACTCCCAACATTGATCCTTCTTTTCTGCACCAACCTGCACTAACCTGCACCAACACTAGAGAACATGGTCTCTAAGATTATATTCCTTGATTTAGTATTCGGTTACCAAAACACTCCTTCTTGCTTCTTTAGATATTGGAGATAGATTCACTTGAGATATATTACTTTCTTTTATGTACTGTTTAAATCACAAATTTACCTTCCTTTTATTTTTTCACTTTCAATTTAGATATGAATTAACCAAACTTCAGTACTTTTAAACTTTGCTATATCTCACGGTATATCATATGAATGCCTTCCTTAGATAGACGTATGTCTCAGACCTTTCGAGTGAAAGTTCCCACAATTCTTTGCTACGCATACAGGCTACCTTCAGGCTAATCCGAAATTCCTTAACTGTGATCCGCACTTTTCTCCTTCAGAACTATCCACAATTCTTTCTGCCTGTACAATAGTCCGAATATATCAGATTTGTCCCTGTCTTGAAATCCGCATTCAACCACAGATTTGAAAAAGTGTCTTCTTACTGGTCCGCACTTTTACTTCAGAGCTATCCGCAAAAACTTGTCTCCAAAATGATCCGCAGATCCATCAATATATAGAGGCATTTTCTCTATTTTAGGCCGACCATATAGTTAGCTTGAAGGCTGAATTTAATCATTGTTTATAGGCCGACTAGATCACAATGTATAGGAGGTTATCTTCCAGCGTTGAATGAGGATATCTTGATGGTTGACTTAATCCATTCCTGCACATTTTCATGACGAGGTCTTGGAGCATATTCTTTAGACTAGATACTTCATATACATGAATCTTAATTACACTTATAACTATAATATATATCCTAATATACATCAAGAAGAAATCTATTGAACTATAATAAAAATATTTCTCATGAAACCCATGAAGCAAGCATAACAAAATACATTTCATTATATTTTTCTTCTTCTTTACATAAATACATAATTACATAGTCAATATGAAGACCGATCCTAGTTACACTTTCCAACATAAATTACCTCTGAACATGCAACCTCAAAAACAGTCTCATAAGGTTTTGGAGCAGCCACAATTAGAGAAGCAAAGAGGAGATTGAGTGGAGGAATCCACTCAAACAAATACCTCCAGTAGGGCGAAATTTTGACCCAAATGGGCAGAGGGAGCACATGCAGACATACCTCTATGTGAGAGGTGGGGCGATGTGAAAACATTACCGAGAGAAGAAATCTGGGCAGGCTCCATTGAGATGGGTTGTCTCATGGATTAGACCTGGCTACAGGGGGCCACAGTACATAGTAGCAGGAAGGATCCGTAGCAATAGATGCAGGAAGGATGTCAGAAGGCAGAAAATAGAGTGACAGGTGTAAGATATTGGAGTGAAAATCAGAGTTGGCAGCAGTACAGATGGCACAAATGTAGAGTTAGCAGCATCTTAGAGTTTTCAGTAGATAATGCAGTAACTAGTAGCAGTCAGAGACTCTGATGACATTTGCATCATATTGATTCAATTTTTGGAGGCTATTCAGTTTAAGGAGTTGCAAGAGTAAAAAATTATAGAGAAGTGTTGCATGTATAACATTCAAAAGGTAATAGATCATGATAGATTGAATTCCTTTGTTTTTGAGGGAGTGTTTAAATTGGCAACAAGAAATAGTGAAAATGGCACCCATAAATGGTACCATAGGGGGCTTCTGATTTAATTTTCCATTAATTAAATTGGAAGAGAAATTGTAATTTCATGTCATGACAACTTGTATTAGTTAACTAAGTGAGGAAGACTTAGTTAGCTTAGTAAATTTGAGTTAGAGGTCAAATATGAGGTATGTAGAGTTCTTCCATGATTTTAGGGGTCCAATGTTACAATTATTTGTGAGTTGTAATTAGTTAACTCAAGTATTTGAGTTAAAATCAGTTTAACTAGTTCTAACTGATGGATGAGCTACTGATAGGTATAGTGAATTAAATCTGATTTAATTACTATGAAATGATAAATCAAATAATTTGTTATAAATATTTGTTTCATGTCAGTTCTAAGGAAGGCCTAGTTGAGACAGAGGTTAAAAGGAAGGTAACTGTCAGTTGTATATTTACAAAATTGTACAGATAGTGCATGAGTTCATTGGAAAGGCCTTCAAATATTGCGCAATCATTATTTGGTGTTTTCCTAATTAATAAGGGCTCAATAAGCCCAAGAATGTGTAAGCAAGGTAGCCTAGGAAGAGGCAAGAAAAAGGTTAAATATTGGATCGATTTTGCTTAGATTGTATGTCAGATTCAAGTAGGATCAGAGAGAGACAGTCAACGGAGTTCATAGGTTCCTCAGTATGAGGAATATCATTGTATTGTTTCATGATCTTGACTTTATGCAATATACAAATAGCGGGATTTTTAGAAGTTTCTTTCCCCAAATACATATAATGTTGTGCAATTGATAATTTCATTCACTTAATTTTTATGTGATTGTGCGATCGAAATTGGTTTCCAAAATTTGTAGAAGGATTCAATATTTTGTTTTAGAACATTACAAGATCAGATTGAATCTCGTGGATATATTTTCTACAACAAGAACCCTTTTTCTACAATTATTGCTTTAAATTTGTCAAATTCTCCTTGCTCATTCACCTTTTCTTGTACACCCATTTTACACCATTCAGATTTTTATCCTTTGGAAAATAAACCAAATCCCATGTATCATTCTTTTCAATTTCTTCATCCATGTCTTGCACCCAATTTTTGTCTCTAATAGCTTCTTCAAACAAAGAAGGTTGGAATGAAAACAATGTAAAATTTGGACTAACATCCAAATCATCATAAATATCTTTCAGACTTCTCATTTTTCTCTTACCATTGTTTTATTTATCACTTGACTGGTTTTTGGGAGAATTGTAATCTGCTAATCCATTCAAATATCCATGTTGTTGAGAAAAATATGGGGCTTCTTGTTGGCATGACATTTTTTGGTGTCTTCTCTTCTGATTCTTGTTGCTCCTTTTCTGCTACATCCTCTTCTTCCATTAGTGGCACTCTTGCATCAACTGTCTATACTCCCATTCCATGAATCTTTTTCTTTGAACATAAAATCTCTAATGATTATGGTCTTATTGGTAACAAGGTTATATGGTTTATAATATTTTAATTGCTCACTATAACTAGTAAATATGCATTTTTCACTTTTATCATCCAACTTACCTCTTAGCTCCTTAGGCACATGAGCATAAGCCATCCAAACAATCTAATATTAGATACACCACAAGTCATACTTGACCATGCTTCTTTTGGTACTTTTTTCATCACACTCTTTATAGGAGACCTGTTTATCACATAAACAACACATGCAACTTTTCCTTTCAACATTTTCCTTGTCATATTCATAATGGTTTTGTTCTTTATCTCTGCTACACCATTTTTTTGCAGTGTGTTTCTGGTTATAAAATTCCTTCTAATTCCATGTTGTTTGTAGTAAGCATGGAATGCCTTAAAGTCATATTATCCACTACGATCTAATCTCAATACCTTGATCTGTCATTCATTGTAGTTCTTTTCTAAGGCATTGAATTCTTTGAACTTCGCAGAAGTTTCATGTATATGCTTTAGGAAATAAACCCATGTATTTCTGCTAAAATCATCAATGAAAGTAAGTAAGTAACAACTTCCACCAATCGATTGTGTCCTCACAAGTCCACACAAGTCTTTATGCACCAAATCTAGAGGCCTCTTTGCTATGTGTGCAACTCCCTTTGGAAAACTTTCATGGTGTTGCTTTCCCAAGATGCAACACTCACAAGTAATAGAAGGTTCTTTGATGGGAGGTAGTCCTCTAACCACATGTTTTTGTTGTAGCGGTCTTAAAGTAGAGAAGTGCAAGTGTCCAAACTGAAAGTGTCATAACCAGTAATCATTAGAACATGCAATTTTAAAAGTAATAACCCGATCTCTGTAATTCATGATTAGAGGAAGGAGATTGTTCCTCGTCATATGCACCTTTTATATTAATTGTTTTCTTGGGGGATTGTCATATATAACACACTCTTGTCCTTGAAAAATCATGTTGTGTCCCTTCTGCATAAATTGACCAACACTTATCAAATTATGTTTGAGACCAAAAACATAATATACCTTTGCAATTGTCTTTGTCTCCCCTACTTGGTCAGAATGTTAACCACTCATTTTCCATCTACATCTAGAGTCTTGTCAGTGCCAAACCTTACCTTTGTCTTCACATATTGATCCAAATTGGAAACTGAATTGTTGTTTCTTGTCATGTGGTTACTGCAACCACTGTATAGTATCCACACATTGTCATAAGGTTCATGCATGGTATGGAAATCTAGGAACATGGAGTCAGTATTCTCTGTAGTAACATTAGCTATCTACTTTCCTTAATCATCTATCTTCTTCCTACGATGACGATCATAGTGAGAAAATTTATTGCAATAATAACATCTCACCTTTGATTTTTTGACTCTTTGATTGTTGTTGGAGCTTCTGCTATTGCCTCCACTTTCTTGTTCCTACTCTTCTTTTCCATCTCTGAGTATCATCTATTTTCCTTGTCCTCTGCCTCTTGATCTACCTTTGCCGAAACTTCTATCTCTTGACATAGAAAACTAAATTTTAAAAGTGGTCTCTTAGGTGGAATCTTTATTTTTGTCTATCCTTTCCTCATGGGATAGAAGTGATCCCATCAACTCATCAACTGTCAACATTTCCAAATCCTTGGCTTCTTCTATGGTTACTACTATATCGTCAAATTTGGTAGACAAAGTTTTGATGAACTTCTCAACCGCTCTTTAATATTTAATATCATAATCATAAATTTTTAACCAATTTATGACATTCAAGGCCCAATTCATGAATGAATCGATGTCCCATGTTTCTTTCATATACAAACTTTCAAAATATCTTCTAGTATTCTACAACTTAACAATATTAACTTTGGCCATACCTTTATAGCTTTTTGCCAAAGTCACCCATGCTATCTTTGTCGATGACATGATCATAATTTTCTAGAACATTTCTTGGTCCACTCCTTGTTGGATAAGTTGCAACGCTTGCACATTCTTAATTTTGTCTTTCTTCCATTTTTCCTCTCTACATTAGTGAAGGATCATTCTTCTGCTTCATTCTTAAGTTCTGGAAATCTGAACTGGACATATTGCAAAACATCATGAGCCTTTAATGTGGTCTCCATATTAATGGCTCACATGTCATAATGTTTTCCTATAAATGGTGGAAATTGTGGTTGGAAGCTCGATTAAACCATTTCAAGTAATTTATTTTCAAATGATAATGAAAACCCTAAACTTATCCTTTCTAATTAACCTCATTTTTTTTCTAAAAGAACAAATATAAAGTCCTTTCGCTTTTATTTCATATAACACTAAACTCACTTAAAAAAAAACCTTATAAAAATCCTTTTAAAGCTCTTTTTACATAACACTACCTCTAATGGTTTCCAATTCCTTTTGGAACTATATAATATGATATCTTTTGGACCTTTCTTAAAAAAAAATGCTCATAAACCTTTATGAATGGTCGAAGTGTGAATTTCCTTTAAAGAACTCATTTATGGTTACTACGTAGTGAAAATGCGTGTGTGAGTACGCTCTCTGTGAGTGAATAAACCACGCCAATTCGTTAAAGCAACTAGTGTTGTAGACAAAATGAGTCGTTAAAGCAACTAGTGTCATAGACAAAATGAGTTATAACGCCTTGAATACTACTTGCATGATGCATTATGTTTTCAACCAACATAAAAAAATATCTCTTCTCCCTCACAAAAGGTTGCTAATTTGTTATCTTTAGCTCTTTGTAATTTGGCTGGATACTAATTTGTTTGAAATGTATAGTAGGAAAGGCAAAAAATTCACACGCACAATAACATGAGCAGTCACTCTTCTATTGATCAGTGAAAACTTGATGATTTCAATGAACCCAAAGAGGGGTATTTAACCTTTATCAACTATCGACTCACTTAAAATAACTTTGACATGCAACCACACACTAAGTTCGACTTTACCCAAAATACTTAACTCGACTTGACTCAGTTAACTAACTATAGACAAGAGTAATTACGCCAAAAGGCGTTTCTTTTTTAAAATGATCATACCAACCAACTTCTTCTACCTTTTTCCTTTGGGCTGACATCTATCATGTAATATGACAACGACATATGTCCCCTTGGTCTAACCTTTTGTTATGTTATCCTCTTTCCCACGAAAAACCTAAAGATAGCAGTGCATCATCACACAGAAGAGATCTTAATGGTTGCCTTCTGCGCTTTCCCACTACCGCCAACAAACAGTGCGAGGCCTTTTTGTGCTCGCAGTGCCTATAATATGCATTCACCATAGAAATGCATAAAATTCGTATGGCTTAGTCAACTAATTTAATAGCGAATAGAATCTGGCCCAGAGTGATGATGAGGATGCAGGAGCTTTCTCGCTAGAGTAGCTGGTATGTAGTATGTA
Source organism: Pinus albicaulis (assembly GCA_034641835.2). Lineage (NCBI taxonomy): Eukaryota > Viridiplantae > Streptophyta > Pinopsida > Pinales > Pinaceae > Pinus > Pinus albicaulis. Next base: position 556,948,500 of record CM076577.1, on the reverse strand, counting down.
ATATTTTTAGTGTGTTAACAATATTACCTCAATGCTAGGAATCAGATCAATGTTGGTGATTTCCATTTGTAATCTGAAATTTTTGAGGCGATTATGTACATAATTAACTATGTAAATATGTGTGTGTATTTGTTTGAATTTTTTCAATGTGTATATACATTATTTTCGGGGAGGATATCTATACTCGAATCAATTAAAAAAGTTGTAGCATCATTCTTTGTCTGTACAACTTGCAAAATTTTCCCCAGCTTTTTATGTAAATCTTTTCCTTAGTTCTTCAATGTTTATCCTCTCCCATATTCTTGATGACTCGAGTTTTTTTCTTCCATATATCATTATGTTATTCTATTTTTTTAAGACTAGCACAACCACATTTACCAATGTGGTTGATATACTTCAAAGGGGCCTAGACCCACCACATTAATAACTGTAAAGTGTATTTTGTTAAAGAATTACTATTTATAATTATTAATGACTATATAAATAATAATAGTCATAGTATTTTATATTTATATAATCACACTTAATAGGTTAACATTATTTTGTATATTAATATAATATACAATTATTACATAAATTTTGATAACATAGTAATAATTATATTTAAAACATTAATATAATTCACATACAACATAATAGTAACATTTACTTCTTATTAATAATATGTATTTTACCAAAATAATTATTATATATTTATGAATATAATTGCCAATATATTTTATATATTTATTTATAATATATTAAAAATATTAATTATATCTATACTATTTATTAAACTATAATATATATATATATATATATATATATATATATATATATATAACTTATCAATATCTCTAATAATTTTTATATATTTATTAATATAATTTTTAATATTTTTCATATATTTATTTTTATTCAAGTAAATTAAAAATATCAATTAAACTCAAAAAATCAATAAAAACACCATTATTAATATTATAAATCGAAATAACTAGTAAATCCAAAAGTTGAAATCAATTACTCCAAGACTTGTAATCGATTAAACCCCAGAATTGTAATGTGGTTGTAATTTAATAATATACTTATAAATGGCATATAACCAACCTTATAAATTCTCAATAATATATATCAAAGGTGATTGGAAATTAAGTGTAAGGTTGAGATTTATAAAATAAAAAATCAATAATATTATTGAAAGTGCATTGATATTATAAATCAAAATGAATAGTAAACCCAAGAGTTGTAATCAAGTAAACCCAAGAATTGTAATCTGGTTGTAATTTAATAATATTCTTAAATGACATATAACCAACTTTATAAATTCTCAATAATATATATCAAAGGTGATTAAAAATTAAGTGTAAGGTTAAGATTTATAAAATACAAAATCAATAATATTATTGAAAGTGATTGAAAATTAAGTGTAAGGATGAGATTTAAAAACTACAAAATCAGATCAGATTATGAAATTTTCAATATTAAATTTGAAAAGTAAAAATTCAAATTCTCGGACGCTAGCATTCAATTTTCAAAAGTTAAAAATCAAATTTTGAAAGTTATAATTTAGATTTTGGAATGTTTAATAAGTGGTCCCATAGTATTTATATTTAGTTTAAAAAAAAAAAAAAATTCCAAAAATATAAATATTGAATCAAATCAAATTATAGTTATGTAACACTACAAAAATGTCAATTATTATTTTAGATATAAATTATTATTTTTAACTTGTTTTCAAAAGTATTATTATAATTAATCTAATTTTTTAAAAATATAATTAATCCAATTTTTAAAATAGGAAGGTGGAAGAATTGTCCATATTGTTAAAAGTGGCCGGAATCAGGGCCAAAAAAAAATTAAGAATTGAAGAAATCTTGCATTAGCAGTGTTTGAATCATGTTTTTGATGGTGGAAATAGATTCAGCACCATCAAAAACCTCTAAGGCATCCAATATATTGAAGTTTGATAACTATAACATGAATTTACAAAAATCCTTCCAGATTTTCTTAAAATCTTACTAGAATTTTCATGATTTTTAGGGAAAAAAACTCTCTAATTAGACTACGGATTTTTTAAAAATATAACATGTTATTTTATGCAAAAAGTTACAATAAACGTTGTTGTGATTTAACACAAAAAAAAATGAATCTTTATACCATAATAAACATAATATTTTTTGGAAATCTAATTGGTATCACATTAAAATATCTTAATTTCTATTTAAGAATAACCATAATCATTACATTTAAGAGAAAACCATGTTATTTTTTTTCTAAATTATTGTTATTTTTTTAATCAAAAAACCACCACAAATATAACTTATTTTCTTACCATATATTCAAATTAATTATTAAAACATGTTAAATTATTATTTTCCCTGCTAGCTCGAGTTATCCTCTAGTCGTTTTTATTTCAATATTTTTCTATTTTTAATGTAAAAATTGTAAATTATAATATATATATTAAAACCATGTTTATAGATTTTTGGCTTCTGTGATCCATCGTTAGATTATGAAGAAAATTTTACGTAATAATCACATTAAAATGAACAATGTCGATGCGTTTCAAAATAACCAGTGTGGTTCATCATTAGGTTTCAAAATAACCAGTGTGGTTCATCATCAGGACTAGGTAAGAGATCATATCTGGTCGTTGAGTTTAAGTAGATGTAGAAATGGCAAAACTGGCAGCTAGAATAACAGCTAGTTTAACTTTGAAATTTAATATTAGTTCTATTAATTTAATTATTTAATAAAATCCTAACTTTGAAATTAATAATGACTAGTTCTATTTAATAGTTTAATTTGTATATAAAAATATTTTTATTTTATTCAATATAGTTAATTAATTATTAATATTATTAATATTATTTATTTATTTATCTATCTATATAAAAAAATAAAAATAAAATAGACAATTAAGAATATAGGGCAGGGATCCAACACCTGCTTATATTCCAACTATCATCTCTATTGAGATTTACGGGTCTTTTTTCAATTTCAAGGGCCTCTCTAAACTTACGATGATGGAAATGGTCAATCCTGGCTAAGACCTTAGCCTCTTCGATGCAGATATGATGGTTAGTCTTTTCCACATACTCAGCTAGGGCGGAGGTGCGGGACCTTCCATGCCTAATGTCAGCGGCATGTTCACAGATCCTTTGGCTGATAGAATTATCAGTTTCACCAATGTACGGTGTCCCATAGGAACAAGGAATAATTTAGACACCTTTTCCATCCCTAGGGTTCACCGGATCTTTAACTGATCTAAGAGAGCTGTGAATCGTGTTAAGGGGCTTGAAGGAAGAAGAAACCCTATTCTTCTTAAGGATCCTAGCAAGTATTAGTGGTTCCCTGAATGAAAGGAAACCTTACATTGCAGGACCGCTGATTAGGTTCATTTTTATTTTTAACTAAGGGACATCTTTCTGCTTTAAGAAAAGCCTTAAGTCCTTGCGACTTACTATAACCATTTTTACAAAAGACACTAAGGAGATGGGTCTTTTCTCCCTCAAGTTGAGACTCATCAAAGATTCTCAATGCCCTAGTGGCTAAGGTGTTGAGGACGCCTAATTTTTTATCAGGGAAATGATGCGCACCAACGTGAAGATATTGCTCAGTATGGGTTTTCTTATGAAATACTTGATGGGAGAAAGAACCATCGTCCTTTCTAGAGATAAGAACGTCAAGCAAAGGAAGACTACCATCCACCTCATAATCCATGGTGAATTTTATGGAGCAATATTGACTATTAATATGAACAAAGAAACGATTCAACTCTTCCTTAACATGAGGCCAAATGACACAAGTATCATCTACAAACCTTTTCCAAAGCTTTGGTTGGTACAGAGCAGAGGAAAGAGCCTTGGATTCGAAGTCCTCCATAAAGATATTAGCAACAATCGGGGAAAGGGGAGAACCCATGGAAACACCACAAGTTTGCTCATAAAACTCACCTTCAAAAATAAATAAAGTAGATGTTAAGCAAATCCCAACGAAATAGGCCATATCTGGATTAGTGATGCGATTAATGACTTCAATGGCCTCATTAATGGGGATATTGGTGAAAAGAGAGACAACATCAAAACTAACAAGCCTATCTTCAGGAACCATTCTAACGCCCTTTAACTCATTAACAAAAGAGGAAGAATCTTTAACAAAGGATTCGGTACGACCTATGAGAGGTTTAAGCTTAAGGGCCAAATACTTGGCAAGAAGATAAGTTGGCTTGCCAATGGTGTTAACAATGGGCCGAAGGGGAGCACCATCCTTATGGATTTTGGGGAGACCATAGATTCTTGGAGTAAGGGGGTTGCTTTCAATCAACTTCTTACTAAGAGAACTCACAGAGCTACTTGATTCTTAATTGTCTATTTTGTTTTTTTTTATAGATAGATAAATAAATAGTAATAATAATAATAATAAAATATTAATATTGATAATTAATTAACTATATTGAATAAAATAAAAATATTTTTATATATTAATTAAACTATTAAATAGAACTAACCGTTATTAATTTCAAAGTCAAACTAACCATTAGAATTTTATTAAATAATTAAATTAATAGAACTAACCGTTATTAAATTTCTATATTTATTTAAACTCAACGATCGGATCTGATCTCTCACTCACCTAGTCCTGATGATGAACCACACTAGTTGGTTCGAAACACGTCAACATTGTTCATTTTAATGTGAGTATTACCGAAAGATTTCTTCATAAATTAAATTAAAACCATGTTTTAATTAAATATTTCATTTAATTTTATATATAATTTATTTTTATAATTATAAGACTAATATAATAATAAGAAAATAGTGGATATCAAGTTGGGAAAAACAAAAGAGAAATAATTAATTTTCTGCTTTCTCGTTGTTTTAATTAAATATTTCATTTAATTTTATAAATAATTTATTTTTTATAATTACAAAAATAATATAATAATGAGAAAATAGTCGATATCAACTTGGGAAAAACAGAAGGGAAATAATCAATTTGATGCTTTCTCGTTGTTTTAATTAAATATTTCATTTAATTTTAAATATAATTTTTTTTATAATTACAAGAATAATATAATAATGAGAAAATAGTCATATCAACTTCGGAAAAACAAAAGGGAAATAATCAATTTGCTAGTTTCTCATTTTTTATTAGTCCTTACCTAAGGGATTGTAATCATTTTGAATTGGAATGTAAGCATATGTAAATAAAACCAAATTCTTAATCTAAAGTCTGGTTGTATATGATCTAATTCACTTTTTCTTCGACCAAATAATGTGGAAAGGTTTTCTATTAACCAATCAAAACTTTAGAATTCTTTTTTGGCCTCTTCTCGAGACCAAGAGAAAGAAAACTTAGAGTTAAAATGCATATTATTAAATTTTTTTTTTAAATTGAATAATGCTAAGCTTACTAGTCAGTTAACAAAATTAAATGTTTGATTAATTGTGCATATGCCTATTGTGGCACCTGGATCTGGTTCCCACCACCTGGATCTGGTTCTATGATTCCACCTGGTTGTTAATATTATTGACACTTGTGATTCCACTGGTTGTTAATATTGACACCTATGTCAAACAAACAACTTTTCCAACTGAATTTCCAAACAAACGAAAACAACTAACAACTGTGTCGACTAAATTTTGTTACCGAGTTTGAATTTCTTTGAATTTCTAATTTCGTTGATGAGTGATCCATGCTTTGAATTGCTATTTTTGTTGCTGCAGTGATCCATGCTTTGAATTGCTAATTTCATTGTTACAGTGATCCATAATCTCCTGGGGTGATGCAGAAGGCAGGTTTGAAATACTGGAGCTGCAGTGATCTATAATCCCCTGCGGTGATGCAGAAGGCAGGTTTGAAACACTGGGGGGAGGGGAGTAGACAAGGTTGAGCACAGTGATGTAATCCATAATCCCATAATCCCTACGGTGATGCAGAAGTCGGGTTTGAAACACTGGCATAATCCCATAATCTATACAGTCATGCAGAAGCCGGGTTTGAAACACTAGCATAATCCCCTGCAGTGATGCAAAAGGCAGGTTTGAAACACTGGAGGGAGGGGAGTAGACGGGGCTGAGCATAGTGATGCAATCCATAATCCCTACAGTGATGCAGAAGCCAGGTTTGAAACACTGGAGGGAAGGGATTCGACGAGGCACTGGAATCAGGGGTAGTGTATAGTATTTTTTACACTACCGTTGCAATATTACTCTGGTTAACTACTATTTACCATTTAATAATTAGTTTTACTATTGTTTACTAATTAAAAACCATGAACAACTAGTTATGTGACCTTTCATACATTTTCTTGTTGTTAAATGCTTCATTATAGAAAAACGAAGCTATTAAATTTCTTTCTTCATTTGCATTCAAGTTAAACCAGTTAAAAAGAGAAACAATGATGTTAGAACAACACAACCACAATGATTTCCATCCTTATAAAAAATCATAAACTCATGCATAAATTCATGCATATGCAACAAGATTTCATATTGCCATATTGGTAGGGTAGAGCTTGGTGAGAATGGAACCCTGGTGGACAAGTTAGTTCTTCATCAACCTCCTCACTAAACAGAATCCTTAATGGCATGCTTAGTAATTTTTTGGTAGTGCATTTCATTCGGTCACTATTGCATTTCTTAATAGACAAGTCATACTAATAAATTTGGTTTACTCAGCCTAGGTCATTACAGAGATTTGTTGATTTAATTCAATTCCTTTTAAGGTTTTTGTAAGAAAAGAAATTGTTCCTATATAAGATGATTCCGGTTCTTCTTTAACTATTGACAGACACATCCTTCAGAGAATAACTGGGTTGCTCGTTCATGCATTTTAGATTTGATAGTTAGACACAACCTTAGAGTTGCTCCTCTTTATGGCAAATTTAGACCAAACCAGCATAGCAGGTTCATACCAAACAAGGCTAAGTAAACTTAGGATGTTTATGTTATTGCTCTATGAATAAATCGATCTAGCAAGTTGGTTTCCTAGTTTAAGTTTTTATTTTTTCCTTCGAGTAAATCGAGTGATTTCCTTAAACAACTAAATTAACAGATTGGGGGAAACATTCAAACATTCAAGAAATCATTTTTTTCTTTTAGTTTTGAACATTCAAGAATCAAAGTAAGGGCCAATAATGTTTGGACCCAACTACTGTTCCATTTTATTGTGCTGCCTAAAATCTATTTTACTGTGCTACCTAAACTCTTATGGCAGGACTCCCGCAGAAAGTAAAAACACCAGTCGACAACAAGCACAATCTGAAGGAAACAACCATTAACATAAGGCGTAAATATGTTCTAGTGGCTTGTGTTTCAAGATATTATAAAATACATACAATAAAAGACACAAACAATGATAATTAACAGTGCTATGTAGAGATGAATATTTGTTTAACAAATGATATTGTCTGGATTACTGCGAAAATTGTGCCAAAACAAATGATCAGAACACCTACAATCACCTTACCCAAAGAAAAATCCTTCCAAAAAGAAATGAAGTGAAATGCATTAGGAAATACAAAACCCAGAAGCAATGAAGTGAAATGCAGCAGGAAATACAAAACCCAGAGCACAATAGACACCACTGCCCACAAGAGACAGGAAGTCTGCAAAATTGGGCACGAACAAAGCAAATATTGTAGTTAGAAAAATGGAGAGAGACCTTGCGAGGAATTAATACAGACCTGTTGGAATATGTATTTCCTACTTGTCTTTAGTTGTGATTCTCTCTATGTATAGAGTCTGTTCCTAGTCTATAGGTTAGTTCCTAGTTTGGTGTGAGGTTGAGATATTCTCTCAACCAAATTATAGTGTGTCTAAGATAGCTTCTCTATCTTGAGACTGTACCTCATGTATATATGTAACTTGATTTGATTAATAAAATATAGCTTGTATGCTCAGTTTCTAAGTTCGTATCGGAGCCCGTTTGGGCCTGGGTCTGAAGGGGCCGAGGGAAATAAAAGTTTGATGAATATTTGTTTGTTTGTATTTTGTTGGTTAGTTTGCCAATCCTTTGGTGCTGTTGTGCGGCTAGAGACGGTTCGTGCTGCCTGAGTATGTCTATGGTGTATGGATGTGTTTACTGACTGCGGAGATGCATGAGATGACGAAGCCACAAAGGAGGCGCATAATCTTAAAAACAGGGAGGTGGAGTCACAGATCCAATGCTGAAACCCATAACACTTTCACAAAATGAAGTTGTCAAATCTCCAGAATTCAATTTAAGGTCGATATCTTTCAACAATATGTTCTCGCATGGCACGCTGTCACTGCACACAAATCTAATTGCTTCCTCTGTGGATAAAATTACTTTATGAGGACGAAGCCACGATTGGACTGAATGCCCTTTTGTGCACCCTGGAGAGAAATCAAGGTGAAGACTAGTATTCATTACTCGCAATGCATTGATGATGATGTGGTGCCATTCTATTTCTTTCTGCTGATGGATATACCCAAAGTCTGGGGTTGCAAGAGAAACAGTGTCAAGACGGACTAGCGTTGTCCTGTTCATGCCTTTAGACGCGGGGTTCCTTATGATAATTGTCGACGAGGCTCGCAGGCCAATCCCAGATTACACGTTGAGCATAAGGGATATGGATTGCTTTGGGCATATTTCTTGCTGGAGCTTGTGCGGGGTTGTACTCCAGCAGCGGTGGTCACGTGCACCCATCCTTCAATCAGGTTTCTTTCAGGTGTCCCTCATGTTTTTGTTGTTTGATTGTGTCTTTAAAGCCCCAGATTTAAAGTATGAAGTGATGAAATGGCATGAATTCAAACTGAGGTGTGTGCCCTCGTGTGATATGAATGTTTTTCTAGATTACATGGGATTATTCCAAACATTAACATCCAAAATGAATATAGATCTTGAGAAAGGGTATTTTACTTGAGGTCGTCCAGTCTACGAGAATCCATTGGCCAACAACTCGGTCATCATGCAGAGTGTCTGCATTTGATAGTTTTACGATGATATTGTTATTCCTAAAGCTATCTCCAATCCCACGGTCGATAACAATTTTTATACCAATGTGATAATTGTTTCAAGTTGTTAAAAGCAATATGGGTAAGTTTTTGAAAACGTGAATTCAAAGGCTTATGGAAATTGTGTTTCAATGTCTCAATTTGAGGCTTAAGAGGTTAGTAATGTTGGATACGAAAACAGATTGTATAGTTTGTAAATGAAGTGGCGCTTTTGCCTTTGCTGGAAGTGGATAGAGACAACCAAGGCCGATTTTCTATGGTGTTGAGAGTGGGATAATGGTGAATCACTAATGCCAGGTAAGTACAACAAATGATAGTTCAAGTTGGCAGTTTGAATTTGTATACCTGAGCGCATGGATGCCGAGGGTGTGGAGTAAGGGACGAATGTGAATGTTCCTGAATTGAATGCACCGCGTGTGTGACAATGTGTATGGTCTGTGCAGAGGTAGTATAAGATCTGAGCACTTGATTTTTGTATGGTGAGAAGGTAGTCCGTATATTTGTTTGACTACTTGGTTGTTGTATGACGAGAAGGTGGATGAGTCCTAAAATGATGTTTTTTGTTTTTGGTTTCAATTCATTTTTTAATTTCTCGTTGGAACCAATCGGTGGTGGCTTCACCCACATGTTCGAGTTGAACAAATGCAGCTTTCAGTTTGGAATATTTGTTGGGTTGTGGTGTTGTGAACATGGCCTTGTGTAGCGAAGAGGTCGATAGATTGTTGAGTCTTCTTCAAGTGTCAGAAGAGGTGCGGAAGCACACGGAGTTGTTGGGAGGCTTCGAGCTTCCTTTGTTTGGGATCGACCTGGTTCAAGGTTGAACACATTTCTAGCATGCTCTCGTGGCGCAACAATGAAGTGAGCCAAGGGCAGTGTGGTGAGATGCCTGGACGTGATTATGTTTTTTATACTGTGTAAAGATAAAACTAAAAGTTCCAACATATTTGCTTTGATGAAACAAATTGTCTTTGTGAATTATTCTACTTTCATGTTGAGACCGTTCAACTTAACATGTAAATGTATTTGTGTAAATTTGGTTGAAAGAATTGAGTTATTTATTGTGACATTTAGTTTGGCCAACTAGTGTCATGAGTTTGAGTCTATGTTGGAATTGGCCATATCAGCAATAGAAAAATTTATTTGCAGGAATGATTTACTACCAGATATGATGAAGACATGACAATGAAATGGCATCTAAGGATAGTGGTTGGAGCTACATCAAATATTGGAGGATGATCGAGTTTGTGTGTGCCCAGTGTGATGGAAACATACCTGAATGTTCAATTGCGAGGAAATTAGCTTGATAATGAGTCTTCATTGTCGCAGCTTGTCAGCAAGCATGAGGAGGCATGCTTGGAAGCAGTTACCCTACCTTCATACTGTGAACAGGGGAAGTGGCATTACGCTGGGATTCCAGGGGAATTGGATATTGAAATGAGAACTTTTTTGTGTATAAAATTGTTGAATTTTATGCATGTTGAAAGTGAATTTGTGGACGACACAGGATTGGACCATGGAGACATGGCTGTGTTGAGCCTTCGTGGCTGTGATAAGCCTTTGTGGCTGCAGTGAGCCTTCGTGGCTGTGTTGAGCCTTCGTGGCTGTGGTGAGCCTTTGTGGCTGCGGTGAGCCTTCGTGGCTGTGTTGAGCCTTTGTGGCTATGGTGAGCCTTCTTGGCTGAGTTGAGCCTTGGTGGCTACATTGTATCTCCTCATGGCTGAGTGCCTGAGCGGTGGAGGTGAATCACTGCTTGTCGAATTGTGAACTAGCAAGCAGGTAAAAGGGTGTTGCTCGTGTATGTTCATGATGCAACGTGGAGCGATCAATTGTCAATTATCTGGTAGGGATCATATCGAAGACAATGTACAATGTATGATGTTGGATCTGCTCACAACAATAGTGTGTGCAGTGTTCTGGTGAACTGAAATTCGGGACAGTCTATCTGCAGTAGTGAATGGCATGGCCATGTGTTGAACGTTTCAAAGAAGGGAGTGTTTTCTCTCTGGTGCTAGTGAGCACAGATTTAGACCCGGGTTGAAGGATTGTGCAGTTAAGTTGCTAATTTTTTCTTAATGCACAAAAATCATGGTAATATTTTGATTTTGGAATGTGTTTTCATATTGTTTTTTAAGGGAATATGTCTTGAAAGTTTGTATACATATTGAGATTCGCGACCTCAATATGAAGTCATTTTGTTAGAATTCGCGACTCTAACTAATGACATGTATAGCATGGAGATTCAAGACCAGTATATCCAAAACTCAAAAGTAAAAAATATATGACAGAAATATTCAAGCGAGAAAGCTCTAGCATATGAATGGTATGACGAGCGCAAAGGATGATGGACAATCAAGTTTGTGAGAGTTTTTTTTGTGTGAGTTTCTTGGAATAGACTCATGACCATGAGTATGAGTCACAGCTTGTAATTAGAAGCAAATCTACATGTCATTTATTGTTTGTACGTGCTGTAAGACCCAGAGAGGCATGCATACCCCTTTGTTATATGTTCCCTCTGTCAGAGATTTTTAACACCCTGGAAGAGTGTGTCATGCAGGATGGATACACTTGGGTGGGTTGTATTGGTTTTAGACTCCATAAGGTGAAATTTTATATCAAGGGGGAGTTAATCGAGAGGTTGGATGAACCATGTATGTGAAGGACTTCCTAGTAGACTGGCGGTTGTAGCGGTTGGAACCCATGCATTTTGGTAGATGGTTGTTCCTTTATATGGACATCGACAACAACATAAACAAGATACAAAGTGTAATTACCAAACAGAACCAATGTAGTTACCAAACAGGGCTATTTGTAGATTTTACAGATAGATATTGAGACAAGTAGTCATTAAGGGAGAGTGTTGGAATATGTAATTCCTACTTGTCTTGAGTTGTGATTCTCTCTATGTATAGAGTCTGTTCCTATTCTATAGGTTAGTTCCTAGTTTGGTGTGAGGTTGAGATATTCTCTCAACCAAATTATTGTGCGTCTAAGATAGCTTCTCTATCTTGAGACTGTACCACATGTATATATGTAACTTGATTTGATTAACAAAATATAGCTTGTATGCTGAGTTTCTAAGTCTACAAAATTGGGCACGAACAAAGCAAATATTGTGGTTAGAAAAATGTAGAGAGACCTTGCGAGGAATGAATACAGACCTCCATTGAACCTTCTCTCAACAACCTAGTGAACAGGATTCATCATCAAAGGAAAGGTGAAGAACAAATTTAAGCACAGAGCCAACTGGACAAGAATTGTCACCCAATTCCTTCCCATATTTAGCATTATGATGTCTCTAGTCCCAAATCCACATGCAGAGTAAACTAATAGCCTGAAACCTCCATAGGTGAGAGAAATGAAAAATATAGCAAGGCAAGGCCCAAAATTCACCCAAATTTATGTTTCTTGTCTGCCTCCACCTCCAGGGAAACCAGCATGCCAATCCCTTCAAAGGCATAGATGACCACTCCAATACCATAAGGAATCGTGGTAAAACCAGTAAAAGCCTCCAAAAATGGAGTATTCTTCATACACTGCAACACATGCTCCATCATCACGATCAACATCGTTGCAATGTCCGCAATATCTACGAATATACTGAAGGGGGCGAGGTGAGTCAAGGTTCGAATCGCATTAAACCTTAATTGAAGGGGAAAAATGGCATAGATGAAGACCGACTTTGCAAATTATTTTAGCCCTAGCCAAGAGAGGAGAATACGAAGAATTATAATCCATCTTGAGCTTCATAAGAGATGATAAGCTATTGCCAATAAATATGAGGCAGCCTACACAAAACCCCACTTTGCTCAGCACTATCATGAAATCCATAATGGCTTTCCCTGCAGACCCGCTTACAGGAAAACCTATATCACCAAAATTGTCAATTTTCACATAGCAATCACTTATCACTTTTCACTTTCTAGCTTATTTTTGGTCCAGACCAGGAGCATCATGTAGTAATATGTTCAGCCTGCAACAGTTCCCAACATTATTATCCGTGCAAGCCATCAGATTTTCAAGAAAGTGTAAGGCTCATTGATCCATTTACTTGCGGTTTACATGGAAAAGAAAAAACAAAAGCTAGAGTTGCCTTTGTTTCTACGTGTATTCTGTAGTATCTATATGGGTACCTGTCGGTTTGATGTTGTATCCAGGAAAACGTGGATTGAATAGAAATCAGACGTTTATAATATTGAGATAAAAATTTAACATAGAAAACCTATTTGAATTTCTTTATAAGTAAATATCAGAAATTTTCAGTAAAAATCACATATAAGAAATTTGTGTCAACGCGTTTCGAACCAACCAATGTGGTTCATCATCAGGACAAGATGATAAATCTAATGAAGAAACCTATTTAAATAGAAAGGGACAGCTCCATCTAACCGTTGGAAAAACGACTAGTTTGACTTGAATAAAAAAAAATTTCAAATTTTATTAAAATTTATTTATAGTTCTCAAATATTCTATTTGAAAATAATTTAATATTGATAATTAATAAAATTTAAAAATTATTTAAAATTATTTTTATTTAATTATATATGAATATAATTTAATATTAATAATTAGTAATTCTTAAAAATAATTTAAAATCATTTTTATATTTAATTTACTCTAAATCATCAATAAATTTTGAAATGATTTAAAATTATTTTTAACATAGAACTCTAAATATATAAATAAAAAATAATAATAATAAAATAAAAAATAAATAAATAAATAAAAATTAAATTAAATTAAAAATGAATAAATAAATAAATAAACAATAAACAATAAAAATCAAAATCAAAATCAAAATAAAAATTAACAAAAATAAAATAAAATAAAATAATAAAAAATAAATACAATATATAAAATAAAATAAAATAAAATGGAAAATAAAATACAATTAATAAAAATAACGATAATATTCTTTTTAAGTTTTTTTTTTTTTATATGGTAGTTAAAAAATTAAGATATTAAGCAGAGTCTAGTGCTCGATTGTACGATAAATTGAACTTGTTTATTCTTGTGATCTTTCTTAATGTTTGAAGTTTAAATAACGTAGAGAATTACTTCCTTTGCGATAGGCACATGTTTCTTAGGGTATGCAAATATTTCTCTAGTCGTGAAATAATTAGGATATTAAGCACAGTCAGATTTTACGATAAATTGAAAATTTCAGTTTATTGCATCACAGTTGTTCCCATGATTATTTTCTTACTTAAGGTAGGCTCATGTTTTTGTTTTTCTTGAGCACACAAAGTCATATAGATGGCAAACCATAACCTAATCAAAGGAAAAGTAGAATCCCCGATTCAATGAGATAGTTACATGTTAATTAGATTACCACATATCAAAATATACATTAATAGTTACATGTTATTTGTTGAGCGGAACGCATGATCCTAAGTGTTAATTTATATAAAAAATTATTAAAACTAAAACAAATGAAATCTTTATCTCCATGATGATTTTCGCATGGTTCTCAAAAATGAAAAAAAAAAAAATAACGATTATGATTTTCGCATGGTATATATATCTAGCTTGATTGAGTGGGAATTTTACGAGTTAAATTTTTTATTTTCCATTTATTTATTGGATAATTTCATAAAACCAAAATCTTATAGGTTGCGTATTTGATAATCCAATTGAACAATACTTTAACTTAATTTTTAAAATCTAATTCATTAATACATTAGTATTAGTTTTATTTTTAAAATAAAACCATAAAAGTTATATGTTTGATAATTGGATATATATAAATTTAGAAGTTATATAATAATTAGTTTATTTTTATGATAATTTAGCAATGTATTTAGTTATATAATTTTTTTGGTAGTAATCACATGCAATGAAAAATTGTCGTTTCGAATCAACTAGTGTGGTTTATCATCAGAACTATGTTTCTGATGATGAACCACACTGGTTGGTTCGAAACGCGTCAACAATGTTCCATTGCATGTGATTACTACTGAAAGAATTTTATAACTTGTAACGATGGATCACAAAAGCCAAAATTCTAAAAATAATGTATGTAGTTTTGAAATGTTATAAATTTTTTTATTGTTAATTAATTTAATTTTTCTTATTAATTAAAATAAATAAAAATTTACATTTTAACATTAAAATTAAAATAATAATAATCATATTTTTTTATTTAAAAAACAAAAAATTATGTCATTAATTTCTTCATGTGGTATAATAAGTGAATAATTGTTGTTATGAGTCATTTGGATTGTCACATGCTTTTTGTAGTAAAATACATGTAGTGAACTCACAATATTAAAAATTCATCCATGATACGGGTATGATTAATACATAAAATCTTGGCCTAGTTATAGAGTCATTGCTCCATTTGAAGTTGCCTAACCACTAAAATTGTAAAATACTAATCTATGTTTTCTAAAGTTGATATATATACTCTATATCTTATTTTCTGTTAATTTATTTTTTTGACTTTGGAAGTATAAAGTTTGGATTTCTAAAATAAAAACTTAATGTGGTAAATTTATCCATCTTGTCTTGTTTTGCATTGTTAACAAATTATATGTTAATCCAAAATTTTATTTAAAATAAGTTGGCTTGTCTTGTTTTGCATTGTAAACAAATTATGTTAATAAGTTGGTAGGGACTTGTTACTTGTTGCCTCTGCAGCCCCTCTTGTTGAAGAAAGTATTCGGTATTTTAGTTTTTTGAAGAGGGTATTCTGTTTTTTTTTAAGAGAACATTCTTATTGTTTCTAGCTTGTTTTTGCATTTTATATGTATCCAGGGTGTCAAGGAAACCAATTGAGCTAACACTATATATATATATGTATATATATATATATATATATATATATATATATATATATATATATATGTATATATATATATTCAAGTCTACGGTTAATTATTGATGTGAATAAAAAAACCTTCCACAATATTAAAAATTAGCAATTGTCTTTAAAGGTGCAAAGGTACACAGAAAGAATAAAAGGTTTGGGAAGTTCATTCATTCAGAGACCCATTTTAAGGGATAGAAAATTGAAGATATTAGAGTAGTTAATTTTTTGTCATTTATGTGCAATTTGTAATATTCCCTCTCTTGATCCGATCAAAGTGGATGGAATCGGTCCATGATATTATCGTGGTATTTTCCCATGGTATCAGCCCATAGTATTTGTTGACTCAAGGAAAAATTGTCAAACCAGGAAGTAACTCCTCAAAATCAGAATGTGTATTAGCTGAATAATGCATATGGATTTATACATGGAGGTGAGGCTATTGGGATTCATCTCCCAATGACTCTTGGCCTTCCTTATTTCCTAATATTAAATAATATACAATATTAAATGTGCACACCCATCCCATAGGATTAGGTGTCAACATTCCCCCCTTTAATCTGAAGGGATGTTGGTGAGTCCAAGTATCGATCTGAACTTTTCAAACTTTTCTCTTCCAAGTGCTTTGGTGAAGATGTCAGCAGTTTGCTCATTTGTGGAACAATGATGTAGATGGATGGTTTTGGCCTGAACATGATGTCGAATTAGATGGTACTTTGTATTGATGTGCTTTGTTCGATTATGGAACTTTGGGTTCTTGGCCAACTTTATTGCAGAAGTGTTGTCGATCATGAGTGGAGTGGAATACATTTGTTTCATCTGCAAATCTTCCAGGATTTTCCTGAGCCACACAATTTCCTTTGTTGCTTCAGTTGCTGCCACATATTCTGCCTCGGTCGTGGAATCTGCTGGAACTGACTGTTTGCGTGATCTCCATGAGACAGCTCCTGATCCAAGACTCATGGTGTAACTTGTAGTAGACACCCCTGTTTCTTTGTCGCCATCAAAGTCTGAATCAGAGTATCCGGTCAAGTTGAAGTCGCCTACCTGTGTATATTTGAGTCCAAAGTCTTGAGTCCCCTTCAAGTACTTTAGCACTCTTTTTGCAGCAGACCAATGTCCTTCACAAGGTTTTTGCATGAACCTTGAGAGGATTCCAACAACAAATGAAATGTCAGGTCTGGTGGTGGTCAGGTAGATAAGACTTCCTACAAGCTGTCTATACTTAGTTGCATCCTCAAATTCCTTCCCTTCAATAGATGTGACCTTCAAGTTTTGTTGCATTGGAGTGGTTAAGGGATTACAATCATCCATGCCAAATTTGTTCAAGAGATCTCCAATGTACTTCTTTTGAGAAAGAAATATGAATTTAGGATGTTGAATTACTTCAATACCCAAATAGTAATGAACATGACCCAAATCAGTCATTCAAAACCTTTCTTCAACTCTTTCTTCATGGATGCAATATAGCTCTCATTGTTTCCTGTTATCAAAAGATCATCTACATATACCACAAGATATACAAATGTTTTTCCAACTTTCTTAACAAACAAAGTTGCATCATCAAGATCAAAATGTTTGAAGTCAAGTTTCAGAAGATGCTCGGTCAATTTCTCATACCAGGCTCGTGGTGCTTGCTTGAGGCCATACAAAGATTTTACAAGTTTGCAAACTTTGTGTTCTTGACCCTTTATCACAAATCCTTCTGGCTTGGACATATAAACTTTCTCCTTTAGATCTCCATTCAAGAAGGTTGTTTTTACATCCATCTGATGGAATTTCCATCCATTCTGAGCTGCTAAGGCAAAGAGAGTCCAGATGGTGGTCCATTTTGCTGTGGGAGAAAAATTTTCTTCATAATCGACTCCTTTTTGTGCGAATCCTTTTGCCACAAGCCTGGCCTTGTGCTTTTCAAGTGAGTCGTCTACTTTGTACTTGTTCTTGTAGACCCACTTACAACCAATTGGTTTTGTTCCCAAAGGCGAATCAACCAGCTTCCAAGTGCCATTCTTTATCAAGGCATCATACTCCTTCTGCATCGCTTCTTTCCATTCATCATGAGAAGCGGCTTCTTTGAAGGAATTTGGTTCATGATCTGTAGACAAACTCAATTCATAGTTATAAGAAATATCCATATCAATAGGAGAATCAGAATTATCTACATCACCTTCGATTTGTTGAGTGGAACTTCTTGTTCCTGTTTTTCCAACCTCATCAGGATGAACATTCTCCAGTGTCTTTGTCAGCCATTTGGGAGGACCTTTCTGAGATGGCCCAGGCTGGTCATTTGACTGAGTTGGGATTGATTCAAGATTCAATCTCCCAATTCTGCCAATCACATCATCCAATGTGTCATCCGTGGTTGTTTCTTCATGTGGGGGAGAGAGTGCTTCAGGACATGATTCCACAGTTTGATTCAATATCGGAATCCCCCTTTCAAGATGTGGAATCACATTATCAAATTCTTGGAAAGACTTTGCATGTGTGAATCTGTCCAGGCGATCAAGTTGCCGCTCAACAACCTTGTCACTCTTGGAAGATTCAAGAAATATGACAGCTCTTGCTATCACAAACTTCTTATTTGCTTCATCATAGAGACGATATCCTTTGGAGGTATTGGAGTACCCCAAGAAGATACATTTTCTGCTTCTAGCACCAAGTTTGTTCCTTTGACCCTTGGGTATCAAGGCATAACAGGTGGACCCAAAGACCCTAAAATGCTTTATCGAAGGAATGTGGCCATGCCACATTTCAAAAGGAGTTTTGTTTCTAATTGAACTTGAAGGACACCTATTCTTTATGTAAACAGCACATAGAACTGCATCAGCCCAAAACATCAATTTTACATTCTTGAAAAATAACATGGAGCGGACCATATTTAAAATAGTTCTGTTCATTCTTTGAGCGACACCGTTCTGTTGTGGATTATATGGCACAGTTGTTTGATGTTTGATTCCATGTTGATGAAGATAATTTTCAAATTCGTTTGAAGTGTATTCTTTTCCATTATCAGTTGTAGAGAGCCAATATGTGTTTGTGCATCATTTTCAATCCATGCATGAAAATTCTTGAAAGTTTGAAAAGCATCAGACTTATTCTTCAGTAAGTAAATCCAACACATTCTGGTGTAGTCATCAATAAATGTCATCATGTATTTGTTTCCATTTTTAGAAGCAATAGGCATAGGGCCACATAAATCTGAATGAACAAGTTCAAGTTTTCTATGTGCTCTGGAGTGTGAATCATGAAATGGTTGTTTGTTATGCTTTCCTAGAATACAAGCATCACATTCCTTAGGTTTTCTAGGAATTGTAGGAAGTCCATTAACACCATTTTTCTTCAACAAACGAAGGCTTTCATAGTTTAAGTGTCCAAATCTAGCATGCCATAAAAGACTTGATGGGAATGTACCTTCATCATGATGTGAACCGAATGCAAAGTTTTGAGCATGAGCAGATGAACCTTTCAGCTTCAAGAGTCTCCCTTCTTCTATTCCCTCCATGACAAGTGAGTGATCTGATGTTGTTCTGACCTCTGCCTTGCCATCAAACAAGTGAATTGAGTGTCCTTGCTGCCGGATTTCGACCAGGGACAACAAGTTTCTCTTCAACTCCGGGAGGTATAGAACCTCATGTAGGATATGATCAGGAAGACCAGGCAGTTTAAGCCTGACTGTGCCAAGCCCCGATGGCTTGAGTTTGGATTTATCTGCGAAATATACTGCTCCATCAACTTTGTCAGTGAAATCTTCAAAAAAATCTTTTCTAAATGTCATGTGACATGTTGCTCCTGAATCTAGCAACCAATCATCTCTCCATGAAGTAAATGAAACATCAAATAGGTTTTCAGTTACTCCATTTTTACAATGTGCTAGAACAGAATGAGCTGATTCAGGTGGTTTACCTTTGTCTTTGTCATTAGTTTTACCTTTGTCTTGATTTCTTTGTTGCTGAGCTTTAGATTGTCTGCCCCCCTTTTCTCTGAAGTTTCTTCTTCGTTTTCTATCATCTCTTCCTCTGGATGAATCTGAAGCATGTCTCTTTTCTCTCTGTGCCAAATATGCAGCCTCTTTAGAAGATGAAGGGACTGTCATCTTCTTTTGAAGGAGGAGAGAAAAAAAAAATTTGCTGGAGAATCTCTTTTGAAGGAGAGAAAACAAAAACACTCTTTGCTGGAAAATATACTCAGTTTAAAAGGACAGAAACATTGCTAAAAATATGAAGACTGAATTTAAAAAGACACAAACTCTTTGCTAAAAACTAAATTCTGCACCAAAAAATATGTGTATTTTTTGTTTTGTTTGGAGAAAAATTTGTATGGGAGGTCGATATGGAATGTTATGAATGGGGCGGTATCGAATGTATGGATGGGGTGGTATATGAATGGGAGAATATAGTGGGGAGGGGCGGAAATATATGGGACAGCGTATTAAAATAGAAGGCGGTATTGGTATTAAAGAATGGAAGGCGGAAGTGTTTGCAGGTGGGGCGTGGTATTGAAAGATGGGCAGTGTAATAGATATGGAGGCAGCGTTGTATGGTGCGCAGCGTTGTATGGACAGAAAACCAGGAGGCAGCGTTGTATTATAATACGACTGTCATATATGGATGGGAGGGGCCGGAAGGGCCAATATCAATGGTGCGCAGCGTTGTATGGACAGCATATGGTAAACAATGAGGTATTAAAACAACGTATTACACCACAGATGAGAGGGCGTGGTATAATTGAATGGGGCGTGGTATTAAAACATTATATGACAGCGCTGAGGAGGGTCGACGGGAGGTATTATGTATGGTTTGTTATATATATCAAACCATATATAACAAACTCAGCGTATTAAAAATGATGACAGTGGGAAGGGCGTTTTGTATTGAGAGCGGTATTGTAATAACAAACTCAATATACAGCGTTTATATGAGCGGTATGACAGTGTTATAACATATGACATCGTATATAACATATGACAGCGTATAAACCAGGTGTATATGTGAGCGTAACTGATATGAATGTTAGCGTATTAAACCAGGTGTTTATGAAAGGGCGTAAGTGATATATGGGCGTAAGTGATATATGGTGTATGCAGGCGTTGTAAGGGGAGGGCCGAGGGGCCAGGCGCTGTAATGGAATGCGTATATGAATGGCGTATGGAGGAGGCCAGGGGAGTGCAAGATGGAGCGATGTATGGGTAGCAATGGAGTCGAGTTTGGAGCAGCGAATATGTTATGAGGAGCAGGAGCAGGAGCAGGAGCGGTGAATGTGGAGTCCAGGATGCAGTCGATGGTGTATGCGTGAGGGGCATTGGGTAGGTGAAAGCG
Source organism: Pinus albicaulis (assembly GCA_034641835.2). Taxonomy (NCBI): domain Eukaryota; kingdom Viridiplantae; phylum Streptophyta; class Pinopsida; order Pinales; family Pinaceae; genus Pinus; species Pinus albicaulis. The sequence goes on along the minus strand of CM076577.1, from coordinate 556,927,417 downwards.
CTGGAAGGGAGAGAGTATGGTTGATGGGGAAGGCGTTGGGTAGGTGGAAGAATGTAGGGAGAGAGTGAGGGCGTTACAAAAATCTGGAATGGCAGAGTGCAGGACTGTAGAATTGCAGAGTGGCAGGGGCTGCAATTTGCAGAATTTCAGGGTCTGCAGAATTGCAGAATCTCCAGAAGCTGCAGGAGCTGCAAATGTCAGACCTGTGGATAATTGAAGAGAAAAAAAATGCAGAATAACAGTATAGCAATTAAGGAGCAGCAAAAACTATTAATAAAAATTGACTGAGCAAAGGAGAGGGAGTTACACCACAGGCAAAAATGCCAATAGTGGGACTGGCTCCGATACCATGTCAAACCAGGAGGTAACTCCTCAAATCAGAATGTGTTATTGAATGAAGAATGAACATGCATTTATACATGGAGGTGAGGCTATTGGGATTCATCTCCCAATGACTCTTGGCCTTCCTTATTTCCTAATATTAAATAATATACAATATTAAATGTGCACACCCATCCCATAGGATTAGGTGTCAACAAAAATAATAAAATAAGGTCCATCAAGCCTATAAAAGGAGATAGAAGCGAGACATTTAGATTCATTAAGGTTTTATCTATCTTATTGTGTTTTGGTTGAGAACTTGGCGTGGCTAGTTCTAGCATTGATCCTGAGACGAAAACCCCACAGTGATGTTTATGTGGTGGATCCATCCAGGATTCATGAGTGAGCTTCAATTTCTGAGATTTGTCATTGTCAAGTAGTTGTGCATGCCATTTGTAGGGTTTTATGGTATGGGCATGTATTTTACTTTCAGTTAATAATATAAATAAAATGGTTGCATTTCTTGTGTTATTGTTCTTGATGAAAGATTGTTTTAAATCAGAACACTAAGATGTTTTAGATCTATCAATTTTTTTATTGTTTGGAATCTTACAGTGGTATCAAATGTGTGCATCCTGCCAGCATTTTATGCAAGAAACTTCAGTGAAATTTATTTTCACCCTAGCCAACATTTTTCGCTTTGGTGATATATTTATCACCTTAGTTTGATTTCTATTTTTCAGTTAATTATTTTGGAAATGATTCAGCGGATTTGAATGGTTTTTAGATTGTATCTGGGTTTTTTAATCTGTTATACCAAAATCTGTCATCTGGGGGTTGTAAAATCTGAAGTCCTTGCACTTTTTTCTTGGGAAAGGGCCGAGCGACGGTGTCTCTGATTAGTGAGGCCAATACAATTGTTCTTCGTACCATGCCCACAATTGCATATCGTAAATGAGGAACATATATATAGCTATCAAAGGCTAAGGGTTCATGTAGATTCTGAAGTATCATAATCTGAAATGTATCATGTTGCCGAAACTGCCCAAATTCAAAAATTTTGTGGTGTTGCAGGGCCACTTTGTATCCTAGAAGCACTGCTGGAGTATGAAATATCACGCAGGTCGAGTCAAAGGAATTCAATTATTGAGCACAATAGAAGGATTGGATTTCAAAGTGAAAAAAAAATCGATAAAAATTGAAGAGAGCGAGTATGAAATCTTCTGAAGAATGAAGGAATAGGGGCAAGGGAAAATATTGTTGCCTGTAGCTATTGTTGAGACGCCAGAATAATTGCACGAAAATGTTGGGATATATTATCTGCAATTGCAATTGAGTTTTCTGTTGGTGAAGAGCCAGAGCAGATCTTGTTGGGGGCACAATATCGATCGTAGGAAGGGTCGAATGCGGCCTTTGTGCGCAGAAAGGAAGGGCATCGCTCATCATTTGGAGGCCACCAGGGAAAGGCTCGTACATTATTTCTTCACCGATCTGCTGCTTTATGATTGCCACAATCTCTTTAGGGCTGTAATTATATTTATGATTTCCGCAGTCTCATTAAGCCTGGAATTATATTTAAATGTTTGTCGTTCACCAATCTACTGCTCTATGATTGTGGCAGTATCATTAAACCTGGAATTATATTAAATGTTTGCCGCAAGCACTAACTCTCTTCAATAAGTTGTTGGTCAAAATGCCTTGATTACAATAAAGCATTTCCTTTTGGATTCCATTTTTATTTAAATGGAGATCACAGGAAACAACGTATCCATATATACGATTATGGATATGAATATTTTAATGGGATATGCATATATATGGAGATGGGTATTTTAATGGGTTTGTGATAACATTTTATTATGGTCTTCTCTATATATATTAAGAAGTTTGCATTTCCATTATTTTATTAAGTATAAATGTAGCAGGTATCATGCAAGGCCTGAATCTTTTACTTAATATCTGGCAGAAATTATTGCAGCAATATTATGGTGGGGTTCCACGGTGGATGCATAAATCTCCTTTGCATTTTATCTGAATCATCCAATGCCCTTAATTCAAGAAGACGGGCCCACAAGGATGAGTCAATGAGGGAATACATTTCAGTTGCCTCCCCATTGGATGGAATCGTATGGAGGGAGCTTTGGTCATATAGTAACATCAGAGATATAAGGATATAATTGTGGGTGTTACAAGGAGTTTGAAAATGGACCGTCTTGAAGAAATTTTGGAAAACAACTAGAAAATCCTTGATTAACTAGTGAGGATATATGGTCTTTTAAGCAACCATACCTCCATAGACCAAAATGATAGTCAAAGCAGGACACCATTATAAAAAAGGGTCCATGTCATTCTGCAACAAAAACAACCGTGGGAGGTGAAGGAAGGACAAAGAAGAGGAGTTAAGCTCTTCGCACTTGGCTCTGAATTGCAACAAACAAAATCAATCATAGACCTTCATTAGTTGGAGGAATTAGACATATGTTTGTCCAAGGTGGGACAACCAGAATGGAAGAAACTCAATTGGGCTCTCAAACCATCCATGCGTGCATTAATACAACTCAGACTTCGGGAACATCCTGATGAAGAGGTCAAAATCACAATTGATTCTTGTCTCAGTAGGGTCATATCTCTAACATCACCATTATTTCCCTACAATAATGATCTCATGATAGATATACTGCAACTGATAGTAGAAGCCCTTCCGGGGTTGAACAACATCATGCTTCCTACTTATCAGAAGCGGTGTAAAATTTTGAAAATTATGGTAGAGTTTAGTTATGGCACATTCATGTTGAATATGGAATGCAACGAGTTGATATTTCAGTTGCTCCAAAACTTTTAGACCAGTATTACTTCAACTCACTCAGACCATTTCAATGCATGCATGCAAAATATTGTGTCTCTGTTCTTAAAAGGAGATGCTGACATATGCAAGATATTAAGATCCAAATTTCTAACCATTTGGAGGAAGGAACCAAAGGTATCACTAGCTGCCTATGATCTAGTCGAGAAATTGGTCAGGAAAGACATAAAATGCCTCAGAAAGGTGTTGACTAAGAAGGAGTTTAGAAGGATTGATGGAGAAAGCAAAAACAAAATCTGCAGGAAGAATGAACTAAGGAGAGGACTATGCTTTATCTGCAAGGGACCTTGGGCCCTTAACCATTATTGTCCAGGTGATAAGAAGAAGGAAACAAAGAAAGAATAAGAGGAGATTACTTCAAATCATGGGGAATCTTTTGTAGCTGGGTCTATTGATCTTAAAGATGGTGAGCAACATCGTGGCATTATTCAGGGAGGCTTGCAGGATAACAAGAATTTGGAAGTGCATGAGGAAATTCTACCTAATGCCATTGATGAGGTTGACTCCTATACAATTGAGTTCGTAGATCCCTAGGGGAATATCCATAAAGAATATGAACAATCAAGTATAGATAAAAGTCCACCAATGCATCTATGTTCGACAGTTGAAAGGGATGAGCTTATTGTTTCCACAGATGAAGGAGACCTGGGAGATTTGAGTGAGGATCCATCCATAGTGAATCAGCATGATGAGTATGATCATGAGGAGCAACATGACAAACACGATGTGAAAAATGAACCATTCCTAGAGAGTTGGTCAAAGGCTCAAGTTGAAGTTGTGGTCGTTGGGCATTGGGTGTAAATAGAAACAGAGAGAGTCAACACGACACTAGAATTTCCAGTAAAAGACTTTCGAGAAAGGATCAAGCATTTCAAGGCAAATCTTATGTTGTTGAAGCAAATAGTCTGGACAGCCCGATACATTGTCTTACAGGAGAACATAAAAATTGAGGAACTCATAGGGGTATGCGCCAAATCAACGACCAAGTTGTCTAGTGCAGAGGAACGACTCAAGTCCCTCACAAGGTAGTGAGAGGAGTACAATTGGGATTTCCAGAGCAGCCCTCTATAGGAATACATAGATAAGTCTTGCAACACCAACAACCCACCTTTATACATTGGGAAGAGTAGGGTAGAATTCTCCAAATGCATCATGTTGGGTAACCAAGTGGAGAAGCATGAATTGAGCATCGAACAACATCAACATAGTAGATCTGCAGATATTCATCCTTCCCCAAGTATGGATTGGCGAGAGATTATGAGTTATTATTCTATTGATAGATTGATTCTTTGGAGGATACTCATAGCCAAGGGCATATGGCAGATTGGGCCCTTTGGTGCAGGCAGTGATGGAGGGCTGAAATGGTACCATAACCCATAGGTCCCAGGATTTAGGTGGCATTGGGATCCAGGAGAATCCATTGGGGACAGGACTGGCCAAAGGATTGTTTGGGATCCAGGTAAATATATTGAGGGGAGGATTGTTCAGAGGATTTTTTGGGATCCATGTATCAAAGGATCCATTCAGGACCATTCAACATGGAGGGATGGAATAGTACATCTGGTTGTATGGGATCCCGATATCAATGTACAATTGCTTCTGTTGTGGATAGAGGTGGATCACTTGAGGACAAGCAATCTTTGGGTGGGAGGATTTGTAATATTCCTTCTCTTAATCCGGTCAAAGTGGACGGAATCGATCCATGATATTATTGTGGTATTTTCCCATGGTATCGGCCCATGGTATTTGTTGACGGTTTTCAAGGAAAAATAATAAAATAAGGTCCATCAGCCTATAAAAGGAGATAGAAGCGAGGCATTTAGATTCATTCAAGTTTTATATATCTTATTGTGTTTGGGTTGAGAACTTGGCATGGCCAGTTCTAGCATTGATCCGAGGACAAAAACCTCGCGGTGATGTTTATGTGGTGGATCCATCCAAGATTCACAAGTGAGCTTTAGTTTCTTAGATTTTTCATTGTTAAGCAGTTGTGCATGCCATTTGCAGGGTTTTATGGTCTGGGCATGTATTTTAATTTCATTTAATAATATAAATAAAATGGATGCATTTCTTGTGTTCTTGTTCTTGATGAAATATTGTTTTAAATCTGAACACTAAGATCTTTTAGATCTATCAAAATTTTTATTGTTTGGAATACTACACAGTTGGGGTCTCAAGTCTGTTTATTTTATTTTGATTAGACAAAATTCAATACTTTGTTTCTTGGTTTTAGCATTTGGATCTATCATGATCCAGTTCTAGATAGTTTAGCAATAAATGTTGAAAGTCCATAGATGAAAGTTGAGCCCGTGGTGGAAAGGAACACTCTAACTTGATCCTATGTAATTGCAAACTTTAGTTAATGAATTAAAGTTAGTTTTTTCCTTCTTGGAAATTAAAAAAAAAAGAAAAGTCTGAGGCTGTGGCTTGTTGTTCATAGTTAATGTAATATCTACAAATTCCATAAAATAGATGAGGATTGGTTTTAGGATTGAGATTGAATTCGTTGTTGTTGTTGCTACTAATTTTAATTTTGATGATGATCCATGTAATTTCCAAGCCCAAAAAAAAATTGGAATGGACAAAATTCTAGTTATGATTATGACATATAAACATTATATCAACCCAATTATATTTTAGTTTTATGTTTTCAAACTTTATAAAGGTAATGAGTGTTAAAACTTTTCTGTAAAATTAGTTAATATTATGATGCATAAGCATCATATCAACCCAATTCTATGTAGTTATGTAAAATTAGTTAATATTATGACGCATAAGCATCCTATCAACCCAATTCTATGTAGTTATGTTAGTATTTGTCCATAAAAAAAAAATTTAATGGAATTGTCAAAAAACCAAACTTTTGGAGAGTCGGCAATCTCTTTCACCACGCAGATGTATCAATCCTTAACCAAGAGATCAAACAAGTGTGTTGTGTACAAAGCCAAAAGATCAAACCAGATCTTACATATCCACCGAAATAATATATTTTTGGTTAGCGACATTACAGTTATACATAAAATCCCTCATTTGGAGATTGGTAACGGTCAACATAGCGGAGGTATTTTCACATCCAAAACTTGGGAATAAGAAGGATGGTGATGTTGTTGTTGTTCTGTGGTTTATAGGTCCTCCTCTTTCTGTGAATATATTTTGATGTGAGTAACACAGTCTCAGGATTTTCTCCATAGAACAAGGTGGAGACCAATGAATATAAGTAGCAAAACCATAATATTGTTACAATATGCCAACCAAACACTTCCTAAAATTATTTTCTTAATTTGTAAACGTTGTACTCTCCAAGTCACTAAGATATATGTAGGACTGAGAAGAAACTAATTATTGAAGCAAAAATTTCAGCATTGTAGAAGCCTCTGCAACCGAGATATGTATATAATCAATAAAATTGCATATCCATTGAAAATGTGAAAACCTAACCACCTACCTTCTGAGTGTGTCTCTCAAAAACAAAGATTATAAGATTGCTGAGAACACAGTAGGTACTAGGCTGAATATTGTGATGAATACAGACCCTCGTTTCTACATACATCACAATTGCAATGCAAGTTCGAGTCCATTGCAGTTGATTCCCTGTGCAATTAAATCCTTAATAAATCAACAACAAGGTCTTGCATTCTCATTCTCAGATTACGCTATTGGGGGATGTTAAAAGGTGGGAAAGAGGATCAAAATATAGACTTACTGAAAACACTATAGTGAAGATCCTGCTCCTATCTAGTACCCATGATGTCGGCTTGATTCCTCTGTCCAAAATTGTTATAAGGACAATGGTTTGAATGGAGCCTAGAATGGCAGTAATTGATGATTGGGATAATGGGGCCGGATATTTCTTCATTGTCTGAACCTGCCAAATAAAAAAAATTTCTATGGTTATAATTTCTGCTTTTTTAGTGAATGCCAAAGTATTGTTTCCAGTTTAGTTATGTTTCCTCATTTACGAGAATTGTTTGATCTTTGGAAACTATCATTTTTTCAGTTAAAAAAAACAACATTATTTTGTAGAAAAAACTATCATGCACATAGTAGTGTGTTTAATTTCTAAAATTTGCAAGCCCATGGCAAGGAAAACTGTATAATTTTTTAAACTTGTAAACCCATGGAAAGGTAGAGGATGTTTAATTTCTGAAATCTGTAAACTTATGGGGAAATTTATAGCGAGTAATAAGAAGAAAAATGAGTTAGAAATACCAATACCAACCCCAAAAACCATGCCATGATGAAAATAATGGAAAGAACCAAATTGGACATTGCCGAAGCGAAGGCAAGGACGTATCCTTCAATCCCATGAGCAAGAGCACTTGAAATGAAGAGACATTGTAACAAAATATTTATGAGAATATTATACATATTTTGTTATATAGTAATAATTGTATTTGGGATGCAGAATGTGGACTCCAAATACTCAACTTATCTCCCGAGAGATAGAAGAAAGAACTGTCCAAACAGAGGTAAACTCATTGTTGTTGGTTGCTTCATCCTAGATACCACCTATGAAACCATGGATTTGAAAGGTGAACAAATTAAAACAATACTCATTGTTGGAGATAACCCCAACTGCAACCTGAGCAGAAGGAGGACGAAAATTCAATTTTGATTTGAAAACCGGAGGACAGCAGGAGCAACAATTTTCTTGTTTTGTTGAGCACTCAACCATGCATTGAAACCCTATTTAAATACCCTGCAAATCCATTTTTTTATGAAGTCCATAGCCCTTTCCTGTAATTAAAGTCGTGTTTTAAACACCATGCAACTCCGCGCTCTTAACTCGTACACCTACCCGCCATAAACTCCATACACCAACCATTTCATTTGTCGCGCTTTGTTTTAAGTTTGAACACCCCCACGTCGTTTTCTGTGGTTCCCATGACTCCATGTCTCCAAACTCTGCAACCAATCAACGATTATCGCAAGCTCTGAAGCTTGCGTCATCACCTCCATTGCTTGCATGATGAGCCGTCTCCACCACCACTCCACGTCAAACCCGTCGACCAATCAGAGGCGTATCGCACAGTTTAGTGCTTACATCCGCAGCACTCCAAAACCATGTGATAAGGAGGACCCACCATGACCACATCATCAAGCCTCCAACCAATAGTGGCGTTTTGCAACGTTTGGGTGCACAGTCAGACGGCGGGCTTATCGATGCCATAAAGCCCATTGCACGATATTGAAATGAATTGTGAAATGATGTTAAAGGTTTATAAACCTTGGTGTAAATTTTTTTTTATAAGCCGTGAAATAAGTTTCATTAAGTTTTTAGACTTAGGTTTAATGTTTTTATTTTGTTTAATATGCCGCGATGTAATTTTTATTCAATATAATGTTTTGACATATATATTGTAAACATAAAATGTTTACAATATATATATATGTAATAGACAGAGTGCAGTAAGTGCGACTGTGTAAGTGCATACATATGTCGAGAGCATAAAAAAAAGAAAGCTTGAAGATCGTTGCGTGTGTAGCAGTTAGGAGGAATTTTTTTTGTAAATCCAAAACAACATAGTTCTGAGGAAGGGAATCCTATTTTGTAACAGTAAAGGTTTTTAATGAAATATGTGTTTAGCTCCAAATCTCTGTGCACATTGATTTCATTGTTATATTGTGTTAGAAGAGGAATTTTTTTTCCTCACTGTTGTTTAGGAATGATCAAAAATTCTAATATGGTATCAGAGCTAGTCTAGGCTCTCAGCAGTTGTTGAAGAAGCTGAAGGAAGAAGGAGTTTGTTGAAGCTTTTTGACCAGCAGAGTGAAAGTTCAGCAAGCTAGGTATTTACCAAAACAGATTTTTGTGTCTATTTTAAAGAATTCAGTCCAGAGAGATGTAAAAAGGAAGTCTTTTAGAGACAGAGGTTATCTCTCTAGAAGTGAGAAAGTTTGTTTTAAAAAACAGTCAAGTTTTAAGCATAGTTCAGTAAAGCTAGCAATGGAAGAAGCTAGCACAAGCACGAGTATGGGAAATACTCAACTCCCACAATTCAATGGGAAGAACTATGACTATTGGGAAATCACAATGAGAGCCATGTTTGCCTCTCAAGATTTATGGGAGCTAGTTGAAGATGGTTTAGAAGAACCAGCAGATGAGAAAGCATTTAATACTTTAACACAGGTATTGCATGAAAGTATATTTCCAAGAATTGTAGTAGCAAAGAAGTCCAAGGATGCATGGGATATCCTCCAGACAACCTATCAAGGAATGGAGAAAGTAAAGACAACAAAGCTTCAATTAATGAGAAGAGATTTTGAGGTCATTTGCATGAAAGAGCCTAATACAATAGACTCATTCTTCATATTATTGATAGGTTTGGTTACCCAAATGAGATCTCATGGAGAGACAATAGAATACAGAAGAATAGTGGAGAAAGTATTGAGGAGATTACCCTCAAGATTTGATGTGATAGTAACAACCATTGAAGATACAAAGGATCTCTCAATGTTTACTGTTGATGAGCTTCATGCATCATTAATGACACATGAACAAATATTGAGCAGAACAACAAAATTATCTTTGGAGCATGCCTTCAAGACTCAAATGTCATTTGGAAGAGGAAGAGGTCAAGGCAAATCAAATAACAGAGGAAAAGGTAGAAGCAGAAGCCAAAGAAGAGGAAGAAACAACCCTGCAAATTCAAGTGGAAGGGGCAGCAATCAAAGTCAAAATCAAAGCCAAGGCAACATTCAACAAGGTGGACAAAATCAAGCACATGGACAAAGGTATGATAAATCCCAAGTCCAATTTCATTACTGTAAGAAGTATGGGAATTATTCCAATGAATGTAGGAAGAAACAGAGTGGCATGGGTAATAGACCCAGTGTTAATTTTACTAAAGAAAATCTCACTCAAGAAAATTTGCTTTTAGCATGTAATTTGGCCGAAGAGAAAAATGAAGATATATGGTTTCTAGATTCAAATGTAGCAACCATATGACTAGAAAAATTTCTATGTTTTCCATGTTAGATGAAAATGTGAAGTCTCAAGTAACATTGGGGACAGATAGTAAAGTCTATGTCATGGGAAAAGGCAGAGTGAGTGTTTTAACAAAGAAAGGAGAAAAGAAGACCATATCATATGTATATTATGTACCTCGTATGAAGTGTAACCTTTTTAGAATTGGAAAAATCATTTAGAAGGCCTAAAATGTATTCTTTGAAGATGATGTATGTACCATCATGGACATACCACCAAGAAAACAAATAATTGCACAAGTGAAGATGACAATAAACAAAATGTTTCCTCTCAAGATGAGAGCAAATTTGAAGAAAGGAGCTACAATGGCAGAAGTGACACAAGAGACATTCCAAAGAGAAGAAAAAGATGAAAACTGGTTATGGAATTTGAGATTTGGACATCTCAACTTTGGAGGTCTAAATTTTTTGCACATAAAATGAATGGTAGAGGGATTACCATTGATTGAAAATCTAGACAGCCTATGTGAAGGCTGCATCTTGGGAAAACAAAACAGAGAGAGATTTCCATCTGGAAAGAGCATAAGAGAAAAGGCACCCTTAGAAATATTCCATTCATATTTGTGTGGACCAATGCAAACACCATCATTATCAGGCAACCACTATATGCTAACCTTTATTGATGATTACACAAGAAAAACATGGGTTTATTTCTTGAAGTTGAAGAGTGAAGTGTTTGAGAAGTTCTACCACTTTAAAGCTCTTGTTGAGAATAAAAGTGGGAAACATATAAAATTCCTTAGGATAGATAGAGGAGGAGAATACATCTCCAAATAATTTCTACGTTTTTGCAGAGAAAATGGGATACACAAGCAATTTACAGTAAGGTATACACCACAGCAAAATAGAGTTGCTGAAAGAAAAAATAGAACCGTCATGGACATGGTAAGAAGCATGTTGAAGGCAAAACATTTACCAAATGAATATTGGGCTGAAGTTGTACATTGTGAAGCATATGTTTTGAATATATGCCCAACAAAGAGTGTAATGAATAGAGTTCCGGAAGAAGCATGGAGTGGCATAAAACAGTTTGTCACCCACATGAGAGTTTTTGGTTGTGTGGCATATGCACACATTCCAGATCAGCCAAGGAAGAAGTTGGACAGTAAGGGGGAGAAGTGCATATTTGTTGGATACAGTGAATAATCCAAATCATATGGATTATATAACCCATCCACCAATAAAATTATGATAAGCAGAGATGTACAATTTATTGAGGAAGAAGCTTGGGATGGAAGCATTGAGAAAACAGTGAATGTAAAAAGTTTTTTGTCTCGTGATGAAGATGAGGAAGAAATGGCTGAAAGAAATACCTTATTAGTAGCACCACCTTCACCAACACAAGGACAACAAGGGACACCACAAGAAGGTATGAGAATACCCTTGAGAAGTGATGACAATGCTTCTCCAAGCACATCACAAGGAGCATATTTGAGTGCTTCTACAAGCACAAGTTCAGCAGTGAAAGAGGAACCAGATTCAGAAGTCCGAATGAAATTTATGAGCAAGAAGAAGGTATGAAGTCTTTATTTGAATTATATTGTCATGTAGAAGATCCTATTCATTTTGAAGAAGCAGTAAAAGATAATAAATGGATAGATGTTATGGATGAAGATATAACCGCAATAGAGAAAAATAAGACATGGGAATTGGTTGATCTCCCAAAAGGTAAAGAAGTAATTGGAGTTAAATGGGTTTACAAGAACAAAAGAAATGCTGAAGGTAATATTGAAAGGCACAATGCCAGACTTGTTGTCAAAGGCTACAAGCAGCAACAAGGAAGAGACTATGACAAAACTTTTGCACCAATTGCAAGAATGGAAACAGTAAGAGCAGTGTTGTCCATAGCAGCACAACACAAGTGGAAATTTTACCAAATGGATGTAAAATCATCTTTTATAAATGGAGTATTGATGGAAGAGGTTTATGTTGAACAACCTCTGGGCTATGAGAAAGAAGGCCAAGAGCACAAAGTATGCAAATTGAAGAAAGCTCTATATGGGCTGAAGCAAGCACCAAGAGCATGGTACAGTAGGATAGATGCCTATCTATAGGAAAATGGGTTTGAGAAATGTGAAGGAGAACCCACGTTATACATCAAAGGAAAATATGGTAAGATGCTCATTGTTATTTTGTATGTTGATGATGTGATATTCACAGGTAATGATGTTTACCTCATTGAGAATTTTAAAATAGTCATGAAGGATGAATTTGAAATGATTGATATTGGATTGCTCAGATACTTTTTAGGAATAGAAGTAGAGCAAAATGAAAATAATATTTTTATTTCTCAAGCAAAATATGTAAAAGAAATTTTGGAAAGATTTAATATGCAGGATTGCAAAGCAGCAATTACTCCTACAGTGATGGGATTAAAGTTAAGCAAAGAATACAACAAGAAGGATTTTGATCCAAGTTTGTATAAGAGCATAGTTGGTAGCCTTATGTATTTGACCGCAACTAGGCTAGATATTATTCATGCTGTGAATTTAATTTCCAGATTTATGGAAAGGCCAAAGGAGGCAAATTGGCAAGCAACAAAGAGAATTCTAAGGTATGTGAAAGGAACAAAGAGGTATGGTATTTTATACACCACTTCAGAAAATTCTGAATTGATTGGATATACTGACAGTGATTGGTCTGGAAGTATAGATGATAGAAAGAGCACCTCTGGATATGTTTTCCATATTGGATCAAGAACCATTTCATGGGCTTCTAAGAAACAACCAATTGTGGCTTTATCAATAGCAGAGGCAGAGTATGTGGCAGCTACAGAAGCAACATGTCAAGTAGTATGGATGAGAATGTCAAGTAGTATGGATGAGAAGAATGTTAAGAAGTTTGTGTCATGAACAGGTAAAAGCCACAAAAATTTATTGTGATAATAGCTCAGCTATAGCTTTATCCAAGAATTCAGTGTTTCATAAAAGGACCAAACACATTGATGCAAAGTTTCACTACATCATAGAATTAGTGAGCAATGGAGAAATTGTTTTACAGCACTGTAGAACAGAAGAGCATTTTGTTGATATCTTAACAAAACCTTTTGGGTAGAGAAGTTTTAACTATCTCGAAAAGTGTCTGGGTATGCAAGAGAATAGAAGTTTTTTTAAGGGGGAGCGTTGGAGATAACCCCAACTGCAACCTTAGAAGAAGGAGGACGAAAATTCAATTTTGATTTGAAAATCGGAGGACAATAGGAGCAGCAATTTTCTTGTTTTGTTGAGCACTCAACCGTGCATTGAAACCCTATTTAAATACCCTACAAATCCATTTTTTTTATGAAGGTCGTAGCCCTTTCCTGTAATGAAAGTTGTGGTTTAAACACCACGCAACCCCGCGCTCTTAACTCCTACACCTACCCGCCATAAACTCCATACAACAACCATTTCATTTGTCACACTTTGTTTTAAGTTTGAACACCCCCACGTCATTTTATGTGGTCCCCATGACTCCACGTCTCCAAACTCCGCAACCAATCAACGTTTATCGCAAGCTCTGAAGCTTGAGTCATCACCTCCATTGCCCGCGCGATGAGCCATCCCCACCACCGCTCCATGTCAAACACGTCGACCAATCAGAGGTGTATCGCACAGTTTAGTGCTTACGTCGACAGTGCTCCAAAACCATGCGATAAGGAGGATCCACCATGACTATGTCATGAAGCCTCCAACCAATAGTGGCATTTCACAAGGTTTGGGTGCACAATTGAACGACGGGCTTATTGATGCGATAAATCTCATCGCACGATATTGAAATGAATTGCGAAATGATGTTAAAGGTTTATAAACCTTGGTGTAAATTTTTTTTTTTTAAGCCGCAAAATAAGTGTCATTAAGTTTTTAGACTTAGGTTTAATGTTTTTATTTTGTTTAATATGCCGCGATGTAATGTTTATTCAATATAATGTTTTGACATATATATTGTAAACATAAAATGTTTAAAATATATATATGTAATAGAAAGAGTGTAGTAAGTGTGACTGTGTAAGTGCATACATATGCCGAGAGAAGAAAACAGAGAAAGCTTGAAGAGCACTGCATGTGTAGCAGGCAAGAGAAATTTTTTTTGTAAATCCAAAATAGCATAGTTCTGAGGAAGGGAATCCTATTTTGTAACAGTCAAGGTTTTTAATGAAATATATGTTTAGCTCCACATCTCTGTGCACATTGTTTTCATTGTTATCTCTATGTTAGAAGAGGAGTTTTTTTTCCTCACTGTTGTTCAAGAATGATTAGAAATTCCAACACTCATCACTGCAAAGTAACAAAGAAAATCGAATGAAATGAAAAAAATTCCAAAAGAGGGCAAATGGTGTAAGCACCAGTATCATCACTAGGTTGGAATAAACCATAAAGGAAAGAGGGTTCATTCCACCTCCCAAGAGATAGCAGAAAGAACATCCATATTGATGAGAAGGGCAAAGTAAAACAATACTCATCACTGCAAAGTAACAAAGAAAATCGAATGAAATGAAAAAAATTCCCACATACATACTTTTCAAGAAAGAGAGCAAATGGTGTAAGCACCAGTATCATCACTGGGTTGAAATAAACCGTAAAGGAAAGAGGGTTCATCCCAGGAGGCATAGATTCCCAACACTTCCAGACTGTAAAAAGGGCATTTTTCATTGTACATTTTGGATTGGAGTTAAATAATACAATCAAATTTAAAAATAAAAAATAAAAATAAAAATATTAAAAACAATTGAATGTGTGTTTTTTTTGTTTTCGCTCTTTACATTGAAAAACATATGTTGGAGTTAAATGGATGGAGGTAGTTACCTCTTGGAACTGTGAAATGAATATTAAAAAAAAAACACCCATCAATATGCGACATGAAACAAAATATATTAGTACGCATCATTAATAAAATATCTAAATTCCTAATTTTTGTGTAGTAAATAAAATATATAAACACAAAATTTATTTTATCGTTCATAAAATATTTCAATTCAAAATTAGGAATTTAGATATTACATTCAAAATTGCAAAATGGAAGAACAACAAAATGGAATAGTATGGAGGTACTTGTGGAATTGTGAAATAATTATTTTAAAAAAATAACAATATCTATTCAATTCCTAATTTCTATGTAATTATGTAGTAAATAAAATATTACATTTAAAATATCAAGATTTCAAAAGTGGAAGAACAACAAAATGGAATAAGACGGAGGTATTTCTATAATTGTAAAATAATTATTTAAAAAAAAAACACCAATATCTATGCACGTTAAATAAAATATATTAGCAGAGATTTTTCTAGAAATAAGACAAATGGTGTAAGCACTAGCACCCTGGCTATGTTGAAATAAACAATGAGGAACAAGGTTCGGCCCATTTGATAACTCTTTCCCTAAGTGAACACCATTCACTGCATAAAAATCCACATCCCAGCAAAAAGTCATAAATTCCCAACACTTCCATTGCATAAAAAATCCACATCCCAGCAAGGAGGCATATATTACCAACACTTCCAGACTGAAGAAAAGGGGCTTGTCACTGTACATTTTGTATTGAACCTACTTCAATTCAATTCAATTCAAATCCCCCCATAAATTTTACATTACGGATCACAAGGAAATCTACTTCTTTTTAGAAGAAAGCTTAAAATCCTGGAGTCGGGGATTTTAAGGGTAACTACAACACAACAACCATAATAATTTTGGACTATAATCAAATATTTTAAGAGTAGCTGCAGCGCAACAACATTGTTAATTTTTTACTCCTAAAAAATTTAACCCCTACAAAATGTTGTCAAGATATCATGCATAAACATACCTTTTACATTGGAAATAATTATGAGGAAAATCCAAAATCGAAGAATATACTCGACAGAGAACAAAACAATCATTTTCCAACAAATAAGACTCCCCAGCCTCTCCATCGACAAACCTATACTGTTACATGATCCAACTAGCACGCTCTTAAGGATCTTTAGATGTATTGCAAATGATTGGAATGATAGAGCTTTCTTAGAGAAATGTTTGCTAACTCTTGCTGCTTTGTGATGTATTTCTTTAGTACCACTAGAATGTTTTCTCTATGATGTATTTTGGCAATGGGAGTTACCAGGGTGGGTAGAAACCTCGGTTGGAATGATGTCTCTATGTGAGCGAGTTGAGGCCTTGATCTCGAAGGTTCATGAGTAATTGCTATTAAAACAAGATTATTTAAAATTTATTTTAATCATGGTTTGAAAAAATGAGTGAAAGGTCGTATTATAATTCAAATTTTTTAATATAATGGTAATTAGTTCACAATTTCGGTCGACCATAATGCAAGATTCTCTAAGACAAATTCAAATAATTAACATCGTCTGAAACTAATTCAAATATTTGGATAAAAGATAAAGCTAACGTTTTACATCACATAATTACATGAAAATTTTGTGACTTAAACAGACCATTTCGATATTATAATTCTTACAGTAATTTTTTATGTAACATCTCTCTATATGGGCTTTCATTTTAGGAGAGAAAATATGGCATCGCGCCTGCAGTTTCAAGAACTTGGATGAAGGAATAGCTGCAAGAATTATCAAGGCAATGCAAAACGTTGCTCACAAAGCTAATCCTATCGATCCCCTCACTTTATTCTAGCCCCTAAATAGCACTATTGTCTTGCTTTTACCCATTCTGGTCGAGCACACTGAAGCCTTATCTTGTTGCAATTCCAGGGCCGAAGTTGAACCTGTTAAAATATGTAATTACCTCATGTATGCATAGTTAGACAATCAGTTAAATAAGCGTTGAGTTAGTCAAGTTATGTGACAGATGAACTTGGTAAGTGAGTTAGAGAGTCAGTTAAGTCAGTGATGGTCAAGTTGAGTTATGTGAGTGTGTACATGTCAAGATAGGTTAAATACCCTTCACCAGGTTCATTGTATTAAGCAAGTTATCATGATTGAGTGTGATTGAAGTTTGTGTGATTAATATAGAGCTGCAGCTCGTGTTTGTGTTATCGTGTGAAATATTTGTGTTAATTGTGCCTTTACTCTTCTGCCATTTCAACAAATTGGTATCAAAGCAAGGTTACAAAGGACGTGAGAAAAACGGATCAGCAATCATTCATGTGTGAGAAAATGATTTTTTTTTTCCACTATAACGCACGCATCTCGTAGTGGTATAAAAAACGTTATAACGTTGGTTCCCACAGCAGAAAACTAGGTTTTGCATGCACGCGGACATATTTGAATTTTTCATGTGTTAAGGCACTAACGCAGCCCATTCCTATAGAGATGTGCATTATCACGCAACAATATTACACAACAGCCGCGTTAGTGACTTCCTATCGAATTTTAAGAAGTTTGAAGATTTCATGTTAAAATTAGCTACGAATGATTTAAAAAAGAGGGGTCTTTTCAATAATAGGAAGGTTTGTTAAAAAGGAGGTTTTAAAAAGGATTTCCTTTAATGATTTTTGAAAAGGTGCATTAAAAGGGAAAATTTTGAAAAAGGTTTTAACACATGCATGTGAATTATCAAAGGGAATTTTCAAAAGTTGTCGTATTATTATTATTATTAGAGGTTTTTAATAAGGTTTTTTAAAAGCGAGTTTTGAAAAAGCGTTTTTCAAAGGGATTTTGATTTTTTTTTTCAAAAAGTGGATATTTTTATATAAAGGTTTTTTATGAAAGGAATTTTTTTATTAAAAACTAAATAATAAAATCTAGGGTTTTATTATAAGGATATTTTTTTTGGCTTTGAAAAGCATACAAAAAAAATTTAGGGTTTCAGAAGTGAATTTTGTTTGAAGAAAGATGGCTACAAGCAACTTCCAACCACATCTTCCTTCTTTCACAGGGAAGGACTATGATGTGTGGGTCATTAAGATGGAGACTTTGTTAAAAGCGCATGATGTTTGGGATCATGTCAAGTTTGGGTTTGAAGAACCTCAAGATGATGCAAAAGAACGACCTCTCAGTAATGCAGAGAAGGAACAATGGAAGAAAGACAAGAGGAAGAATGCACAAGAATTGCTTCTTATCTAGCAGGGAGTGGACCGAGTAGTGTTCCAAAAGATAATGATCACGTCTTCAGCAAAGGAAGCATGGGAAACCTTAGCAACAAGCTATAAAGTTATGGAAAAAGTCAATATTGTTAAATTTCATAATACTAGGAGAGATTTCGAAATTCTGCAGATGAAGGAGATAGAGGACATTGATTCCTTCATGAATAGGGTCATGTCTACCATCAATTAGTTAAAAATTTATGGTGAAGACATTAAAAATCGAACAGTGATCGAGAAGGTCCTTAGATATTTGTCTACCAAGTTTGATGTTGTGGTAGCAACCATAAAATAAGCAAAATATTTGGAAAAACTAATAGTTGATGAGTTGATGGGATCAATTCTAGCGTATGAGGCAAGGATAGATAGAAATAAGGATTCCAGTTTAGAAACTTCTTTCAAAAGTAAAGTTTCTATTTCAAGAGGTCAAGGCAGAGGTCGATCTAGAAGTAGAGGATGATGCAGAAGCTATGGTGGTCAGAGAGATGGCCGAGAAGAGCATGAATATCAAAGTGGAAGCAACAATAGTAGAAGCTTTCACAACAATCAAAGGTTTGACAAATCAAAGGTGAAATGTTATTATTGCAATAAATTTGGTCATTATGCTCGTGATTGTAGGAAGAAGATAGCTTATCAAGGAAATCAGAAAGCTAATGTTAGTACAGATAACACTGACTCCATGTTCCTAGCATGCAACAACATGCATGAATTGTCTGCTAAGGTATGGCTATTAGATAGTGGTTGCAGTAACCACATGACAGGAAACAAGAATTTGGTTGCAAATTTGGATCAATTTGTGAAGACAGAGGTAAAGTTGGGGACTGACAAGATTGTGGATGTAGATGGAAAAGGAGTGGTCAACAATATGACCAAGCAGGGGGAGCCAAAGACAATCTCAGAGGTATATTATGTTCCTAGACTCAAACACATTTTGATTAGTGTTGGTCAATTGATGCAGAAAGGATACAGAGTTATCTTTCAGGAGCAAGAGTGTTTTATTTATGCCAAAACCCCAAGAAAGAAGCTGATAGAAAAGGTGCAGATGTCGAGGAACAAACTCTTTCCTCTAGTTATGAACTAAAATGATCAAGTTAGTTCTTTTACAGCTTCATGTTATAATGATTACTAGTTATGGAACTTTCAGTTTGGACACTTGAATTTTTCCAGTTTAAGATTGTTGCAGCAGAAACAGATGGTCAGAGTATTACCTCCCATCAAAAAACCTGCTAGTACTTGTGAGTGTTGCATCTTGGGAAAGAAACACTGTGAAACTTTTCTGAATGGAGTTTCATACAGAGCAAAGAAACCACTTGAGTTGGTTCATAAATACTTGTGTGGACCTATGAGGACACAGTCAATTGGTGGAAGTTGTTAATCCCTCACTTTTATTGATGACTATAGCAAAAAGACTTGGGTTTACTTCTTGAAGCAGAAGTTTGAAACCTTTTCAAAGTTCAAATAATTCAAATCATTGGTGGAGAACTAAAGTGATCAACAAATCAAGGTATTGAGATTAGACCGTGGTAGATAATATGATTTTAAGGCATTCCATGAGTACAACAAACAACATGGAATCAGAAGACATTTTAAAACTAGATACACAGCGCAACAAAATGGTGTAGCAGAGAGAAAGAATAGAAAAATCATGAACATGACAAGGAGCATGTTTAAAGCAAGACACTTGTCTAATGAGCATTGGGTAGAAGCAGTTGCATGTGTTGTTTATGTGATAAACAGATCTCCTACAAAGAGTGTGATGAACAGAGTTCTAGAAGAAGCATGGTTAGGTATGTCATGCAGTGTATCTCATTTCAAAGTTTTTGGATGTGTAGCCTATGCACATGTGCCTAAGCATATAAGAGGAAAATTAGATGATCAAAGTGAAAATGCATATTTACTAGTTATATTGAGAAAATAAAAGCTTACAAATTGTATAACCCTGCCACCAGGAAGAAAATAATTAGCAGAGATGTTGTGTTCAAAGAACGAGAGTCATGGAATGGGACTGTAGACACACCAATCGATGCACAAGCACCATTGATGGAAGAGGATGATGTCGCAGAAAAGGAGCAGCAAGAATCAAGAGAGAAGACATAAAACAGAGTCACACCAGCAAGGACTCCAAGATTTTTAGAGCAGCATGGATCTTCAAGAAAATCAACAAACCAGAATTCTCCAAGCAGCCAATGAGGTAATTGCTCAAGCAATGGTAAGAAAAAGATGAGAAGTCTGAAAGATATTTATGATGATTTGGATGTTAGTTTAAATTTTTCACTGTTGGCATTCCAACTTTCTTCATTTGAAGAAGCAATCAGAGATGAAAATTGGGTGCAAGCCATGGATAAAGAGATGAATTCAATTGAAAAGAATGATACATGGGATTTGTTAAATTTACCAAAGGATAAAAATCTCATTGGTGTGAAGTGGGTGTATAATACAAATTTGAATGAGAAAGGTGAAATTGACAGATTTAAAGCAAGACTTGTAGCAAAGGGATTCTCGTAGTAACCGGGAGTAGAATTTGGGGAAACATTTTCTCCGATAACCAAATTGGTTACTGTAAGAGCAGTTCTAGCGACAGAAGCTCAGAACAAGTGGAAAGTATATCAGATGGATGTCAAATCGGCCTTGTTGAATGGAATTCTAGAAGAAGAAATTTATGTGCAGCAACCTCCAGGTTACGAAGTTGAAGGTAAAGAAGATAAAGTTTACAGGTTGAAGAAAGAACTCTATGGACTAAAGCAATCACCTAGAGCATGGTATAGCAGAATTGACAGCTACATGATCAAGAATGGATTTCGCAGAAGCAGCATTCAGCCTACCTTATACACAAAGGTAAATGACCATGGACAAATTTTGATTGTTTGATTATATGTTGATGATATGATCTTTACAGGTGATCTTGAGTTAGATGAATTTAAAACAGCCATGATGGAAGAATTTGAGATGACAGATCTTGGTCTCATGAAATATTTCTTGGCATTAAAGTTGAGAAATCTGAAAAAGGAATTTTTATTTGCCAAAATAAATATGCCAGATATTTGCTGAAAATATTCAGGATGGATAATTACAAACATGTACCTACGCCAGTCGCAACAGGTACAAAGTTAAGTAAGGATGATGAAGGAGCAGATGTCGATCCAACTCTATTCAAAATATTGGTTGGCAGCCTCATGTATCTCACAGCTACAAGACGAGATATTATGCAAGAAGTGAGTTTGATTTCCAGATTTATGGAGACTCCGAAAGACACACATTGGAGTGTTGGAAAAATAATTCTGAGATACATAGCAAGAACTAGAGATTATGGCATAATGTATTCAAGTATAGAAAAGAAATATTTGATTCGATACACAGATAGTAATTTTTCGGGCAGTTTGGATGATCGGAAGAGCACATTCGATTATGTGTTCCATCTTGGTTCAGGTGTGATAGCATGGGCATCTAAGAAGTAGCCCATTGTGACACTATCATTAGCAGAAGCATAATATGTTGCAACAACATAAGAATCATGTCAAGCAGTATGGTTAAGAAGAGTATTGGATAGACTCAAGCAGAAACAACAAGGATCAACAACAATATATTGTGACAACACATCAACGATTGCACTATCCAATAATAGTGTGTTTCATCAAAAGAGCAATCATACTGATACTAGATATCATTTTATTATAGAACTTGTGAGAAATGGAGAAGTTCACTTGAAGCCTTGTAAATCTAGTGATCAATTGGCTAATATATTTACAAATCCATTAGTAGTAGATTTGTTTCAGTTTCACAAAAGAAACTTGGGTGTTGTAAACCTAGCTGAGACAAATACCAGCAGGCATGTTTGAGTTTTCACGAGTTATGTTTTAGATTAGCGTTCGTAATTAAGGGGGAGTGTTTCCCACGTGGTGTAGAGAAGTTGGTGATGTGTTGTGCTGTTAAGGAAATCCGTATGCAAGGTCACCGGTTTGAAACCCATGGGTGGGATGGGAGGAGAAAAAAATGGAAAGATTAGGATTAGTCTAAACTACCAAAAAAAATATTTAGGGGGAGTGTTAAAATATGTAGTTACCTCTTACATGCAGAGTTAGACAATCAGTTAAGTAAGCATTGAGTTAGTCAAGTTATGTGATAGATGAATTTGGTAAGTGAGTTAGAGAGTCAGTTAAGTAAGTGATGGTCAAGTTGAGTTATGTGAGTGTGTGCATGTCAAGATAAGTCAAGTACCCTTCACCAGGTTCATTTTATTAAGCAAGTTATTGTGATTGAGAGTGATTGAAGTTCGTGTGATTAATATAGAGCCGCAACTCATGTTTGTGTTATTGTGTGAAATATTTGTGTTAATTGTGCCTTTACTCTTTTTTCATTCCAATAGAACTAGCTTCCTGCTCCAATCCTCCATAGTCACCTATCATTATTGCCTCTAAGTCTTCGGTTTTCTAGACCATGTGAGGTGAGTGCCTTTCATGGAACACCAGAGTCTTCTTCATCCCAACAATCACCCCTCCCTATAGAACGCGACAGTCTTTACAAGTGGTTGTCCAGTACCCACCTTCGGTATCCCAGTTCTTTGGTGATCCATTAGGGTATTTTTTCCTATTCCCCTCCGTAAAGAAAAAACATTGTCGATCCCCATCCTAGAAGCATGCCCTCGCTACTAAGTCGGATGGCTTGTCCTTGAAAAGATCAATATCTGCAATTGCATTCAAGTAAACCGGTCCTGACTTCGACTTCGTATTTGATTTAGAAAGCTTCCTTTTGAGATAATAACACACCAGCTCTTCATCCATTGGATTAAATGGAAAGCCTGGAAGTAAGAAATTCAAGTCGCCCATGAAAGCTTAGACTTTTGATATGTTGTGAACTGAATACAGAATTGTGTTGAATGCAGAGTTGTGTTTGCTGAAGGGTCGAGGGTTTTTAGTTCATGTTCGACGCTTTCCTTGGTGTTCTCCTTTGGCAAAATGGCTGCAAATTCAAATGAAAATACATGGAAACCACTCAAAATATTCACCATTTTTACCAAAGCATAAAAAAACATAAAACAAAATATTATTAAAATAATGAATTTTACAGGTGGCGAACTATGAATCTAGGAACAATGTCCTGAGGTAAAACCTCATAATAGAACACCTTCGGGGTAAATAGAGAGGTATACATTTCAGGGTTTCTTTCTGATTGGACACCAACAGTATTTCTAAACATCATCTATTTATTTTATTAGACAAAAACATTGTAGGGGAGAGATGTCTAATGTTGTGGAGATATTTTATTTTATTAGACAAAAACATTGTAGGGGAGAGATGTCTAACATTGTGGAGGGACTAGTAATTGTTATAGCACTGGTCCCACAAACCCACCAGAAATTGAGATATGTGCAACCAATAATTAAACAAAAACAAATAACATTAAGTCCAAATATATTTTAAATTATGTCCAAAATTTTCTAAAACATTGACATGGCGCACAACCGTCCATAAATAGTCTATTAAGTATTAAGAGTACAAATCATATTGTCTCAACTAGAAAACTCATAAAAACATAAATCCTTCTAAATGGTCTATTCGTGAAGTACAAAGTAGTAGTCACTTCAAACCCCATTGATAATAATTGATGTTATATATCCCAACTTCATATCCATACCTGAAAATAATAAAAGTTAATATATGTCAGCCATAACTGCTATTTTATTCAACATTTAAACCCATTGTGTTCAATAGATAACACCCACCCAATAATAACATTTAAACCCAATGTGTTCAATAAATGATACTCAACCTATTATATTTCTCATTAAAACATATCAAAGCACATTGATCAACAACAACAAAATTCCCAACCATTGGATCACATCCAAATTAATCATGATCACACATGAAAAATGAAGCCATTGCAATCCATGTCCATCATTTCCACCAAATAAATTCAAGTGCCAAAAACTATCCTGATCACACATGAAAAATGAAGCCATTGCAATCCATGTACATCATTGCCACCAATTAAATTCAAGTGCAAAAAACTATAAAAGAAGTTCAACCACTGTTGAAGTTGCATGTTTCACGTTCAAACTATTCACCAACCCTGGAGACAAACCAACACAGAACACACCCCAAAAAATTTCACAGTATATTCAGTTTAGTTTTTTCAATTACAACACAATTTTCTTACAGTTTTATTTTCATTTCTGACTATTTATTTCAGTTTTCTTACAATTTTATTTTCATGAAAATATATATTTTATTGTATTTTTCTACATTCTTAATCATTTTCAAGTTGACTGGAAAATATGACACAACCATAATGTAGAGTATTGGCTAGTATGGCTAGCTACAGATGAAAAATAATACAACTCGTTTATAATTGAACACCAATCCTTTTCTACAGTACAATTTCCAAGCAGGAAGGAATTCATCTCAAGTTATAGACATTCATCCCAAAGCCAAAAGAATGTTAGAAAAACTAGTTCCTCTCATTCATAATTAATAGGAAAATGAACCTTCCAGCTACACATTAAGAACAACTAGATGAGCACCTGAATTAACAAGGAGACTCCACACAATTCTTTGAAAAGGTTGTTTAGGATTTATAGAATAAATTGATGACATGAGGAAATAAACAGTGGTAAAGAATTTAGAGATAAATGAAAAAGGGTGCTTGCTCAACTCGCCATTAGTGACAAACTTGGAATGGCAAAAATAGACGTAGAAACTACTTTATCTTTCCCTTCATTCCAGTACTTTTCATATTTTGTTGAGACATGAAACCAATCTAGATGAAATTTAATTAAATTTCCATTGAATAAGATGAAGGTCACCATCTTTTTTAGAAGATGCAGTGATCTTTCACCAATATTCGTCGTTTCACTGTGTGGAGGGTATATTGACTCACCCTTCTCATCAAATACAACATATTTTCTTATGTATATTTACCTCATTTTAGGATCTCTGTGTGGGTAGGTTTTCTTGACTCTTCATAGTACCCTATAAATGTACATTATAAAGACTTAAATATCTACCTTCTTATTTAGAACATGCATATGAGCTTTGCAACCAAAACCATAAATAAATTAATTAGAAGGATTATACCCACCCCATGTTTCATGTGGTGCGATCTCGTTAGTGCTTTGGTGGGTACACAGTTCAACAAGTAAACTGATGTGAAAATTGCTTCTGCCTAATATGACCAATCCAAGTTTGATTCCTCAGTCATGTTATGCACCATTTCCATAATGATACACTTCTACCTCTCAGCAAAATCATTTTGTTGTGATGTATATGTAGCATTCAGGTGCTAGTGAGTGCCATGCACTTTCAAAATGTTAGATTTCATCACCAGTGTATTCTCTCCTTTGATTTGAGTTGAGGAGATGAGTGTGGCAACCAGATTGTCACTCACATGGGCTTTGAATTATTTAAATATTTGAAAGGATTTATCTTTTGTCTTCAAGTTGTATACCCACATTTGTTTCTAGTGATCATTTACAAAAATATGAAAATATTGGACTGCACTAACACTAGGTTTCATGGGTCCAAAAAAATAAATGTGCACCATGTCCAATGGAGAAGTTGGCCAATATCTACTTGTGGGATTTATGTTCTTTTCTCTGGATAAACAACTAGAGAAAAAATCATGTATTTTTCAATGAGGGAAGGCCTCTCACCATATTATGCCTACTGAGTGCAAGAAAGTATCCAATAGGGTTGTAAACTCTGTATTTTTTACAATGAGAGCTTGATTTTTGTTGTAAATAACAATTTGTCAATACCATTTAAAACAACAAAGTAAACAGATTACAGAAAAAAAAATATTCACCAAATTCTGACCATAACAATGATCTTTGCTATTTCTCTTAGTTGCATTTGTTATCAATTTTATCAATAGCTATAGGCAGTGCACTTTATAACTAGGCCTGAGAACAGAGCTAAGGCTATCCTTAGCAACCAAACAACTTGAAAAATTACCATGTCTTCCCAAATCCAAACCTAGGATGTATGTTAGTGTCTCCAACCTTGTCAGCCATTAAATGGAGACTTTACAGTTTTCAACAGTTAAGGATTTAATGTAATTCAAACAACAATAACTAGATCATATCAACATCAAAGTATTGAGCTGACCATTATGTCTTTTTTTACAAGTCAATGATGAAAGATCAAGTCTAATGGGAGTGAAAATGGCTGGAAAATTATCACTACTAATTATTTTTGGTTACCATCTATTCATAGAGCATGTATAATTTATTGTACAATAATTTTTTCAATGTGATGCTATTCAAAAACATCAACAAGCAAATTAACATCAAAATATTGAGTTGACCATATGTCTACAAGGGTTTTATGATACCTAGGAGTGTAGTTGGGTTTCACTAAATCATCTAGGAAATGATATGAGGGGCCAATCAATTCTTTGTAAGTTTGAACGTTTATAGCAACAAAATTAACAAAATGTATAACAAAATTAAGTATATTGCAGCAAAAACTTCTTTTTCTAGGCAGTGCAGGGTATAACTAGGTTCGAGAACAGAGCCAAGGCTACCCTCAAAAACCAAACAACTTGCAAAATTACTATGTCTTCGCAAATCGAAACCTAGGATGTATGTTAGTGTCTCCAACCTTGTCAGACTTTAAATGGAGACTTTATAGTTTTCAAGAGTTAAGGATTTAATTTAATTCAAACAACAGTAAGTAGACCAGCTCAACATCAAAATATTGAGTTGACCTATATGTCTTTTTTTACAACTCAATGATGAGAGATCAAGTCTAATGGGAGTGAAAATGGCTGCAAAATTATCACTACTAATTATTTTTCGCTGCCATATATTCATAGAGAATGTATAATTTATTGGACAATAAGTTTTTCACTGTGATGTTATTCAAAAAGCATCAGCAAGCAAATGAACATCAAAATATTATTTTGACCATATGTCTGCAAGGGTTTTATGATACCTAGGAGTGTAGTTGGGTTTCACTAAATCATTTAGGAAATGATATGAGGGACCAACTCAATTCTCTATAAATTTGAACATATACAACAACAAAATTAACAAAATGTATAACAAAATTAACTAGATTACAACAACAAATTATTTTTCTAGGTAGTTCACTTTATAACTAGGTTCGAGAACATAGCTAAGGCTACCCTCAACAGCCAAACAAATTGAAAAATTACCATGTCTTCCCAATCTAAACCTAGGATGTTTGTGAGTGTCTCCAACCTTGTTGGATTTTAAATGGATACTTTACAGTTTTCGAGATTTAAGGATTTAATTGAATTCAAACAACAGTAACTAGACCAGATCAATAGTAAATTCCTTTCACAAGGCAAGCATACAAATTCTTCCATGCCTGGAGATTTTGATGATTAAGAATAAAAATAATGACAAACATGGGGCTAAAAAAATTAATTCAAACTACAGTAACTACCAGATCAACACCTTAACCAGAAAAGGAACCAAGTGTCCATATTTTTAGTTAAAATTCCTCCTAGAGCTTCTATATAATTGAAGACATACAACCAATTATAGGTCAATTTCAACACACTGGCAATGTTTTTCCAAGTACAAATAAAATCATGGTATTTTAAGTGTAAAAACAAGCTATCAACACAAACTCACTAATGTATTTGAATACATACAACTAATTCCTTTTGTAGATTTGTTTTTTTAAGGATACTGTAAAAAAGGCATATGTATGAAAATCTCTTAAGTTGCTACTAGCATACATGTTGATAATTTCTTGTAATAAAGAAAAGATATGTTTGACTTGTATGAAATCATAATTTTTAGTTATTCTTAACTAAATGCATGCAATCATTCTGCAGGTAGTTGCATCTATGGAAAGATTTAGTTATGTGGCTCGTACAAGGAGAAGTGGCAACCGAGTAACCAAGGGTGTCCAACTGCGATGCACTTCATCATATGAGGATAGGGCAGGTGATGTGAATGTCAAAAATTCTCCAAGAAATTTTATTGCAAATGACCATGTGACTGAAGCTGATGTTTTCACACCATCACCCACAGAGCCACCGTTAACCACATTCCAAGGGGCAAGTTCAGCTAAAAATATCAGCGCTATAAGAGGTTGGAAAAAAGAAGAAATTTTAGCTAAAATTGACGACATAGAGTTTAATGGATATTCAGTTTGGACATCTGCAAAAAAACATGCTATTCGTTGCTCATCAATACATTATTGGATAAAAGGGCTCACTCATACAAAATGTAGAGAGCCTCTTACAGTTATGGCTGAAGAGTAGGAGGCCAAGGTGGTTGAGTGGTGTAAAGAAATGGCCCAATTGGGACATGAGCTAGAGTTGATACAACTCAAATCCATAGTTGCTCAAATCTGTTAAGGGAGGCCAAAACCATTCAAAGATGGGTTTCCTAGTAAATCATGGTGGTTTGGGTTTAAAAAAAGGCATCCAGACATTGTATGGCATACAACTGAGGACCTTAATAGAGATAGAGCATTAAATTTGCTCCCTATAGTTGGATGTAAGTTCTATGAGACTCTTTCTAGTGCATAAGGTAAGCATTCTTATGGTGCAGACCATATATGGAACTGTGATGAAACAGGTTTACAAACAGCAAGTAATTATGGCAAATGGGTAATTGCCAAGAGAGGGAGCCGATACGTGCCAATATTTTTCCTAAGAGTAGGGAGTGGATAAGTATTCTATGTTGTTTCAATGTAATTATTGCTTCAATCCCAGGAAATTATCTATTCAAAGGTAAAAAAACAACTGAAAACTATATACAAAATTTTGAACCAGATTCATGCATGCCTACACATCCCCATGCATAGTTTACTAAAGATTTTTTTTTAAAATTGGCTATGTCACTTTGATGCATCTGTGCCAGGTGGTGTCTCACCTAATAACAGATGCCTATTGATATTATATGGCCATGGAAGCCACATGGACGTACAAGAAATTCAGGAAGTAAACAATTTGGGCATCTACCTTTTAAAATTGCATGCTCATACCACTCACAGATTGAAACCCCTTTATGTTAGTGTGTTTGGCCCTTTTAAGTACTATTTTAGGTCAGAGCGTGATGTATGGATGGAAAATACTCTAGGGGTTGAGGTGAAAAGGGTCAAGCTAGAAAATCTTGCAAGTTAATCTTTTAAAAGGGCTCTGACACCATCAAATATCAAGGTTGGATTTAGGAGGACAAGGATCTGGCCACTGAATTATGATGCTCTTATGCATGATACTCGTTGTAGGCAGGTGTTTCATGCGGATGGTTAGGAAGAAGGGAATGTCTAAAAAAAAGTTGAAGCGCAAGAAGAAGTAGATTAACAAGATGATGTGATTTTAGTTGGTAATATTATTTCCCTCTCTCAAGGAAAATTATATGGTGATGATGATGAGCATGTATGTGAAACACAGTATAATCATGAACAAATTGATAGAAACATGGAGGTCGCTCTACCAACTCAACTACATGGAACTTCTATTGCTGATATTGTTAATGAAATTGTTGAACATGCAGTTGACAATGCAAATGTCGTTGAAAATTACATTGTTGATATTGTTAATGACATTGAAAATGACCAATTTACATTTCCAAGCCAAGTAATCCCACCATCATGGTTGGCCGAAGCCATGATTAATTTGAATGACCACGGTGTCTCAAGAACCAATGAAAAAATCATGAACAAGCCTTCACAACCACTTGAATTGAACAATGAAATTGTTCAGTTTTTTGTGGAAAATAGATCAATGGAAGAAGATGAAGCACATAATGAGGCATCAAATGAAGATAAAAATATAGTTCAATAAATTGTCACGGATACTGAAAGGCAAGTGCCAAGCAATTACATGCAGGTGGGGGGGTGGGGGGGGGTGGAGAAGTTACTTGGTTGGATCCTAAAGCTACCATTAGAAAGAGTGTCGATGAAAAATAAGCAAGGAACACTGGGTAGTCTTCGTTTGCACCTAAGTTCACAACTACTCACCTCAAAAGACTATATAAACCTCATAGTTGAGTCTGAAAAAAAGAAAGCCGAAATTCAGGAATTAAAATAGAAAAAAAATGATCTAGCCAAGGAGAAGAAGGCGGCAAGGACTTTTGCAACACAACATCGAGTAGATGAAAGGCTTGAAAGAGAGAGAGCAAGGCAAGAGAAGGAGAAAAAAAAATGGCAAGACAGGAAAATGAAGCAAGAAAGGCTAAACAAATGCTTGAAAAGGAACAAGGGATGACTGATATGTTTGACAATGATGCAAGCACAGTTGATGAAAAACTAGGATTATGTCCAACACATTGGACAATATTGTAGATAACACACCATTATTCCAAGACCTCATAAACATTCAAGTACCTCACTATCAAAATGGGGGTTTACCCACTTGCCGCTATTCCTAACAGAGGAGGTGTCAATTTAATGTGTGTTCATCACACACCTCCACTTAATGCAGAGATTAGTATCGCAAGTGTGAGGTATGGGTACTCAATTCCTCCATGGTTGGAAGGGACAAATTGGACTCAATTATATGGCAGAAATCAACCACATCCTAATCAACCCTTTTTAGGTAGGCCAACCTACTTGGCTCAAGCAGGAAACTCAGGGTTTGGCACTGAATATTCTCAAGGCCATAAAGAATAGGTGTGTTATATGTTTTTGGCTGTAACCACATTATGATGTGGATTTTGGATGGACTGTCTATTTTTCTTGTCACATGAAGGTTGATTTATTTCATATTGTATGCGACATTGTAACCAAAATCAATCTTAGAAATAACATCTATAGTCTATTATAATGGATAATTCTGACTGAGTGACATGAGAATGTTGTTAGTTCTGTTAGTTTTTTGATACTGTATGTTGTTAGTTTTTCTTGAACACATAGGATGACATCACTACACACTACATAAGTTAGCTAACAACACAGAACAAACAGTGAATAGTTTTAAAGCAGCGCCAAGACACATCTATATTCTATTATAATGGAGAATTATGACATAGTGACATAAGAATGTTGTTAATTTTTTGATATTGTATGTTGTTAGTCATAGATCCTAGATCCTTCCTTCCTCTAATTCTTGGTTCCATCACATATGATTTCCATCCTCTTACATCTGAATTTTTGGAAAAATTGTTTATGAATTTTTTCTATATGTTTGGACATTTTTTATCTTAATAAATCCAAGATTTATTGTCTACTACACTAAGTAGAATACATTTTTTTTTCTCATTTCCTAATTCAATTGATGAATCATCGAGCCATTAGACCTCTTAGAATATTAAATCAACTTCTAACAACTTAACATCATTCTAGTTAATGGATCGCCTAGCCTCCCAGAGAAATAATAGTCTTCGTAAAATTAATTCCATTATGGTTAGTATACCTCCATGCTTAAGCCCTCTCATGACTAATCTCTCTCAGTCTTAGCCCTTATCAGACCATATGACCAGGAGTTGGGTAAAATCAATTCAATCCAATTTTTTCTAAATATATACTATAAGGTCCCTAAATTTCAAAACTTCGACTAAGCTCTCAGGCTTATTCCAAAGGTATGAAACTAATTGCAACTAGGAAATAAATGTTCCCAAAATAATTATGAAGCTACCAATGTCTTTAAAAACTCATAAATGCATCTAAAACAACCCATAATTTCACATCTTCCCCAAAAATTGACACAGATGCTTCTTTGGTACCTCCGAGTATTCTCATCACCAAACAAGGATACAACTCATTTATTCCATCCCATAGTTGGCTTAGCATCTGCCATTCACACTAACTAAATATAGGAAGAGCCTTAGTCTGAAATTGACTTATGCATCATACTTCACAAACCATATCTCACATATCTATCCTAGACAACATGCAGCAAAGCATACCTCTTTATACAAAATTCATACATATGAACATTAACATCTATCTTAGAAGGAACATCTATAGTCTATTATAATGGAGAAATCTGACAAAATGACATGAGAATGTTGTTAGTTCTATTAGTTTTTTTATAATGTATATTGTTAGTTGTTGAGATTCAACAAGAAGATTCAGCACCCACGTCTAGTGCATTAAGCACCTGGTTACATTAAGCACCCAAACTAGGGTGGTGCCCACAATGCTATTTTTGGGTGTATGTCTATTTTTATTATCCCTTAATTTAGATGGACATTAAATTGTAATCTATTCTCAATGTGGACATGACTGAGTTAACTGAAAGTGATAAATTCAATTAGCTAGTTGATTTTGAGTTAGAGGTTGGTCGGTGGGACATGCAGAGTAATTCTAGTTGTAACAGAGTTCGAAGTGCAGTGGTGCATGAGTTGGTGCAAGTTGTAAACATTTAAACTTAGTTTTGCTAGTTGTAACTGAAGATACAATAGTAAGAGATCTAGTGAATTAAATATTAATTAAATCACAATCAATTATCTCACATGCAACTGACGATTTACTATTATTAGTTGCATGCATGTTAGATCCAGTGGAGACCCAATTTAGTTCTAGGTGAAAGGGAGGTTGACTATCATTTGTAGGATTATCTGCTTAAACACATGAAGGAAAACACCCATTGGAGTGCCCATGATACTTTCGCAGTCAAGGCAGGCAAGAACTCCTATCTTTTAGGGATCTCTACCACTAGGGATTGCGCAAGGCAGGCAGGTTGTCTGGAGGTTGAGAATTGGATATGTGTTAGTTAGTTTTGCATATGACAGTGTGAGACAATTAGCTGAGGTACTCAGGGCTCTTGTGAGAATATTTTTTTATGTAATTTTTTCATGATCCATGCTTAATGTACAATAGAAGATAGTGAGGTTTTTAGCTGTAATATTTCCCCAGGAAATTATCTGTATTGTGTGATTGATCTTTCTTCATGTTCATGTGATTAGCGATTGTCTTTTTAATTCAGCAAAATATTTGTAGAAGAGATTCAGTATTTAACTTTATTAAATTTTATATCAGGTGAATCCAAGATATACATGTTTTTTTTATAATTTCTACATGGTATCAGAGCACAAGAAATTGTAGAAATGAAGCAGGAGCTGACTTTGTGACTAGATAGAATTCAAATTTGCAAAAAGACTTTCTTGGTGCTACAACTGATTCAAGATCAAAATGGATTTCAATGGCTTGAGGTTAGAGTATGCACTCGAGGGCAGCTCGAATTTCTTGGAAGGACAATATGGAGGTAGTACTCGAAGACAATGGCTTGAAGGAATTCATTGACAAATATGTTCGTAAGCCAAATTCTACAAATGCTGCTAATCTTGATGTATGGCAAAAGAAAGTGGCAAAACCTGCTCAATACTCCCATTACATGTGCAATGTACGGTCTAGTACAAACCATTTCATACATCAGGCGACCCACTGCACTTGCATATGGAACATGAGACATATCTTCATATTCTTCTTGTGTCTTGGGACATTGTTCAGTAGAAAAATTTACACCTACAGGAATAGGAACATTCACCAGTTTACTATCCTGCATATTGAACCTCTGCGATATAGTCTCGACATACTTCCTGTTGTTTATCCAAACTTCCTCTTTGCCCGATATCTCTTAATTTCCATGCCCAAAATATAGTTTTCAGCACCAAGATCCTTCATGTCAAATTTGGAGAACATTTGGTTCTTCAAATCTTGGATAATTTCTTTGTCATTTCCAATCAACAACATATCATCCACATACAAGACCAAATAAATAACACGGTCACCAATTAATTTAAAATAAACACAATGATCCTCCTTGCTTATGGTGAAGCCAAGTCCCCGTATATAGGTATCAAATTTCTGATACCACATCCTTGGTGACTGTTTTAACCCATACAGAGACTTCTTCAACCTACATACCAGTTCTTTCTTACCCTTCACCATAAAGCCTTCAGGTTGCTTCATGTAGATCTCTTCTTCTAGATCCCCGTGAAGAAATGTTGTCTTCACATCCATCTGTTCTATCTCAAAATCAAATGCAGCAGCAACAGATAAAAGTAATATAATAGAAGTAACTTTGGCAACAGGAGAAAAAATATCACCAAAATCAATTCCCGGCACCTGGGAATAACCTTTCGCTACCAACCGAGCTTTGTATTTCTCCACCTTGACTTCTACATTCATCTTCTTCTTAAACACCCATTTTCTCCCAATGGGCTTCCTTCCAGCCGGCAACTCCACCAGATCCCATGCATCATTTTTGTGCAAGGATGCCATTTCATCAACCATGGCCTCCTTCCAGAGTTTTCCATCCTTTGAATCTACTACCTCCCTGATAGTTCTGGGTTCATCATCAGTTATAGTTAAGGCAAAACCTGAACAGAAAGCAGATGGACTATACCTTTCTGGTTGCCTTCTTTCCCGAACTGATCTTCTCAAATTTGGAGTTTGTGGCTCTTCATCTTCTGAGTCTTCTTCTGTTGTAGAGTCTGATTCATCCTCCTTTAGCTCAAACTCTATCTTCTCAGGTTCCTTTGGTAGGACTTCATGTTTAACAACATCTTTCACTTCTCTAAACACCACATCTTGGCTGTACAAAACCTTCCTTGTTTCTGGGTTCCAAAGCTTGTAACCCTTTAAACCATCCTTATACCCTATAAAGATGCACCTTTCAGATTTATTATCCAACTTGGTCCTTTTCTCCTTTGGAACATGTACATATGCATCACATCCAAATACCCTCAGATGTGAAAGAGAGGGTTTCTTACCAGTCCATACCTCATGTGGAGTCTTATCCTCCAACGCTAATGAAGGTGATCTATTAACCAAGTAACATGTAGTCTCCACTGCCTCTGCCCATAATTCTTGCCCTAACCCGGTACCATTGAGCATGCTTCTTGTCTTTTCCATCAACGTTCTATTCATTCTTTCTGCAACTTTATTTTGCTGAGGTGTGTATGGAGTAGTCTTCTGTCATGCTATACCACACTTCTTATAGAACTCTTCAAATTCCTTCTTGAATAACTCCCCACCGTTATCTATCCTCAGCACCTTTATCTTCTTCTCTATCTGGTTTTCCACCAGAGACTTAAATTCTTTAAATCTGTCAAATAATTCAGATTTCTTCCTTAAGAAATATATCCATGTATTCCTTAAGAAGTCATATATGAATGAAACATACTACACAGACTTACCCAGTGATGGAACCGACACAGGTCCAAACACATCACTGTGCACAAGCTCTAATATCTTGTTTTCCCTCTTAGCACCAGAAGGAAAACTCACCCGATTCTGCTTCCCATATGCACAATGTTCAGAGATATTAGACATACCTTCTACCATACCATTTCCATGCACTATCTGAAGGCCCTTCTCTCCAATATTTCCAAACCTTTGATGCCATAGCATGGTCTTTTCTCCAAAGACCACTAGGCTTTCCGCTCCATTTTTGGGAACCACTGAACTATTGCACCCATAAATAACAGTGTTGCTCTGAAGCTTGTACAGAGTTCCAATCCAAACTCCCCGCATTAATACCATTGCTCCCTGAACCATCTTACAGGTATCTTTCTCGAACACTGTTTTTACACCTGCATCATCCATTTTGCTTACAGAAATCAGATTTATGGCCAATGCAGGAATGTGAAAAACACCAGGAAAGGTTCTAATCCTTCCACCTTGCAGCTTCAGCTTGACTTTTCCATGTCCGACGATTCTAGCTTTCCTATCACCACCTAAGAAGACATCACCACCATCATATTTCTCATACTCGCAGAATCACTCCCTATGGGGAGTGAAGTGAAAGGATGCACCCGAGTCAATCAACCATGACTTATGATCTACATGTGTATTTGAAGAAGAAGCCAAATACACATCCCCACCTTCATTCGAGGTGTTTTTTGCCTCTGCAGAAGGAGCATCATCAGATTCATTTCCTTTCTCAGGAGCTTTAGATCTGCAATCCTTTTTGTAGTGTGCTTCCTTTCCGCATTTCTAACACACCTTTACAAACTTTCCAGGAGATTTAGATCTCCCACTCAAAACCTTATTCTTGTTTCTGTTCTGGGACCTTCCTTGTACAGATAAGGCATCTCCATTCTAACCCTCCATATTTCTCCGTCTCATTTCCTCTGACAGCAAGGCTGAGACAATGTCATCAAAATTTAAGGTAGTTGTATTGCTACTTATTGCAATAACAAAATTGTTCCATGAGTCTAGTAGAGAACACAACAAACTAATGCACTTATCTTCATCTGAGATTTTAATATCAATAGATCACAGCTAACTTACCATAGTATTGAAGGCGTTAAGATGCTTTGTCACTAAGCCTCGATCCTTCATCCTCAGGTTATACAACTTTTTCCGCAAGAATAATTTATTCACCGGAGACTTAGATTGGTACAAAGTCCCAAGTTTGTCCCAAAAATTATTCGTCGTAGCTTCCCCAGATACATTCAACAATACCAAATCTGAGACACACAACCGTATTGTGCTCTTCTCCTTCTGATCCAAATTTTTCCAGTCTTCATCTGACATAGTCGTTGGTTTAGTACCTGGATCTATCGCGATCCACTGGTCTTTATGCACCAGCAAATCCTCCATCTTGAGCTTCCACAACTCAAAACTATGACCATTAAATTCCTCAATCTCTATCTTTCCACTGCTTGCCATCTTCTTTCACTGCAAGAATCGATCCCACAAATCTCCCACTGAACAGGGTCTACCACAGGCCCGAGCAAAAACCCCTTAGTAGCAAAGGCGTCCCCTTGAAGCGAAACAACTCTGATACCAAATGTATGTTTTAACCTTGTACATAAATTATCTGCAAAAAAATCTTAAAAACATAAAATAAACAATAGCAAGAGCATAAAACATAAAACAAATATACACAGAGATTTTCCCTTGGATCACAAATCAGGACGACTAGCTCGATATTTTATTATATTCCTTTTAGTGGTACAACACATATATATACATGCCGAAGCATACATAAACCCCAATCCATTAACCTTGGATTAGAACATAAGCATAGTTCCCTTGACCGGGTCTACAAAATACCAGGGGCCGAAAACCATCATGCCCCAAAACCATGTGCAAACCCATGCACAAAACCATGGGTGGGTCCTGCCCACCGAAAAATAGGGTCCAATTTTTTTTCCCAGGGCGCTGCCCCCCTTATGACCCCCATGTTGTGCCTGGCGCAACGTACTAGGGAGGCTATCTCCCCCCCGCGTGTGACTAGTCGTAGAAAGAATATAACACATACCCAACAATGGAAACTAGACTCACAGGGCTAGTTGATCGTTCTTTCAGAATTGGATTTTGACTCTTAAAAGTGGATGAAAAATTCTGCTACCCTTCTGTCAAAAATGTTACATATCAACATTGGATTCCTCAGGACACTTTTCAAGCTCAGAAAATGTCACAAATTCGAGGTTTTTTTATCCTATGAGATGGAATTAAAGTAATTGTGTTGGTTTTTTCCTCCTATAAGGAGGTAATATGATGTAGGAATAAAGAACACACAATTCCTACCAATCAATTTACTATAGTAAAATGTATAATATTTACTGAGGCCCACACTTTTCCTTATGAAACTAGTTTTCTTCTAGATTTCCACAATTTTAATCAATGTAAAATTTCCCAATTATTTCCCAACATAATGATGTACATGTCTCGAGACCACATACCATCTATTCCTTTCCAAATGGTATTTTTTTCGAACCCCACTTGAACGATATCATTTTAAAATGATCATCTACAAACTGGAATCCATTAAAGGATTTGAATAACATGAATTTTAAATCAAAAATATAGAACAGCTTCAACCTTCACAGTTACATCCATGTAATTCATTCAACTTCGACCACATGCATATGTGTTGACAAAGCATATGTTTAATGTTACCAATGGTTCTCCATGTAGTTCATTGACTCGACCACATGCATACACGTTGACAAAGTATATGTTTACATTACCAATGGTTCACACCACATCTCAACACATTTCGAACCTACCGTAAGCAAAATTACATCTCTGCCTTCATATATATAATTTTACCTGCACATATGTCATATCAACATTTATTTCAATTATGACCTGCAGCATATAAATAATCAACCTTTGCAATGTAATCAGGCTTGTGTAGCCTCCACGCACACACTGTGGTTCGACTTTTAACCTTACATCAATAGCAGAGTTCCATGCCAATCGATTCTGGAATTTGACATCATCGCAGTCATGAGTTCGAGCTCAGAACATCAACCAAGGCTGTGGTCCCTTGTGATGCTAACTACACTGTCAATACCGTTCTTCAACCATACCTCGTGGCGCTTATGCACATCAAGGCGCTTTCTCCATCGCAGACATATTTTTAACGTTGTTTCAATCTCCTGCACTCATACATTCCAGTAATATATACATATATAATAAAATTGCATAAACAAACTAATCCATACAATCATTTCATTTGATATGAATAATCTACTAATCATATTTGCTTATGCACATCAAGGCGCTTTCTCCATCGCAGACATATTTTTAACGTTGTTTCAATCTCCTGCACTCATACATTCCAGTAATATATACATATATAATAAAATTGCATAAACAAACTAATCCATACAATCATTTCATTTGATATGAATAATCTACTAATCATATTTTTCCATAAAAAATTGGAATCTACATATCGAAAAAAAAACTTGAGGTTCCCTTACCATCCTCCAACTATTTATACTTGAGAAATAAAACTGCTTTCTCTTAGAATATATTTTCTCAATAAATTACTACCTTCCTATTTTTTAGGCTTATCCCTATGTTGGCTCTACATCCACGCAGGGAGAGAAACCAACTTCTATTATTATGCCAAATTTAATTAAATATAAAACAAACTAACAATTCTCTAAAACTAAATAACAAATCTAATAAAATAAATTATTAAACTATTCCTAAGTTTATTTTATTTCCAATTAGCCACAACATGTGACCAAGACGGCACATTGCTGGCTAGGTTCTCAATGCTCCTGCATCAGACTCCCGGTGAAGAAAACTGATCTTGTAGTACTTTGGAGTTGATCCCCAATCTCTATAGTTCTGCTGCAGCTATCCAACTGGCATCTTCCACTGGCTGTCCTTTCCACTTGACCAAATACTGATAATAAGTTTGGCTCCTAGTTTTCTTCAACACTCTCTTTTCCCTTTTTCCTGCTTTGGGATTTCTTCTGTTATGGCGTCTCCTTGTGGTTCTTCTTTTGGGTTTTGATATAGGTACAAATTTGCAATACATGACTAAGTCACCTGCTTGGAATTTATTTTTCCGCCTCTTCATATCTGCTCGCTGCTTGTCTTTACTACTGCATTCCTGCCATCTGCTTTTGACATCTCCCTCAAATATGCTTCTAGGAGTTAGCCAATTCACGACTACTTGGATTTTCTTCGAATCCATTATCAACTCTTCTTTAGAGACTGCATATTCCTCCAAATTTTCATTCATCATCCTGATGGTGATTTTATTTATGGCTCGAGATTCTGTGCTAATGCGCCTTTCATCTTCTTCCTTTGGACTGAGTATTGTTGGTACAGTACATGGATTAAGGCTTCCATTGATTAACCCTTTATCCATCAACTCTTGCACTTGTCTTCCAGTTTTGGCATTTTCCTACGGTGTTATCCTGTAGGCTGCTCTATTCGACAAATTGGCTCCAGGTATTAAGTCAATGTGGTGACTAATACTCTTGATGGGCTGTAACTCATTTGGCAACTCATCCATAACAATATCAGCAACATCATTCAAAAAATTTCAAATTTCTTCAGGTAAATCTTCTAAATTTGTAGAAGTTAAAATTACCTTGGGTTTTCCAACACTAGCAAAATACATCTCCTTACCCTTCTCATCTTCCTGCAACAAGATCTTCTCATTCATCAACATAACGATGTTTCCAGGTGCTTCTTCATCAACTTCAGCTTTCAACGGTAGTAGTGTATTCTTGTTCCCATCTTTCTCAAAAGTATAAGTGTTTCTTCTGCCATCATGTATGGCATTCGGTCAAACTGCCAGGGTCTCCCTAGAAATATTTGACATACATCCATTGGAATTATATCACATAAAATAACATCCTTATAACTACCAATCTGAAAGTCAACTTTACATTGTTCAGTTACAATGATTCAATGGCCTTTTTAAAACCATGATACTTTATAAGGAGTGGGGTTTATTGTTCTCTCCAACTTCAACTTGTCTACCATTTCTGTAGAAACAAGTTTATCAGTACTACCACTATCAATTACCAATTTGCAACACTTACCCTTTTACTTACATACAATTCTGAACAGATTCCTTCTTTGAGCTGGTTCTCTAGTTTATTTAGCTTCTTTAAGCAATACCCTCTTCAGTAACAGGATTCTCTGGCCTCTAGTGGTTCTTCTTTGGCTTCAGGGTGAGAAATCTCCTCCTTGGATTCAGCAACATTCACATTGCGCTGAGTTGCTGATCTATTGTGAGGAAAATCCCATTGCACATGTCCCCATTCACCACATGCAAAGCATCGAACATCTCTTCCTCGGCCTCTGCCTCTGGGCACAAATCTTCTGCGGCCAAAATATCCTATTTGTGGTGATCTATTGCTGCACTCCCTGCCTCATTCTGAGAGTGTTGAAATCTGGATTCAAATGTTCCTCCTTCTTTTGTCGGACTCTTACCTTTAATTCTCTGGTTTTCTTTGCGCAACAGTTTTTCCTCAGCCCTCAAGGCTGCTTGATAGGCATCTTCAATCGTACTCAAATTTAATAAGCTGATCTCATCCTGTATTTCATATCTCAAACCATTTATATATCTAGCTACCTTTTCTATATCATCTTCAACATGGCTAGATCTAATACTCAGCTTATAAAATTCTTCAGTATATTCCTTGATTGTCATTCCTTTTTGTTTTAAAGACTGCAATTGTCTAAACAGATTTAATTGGTAATCCTTCGGCAAAAACTTACCCTTCAGCTTACTTACCATCCTGTCCCATTGCTTGATTTTGGGCTTCCCTTTTCGCTTCCTGGATAGCTGCAATTCATCCCACCATAAGGCTGCATGGCTTTTCAATCTCATGGCTGCAAACTTCACTTTCTTCTTGTCGTCGACTTCTTCATAGTCGAAGTATTTATCTAACGAACTGATCTAGTCCATTAGCACCTCCACACTAAGACTTCCATCATATAAAGGTATCTCTACCTTCGGTCGGTTGTTGACCTTTGCGAGCATTTTCAACGCTGTTTCAATCTCCTGCACTCATACATTCCAGTAATATATACATATATAATAAAATTGTTGAAATAAAATAATCCATAAGATCATTTCATTTGATATGAATAATCCACTGATCAGATTTTCCCATAAAAATTTGGCATCTACATATCAACAAAAAAACTTGAGGTTCCCTTACCATCCTCCAACTATTTATACTTGAGAAATAAAACTAATTTCTCTTAGAATAGATTTTCTCAATAAATTACTACCTCCCTATTTTTTAGGCTTATCCCTATGTTGGCTCTACATCCACGCAGGAGAGAAACCAACTTCTATTATTATGCCAAATTTAATTAAATATAAAACAAACTAACAATTCTCTAAAAATAAATAACAAATTTAATAAAATAAATTATTAAACTATTCCTAAGTTTATTTTATTTCCAATTAGCCACAACATGTGACCAAGAAGTCATATTGCTGGCTAGGTTCTCGATGCTCCTGCATCATAATATCTAATTTAATGTAAGGGACAAACATCCTAGTTCATAGCTAAATTTTAGGGAATGGTTTCTAACCTCCCTAGAATCTAGGAAATGACTCATCTTGTGTATTTATGATCCATTTTGGATGAGATTTCGACCTGATGAGGTGTCATAGTCCATATTTTCTATAATTAGACTCTCTTTAGTATTTTTTTGGGTTGGATTGTCTTATTTTGCAGCGGATCTATTGTAACCAACATTTTGGAATGAAATCAGAGACATATTTGCAGAACTTGTGTTGAGAATCTTGTGGTATGCTTCGGAGCATTTTTTCTTCTTATGTATGCTTATCTATTCATGCTAAATGATATATATTCTTCTTTCATATACCTTTTTCCATATGTTTATCTTGTAAGTTTATAAGAAGAAATCATGTCTATTCATGCTCTATTTTAGACAAGGTTTAAATGTTATGTCTATTTTCTTCTAAATGAATGAATTCACCTCAGTGCTTATTCAGAATCTCTTTCACTTCATCCTATACTCAATGAAAAATTAAACATGCTTTCAAACTACCAATCTAGCCTCACACACTCTATGCAAATTGACCTTGATATTCAGAACTAAAAACCCTAGACCTATCCGTCTCACTGAATTTTATATCCAACACTTAAAACATCAAACAAAATCCTATTTGCTTAGCTTACATACCTAGCCTAAGATCAATAGATATTTATTCAATCCATTGATTGCAAAGTGACAATGAGAGAGTCTTCTCTAGTCCTGGTAGGGCTAGCTACCTGACGTAAAGCCTGGTATATGGTTACCTTTCTTCAATCCTATTTTTAGCTTTGGGAATTTGAGGAGAGTGATAACACTCTTTATTATCTGGT
Organism: Pinus albicaulis; assembly: GCA_034641835.2. Lineage (NCBI taxonomy): Eukaryota > Viridiplantae > Streptophyta > Pinopsida > Pinales > Pinaceae > Pinus > Pinus albicaulis. The sequence goes on along the minus strand of CM076577.1, from coordinate 556,884,748 downwards.
TCGTCTTGGACTAACACCCCAAATATGGATGTGTTCGATGCAGATATATATAAGGTATATTCTTTGTCGTAATTGGGTGGGATGATCAAGGGGGCTGAAGACAAGGTTTCCTTTACTGCCTCAAATGAATGTTAAGCCTGATCATCCCATTTGAATGAAATTTCTTAATGGATTAAGCGTAGGAAGCTTGCGCGCAAGTGGCATAGTTGGGGACAAAGTGTCGTCAAAAGTTGGCTTTCCCCTGCACGCTTTGAAGTTACTTGATAGTTTTAGGTGGTGGTACTTATTTTATTGTGGGACATTGAGGAGGTCAACTTTGATTCCTTGTTGGGATACTATGAATCCTAACGGTCTACCTGCATTAATGCAGAAGGCACACTTGAGTGGGTTCAAGCATAGGTTGTAGTGTCATCACCACTGGAATACCAACCGTAGATCCTCCAAATGGTCACCTCGTTTCTTGGATCATACTGTGAGGTCATCCAAGTAGGCTAAGATGAGGTTAGCCAGATCGTGGAAGATATAATTCAAGGCCCACTGCAATGTGGCTCTAGCATTTTTAAGACCAAAACGGATAAATTGATATGAGAACGTGCCCCAGGGGGTGGTGAATGAAATATTATATCGATCCTTATGTCAGATTTGAATTTTATTATACCCTGAGAATCCATCCATGAAGGACAAGGCCTCATGACCGATGCAAGCATCAATTATTGGGTCGATGAAAGGGGTAGGGTAGTTGAATTTGGGACAAGCTTTATTTAAATCTTGAAAATTGGTGCAAACTCGGATGGTGCCCTATTTTTTCATGATGGGTACAAGGTTGGAAACCCATGATGTGTAAGCGAATGGGTAGATGAATCCAAATTTATGTATCTTGTTTATCTCTTTTCCGATCACTTCAGCTTTGGATGGGCGTAATTGACGTTGTTTTTGGTGGATTAGTTATACATAAGGACAAGTTTCAATGTGGTGTTCTACGATGGTGGGGCTTAGCCTTGGAATTTATGAATAATCCCATGCGAAGATATCCCTGTACTCTTTTAATAAGTCTGTATAAGCGACAAACTCATCTGGGGAGCATGCTGCCCCTAGCGATATTTCTTCGATTTTTCCTAGTTTTATTGATATATTCACCTTAATGGTTGGTGAAATATTCGAAATATTCCATTCTTAAAATGCATCGAGTGCTGGGATGGGGTTTTTGAACCAATCTACCTTTCCTGATGGAAGTAAGTATTTGGATTCAATGGCATAAATATCCTGTGTTTTTGTGCTACTAGGCACGAATGGTTTTTCTGGAAGAAAAAATGAGAAGTGATGCATTGTGTCCCATAGATAATCTAGTTCCATCATGGCCCCTAAAATATCCTCATCATAGTGAAACAATATTTCCAAGGGGGAATTGGTTTGTGCAAGGTCGTGAGGAATTGGTTCGGGCCTAACAGTGCTAGTTGTCAAACATGAATATGATTATGTGGTTGATGTTGTCGAACCAAATGATGTTGACAGGGTGCAGACAGGTTGGGTTTGCACCATTGAAGTTACCACTACCATTGTGGTAGTTGTAGTGGTCTCGACACCAATGAAAGGTGAGTAGACATCACGAGTCATGGCTCCCATGCATGATGAGATCAATCGTATATAGTGTCGTGTGTCGTCAACGTTATATGGTGGAATAATTTCCATGATGGTAGGTGTTTTGAGAGAAATTTCATGATTTTCTGGTGGTGAATGAAGGGTACAAGTGTCTTATTTTTTGTGAATATTTTGGTGGATGCAAAGGTGCCGAAATGTTTGCAACATAGGTAATTTCTCTGTATCATAATCATGGCTCGTGAATGTGTTGCATGGAGTAAACATACTCACCAATTATATTGTATGGGATCAAGTATTACTCATCATATTAGAGGATGACGATGGGAGATTATTACGAGAACGCTTATTTCTTCATTTCTGTCGTCTCCTATTCTTAGACTTAGTGTGATTTGGCTCCTATGGGAGTTTTTCTTCTAACATTGCTCTAGCCACCCTTAGCCTTGGAAGGAAATGGAAATTCATTGTATGGTGGAATTGCGATCAAATTCAACAATAATAATGTTTGATTTTCTCTTGATTAGAGAGATGAATGTAAGGTATGGGGGTGACCATGCGAAGACTATCAGTGAATCTATTGAGCTCCTAACATTGATTGACCATGTGGCCCTTTTTAATAAATAGCGCACATGAAATACTTGGTTGGTGTCACCCCTTGCTAGGATAATTGGTTGCCTTATCTTTCCTAGGGTTTGGTTAAAATGGAGGGGAGGTCTCACTACACATGTTTGCCTAGGTTGTAGAAACTCAAAACCGACTATATCTGTATTATTGGTGGCAAATGATTACCATTTGTGAAATGATTCTAAATCCGAGCATTGAGTGATCAAATGATCATGTTTGTCACACAGTACGCAGGTTGGGATTTGGCGTTGAGGGTGGTTGGGGGTGTGAATATACCCCTTTTGCGGCTGTTTCTCTTCATATATGAAGAGGATGGACCTGGTTTCCTAATTCTCTTAGGTTGTCAAACTTTCTACTGACTCCAAGTCTGATTCGTCATCTTCGTCAAGATGGGTTATGGCCTGACGAAGAAAATATAATGCCAAACAGAAATGAGATATTGAGCGATAACGAGGAATCAAGTGGCTATGTTGACACACCCAACAAGAATATTGAACTGCTCGTAAGCCATCGTAGTACACCAAGTTGACCGGGTACCATCTTTGAAACAACTCTAGCGCTATATAGTCAACAATGAAGTGATGACATTCATCACAGAGTGGACAGAGCTGGACTAGAGCCTGAGGATGGTTGTTGGGGATAGGTGGTCATTGTGATGAATATCTCTCCTCTGACATATACAACATGGTCCTTGTTGTTTATGTCTTTTGAGTTGTAGTGCTCCTTGTTGATTCCGTGTCCAAGTCGGCTAAGTCAGAGTTTTCAGCGATGAAGCGTCGCATGCAATCCAACACAGACCAGAATCGAGATATGTGGGGACAATGGCGCACGTGGTGGTTTCTCTGACAGATCTGACACATATTTTGTCTGTGCCGAACTAAGTTTCTTTGGGAAACTTGTGGGATTTGATACCAATGGTTGAACGTCCTTAACTCAGGGCACTGTGTGATTAAGTGATCAGGCTCATCACATAGTGCAGAAACTGGGACATGAGGTGTGGCCTCTGTTTTTCGTCCTTCAGCCATTGGGGTGAATGTGTACGAGCAAGATGCAAGTTCCTCTCATACGTAAAGTATGGTTTTGGGTTCACCCTCATCCATTTGCATGGATGGTTATGAGGGGTCCTCTTTTTAAAATTGTTCTAAGGCTTGCAAGGCGTCCCTATATCGTGACATCTCTGAGCAGTGATGGGTATAATGCCCATAATGGTCGCATATGAGGCATTCATGATTGGTGCATAATGCTTTCACTTGGTTGTTCATGACCTGTTCCTTTTTACGGGAATTCACGGTTGCGACATTTCCTTCGGTTCATAGAAGGGGTTTTGATTCTTCTAACTCTGGGCAAATATTAGTAGGATGAACTATGACATCGCACAATGAACAAGGTTGTAATTCCCTAGGTAACTTGGGGGTTTTGAATTTTTTCCATTTTTTGTTATTCTTCTCGGTTGTGCCAGCTGGCGCTACTATAGGTGTTTATTTAATTGCTATGACCTCTTGAGGGGAAAAAGGGATTATTCCTGTAGAGGTCATTCCTGGGCTTTCCAACATGGTTGGAGGTACCATATAGCACACGAGTATTGCAAAAGCCATATTTGGAAATGTCATAGTTGCAATGACATGTTTTGATACAAAACCAGGAGGGGGATACAAAAATGGGGTCTGTGAAATGGTGTATGGTAGGAATTTCGTAGCTATGGATTCAATGTCCATACTGTTGGTTTCTGCGTCTCAGCTAGTTTCTATGTTTGATGAGAGCATCATGCACACCGGTGCCCTCTTGCTTTCAGGGACGTCCCATGGTATAATAGGGGGATTTCCTAGGAATGAGCCTAAGATAGAGGATGGTTTGAATTGGCTTGGGCCGAGCTCTGTATACTTCGTGAGTGGTTATGTGGTTGTATCTATGTATGGTAGTACGACATCTAGAGCGGTCATGGGTTTCTTTTCGTAGTATGTGTTAGCGCCCCATAATTCTGAAGGCTGAAGACAGAATCCCAGAGAGCCAAAATCAAAACCGCTTTGGGCCTAGGATCTAGCCATCCTAGACCTAGAGAGGGATATCTCTGTTAGATTTAGCTTTGTTGATTTGGGAATTTTAAACTAGCTATTAGTGCATAGGGGTTTGTTTGAAAAATTGTGGTTGAGACAGCAGAAGAGGGCCATTGGGCTATGGATTCAAACAGGTGTAAATAGATTCAAATGGATGAATAACTAAGATCATTTGAGACCAGGCAAGCTAGCCATGTCAATGGGTCTTTACAACTTGTGAAATCGAATGGGGGAGGAAATATTAAGGTTTAATGTGAATGCAGAGCACACCTTATCTGAATTTTGCATTCAAATTTAAGACGAAAACATAGATACCGCTTCAAGACCATGAAGGGTGCCCGGTGACAAATCCTGAACAAAATTTTCTTATCCACAGTAAAGAGAGAAAACAATATGTGAAACTAGAGAATGACAAATTACATAGAGAAAACACTTCACCACAGATCATAACACAAGAATATGGAAACAATAGTGTCCTTTCATTCATCCACAAAAGAGTGTTTACAACGAGATGAGCCTATTAAAATGGTTTTTCCCTTTCCGGGCTCTCCTTCATACTGCTAATGCATGCAGTATTTCACTAAAACTTAAGTTGGTTACTCTATCTACTGCAGTTATTTTCATTAAATACACTCAAGCAGAAATTGAACAAGTGGAACCATACAATGGCAGTGATAAGATGAATATGAAAAACAATGCTTGTGGAATCATCTTCAGCAATCCGTTATTGATTGTAGAGTAAGGAAAATTCTCCTCTTGGGATCACGAAGAGGTCATGATAAAATAAATTTGACTTCTAGGCCCTGCTTCTTCAGAAAACCATTGTTGGCTAATTAAATCTGGTGCTGTGTTGGCAGATCTAATTTCTTTTGTCTCTTCTGTGCCAGTTACTATTGCAGTGGAGTTTGAAACGGAAAACCCGTTGTTCCTTTAATAATTGGAAAAATTTCCTTTGAATTTGTGGTTGCCCGAATATAATAGAGTGCTCCAATAATGACCCTTTGGGTAGGATTGGCTAGGAATGGACGCAGAGCAGTGGTGGAGGGAACGGTAGTGGTAAGGCGGCGGACTGGTGAGTGGAAGTGAAGCAAAAGTGATGGGAGGCGATAGATGGACACAAATCAGCGGTGGTAGGATTCGGTAGGCGGACATGGAGCAATAGTGGCGAGAATCGTCATGACGCAGTGGTGGCGGGACTGGTGTCAGAGTGGAGGGTAAACTATTATTTTGGGGGGGGGGGAGGGAAGTGAGGTGGTAGGTTTTTTCGGCACAGGGGGGTGAAAATTAGCATGGATGCACCATGTTTCATCCTCGGTAGAATTGAATACTGCCCATTTCGGGCCCGCCCCCGCTGTTAAAGTTCGGAGGTTGAGGGGGGGCCGAAAAAAATGATGACTGTCGGATGTGGGGCGAGGAAAGGTGGATGAGCAGAGAGGAGGGTGGAGTTTAATGATGTGTGGATGTATGACATGACGGTGGGGTCAGGCGAATGAATGGACTAAGGGGGTATAGTATGAGAGTTGGGGTTGAAGGAAAATAAGGTTTTCAGAGTTAGGGTAGGGGGAGGTGCGATGTTTTAATGATTTGGGGGCAAAAAAAATAGGGGGCTCAGAAATTAGGATAAAAGTTAATATGAATTAACATATGTCCTAATAGGTCGTGGACTGGACATGAGTTCCTGAACACCAGGACTAACTAACCTTTCCTGGACTTTAGAGTATAAACACCTTCTTCTTTTGATTTTCTTCTTCCTATTTTCTTTGAAAATCATTTGAATATTTATGGTCAAGCACAATATGAAAATTTACCTGTATGAGCTACTCAGTCACCTTGTGATACTATAAATTATAGGAATCTAACAGTGGCTCCAGCTGGGGATGGCAGCTCCTTCAGGAGGTGTTAAGAACACCGTAGACTAGTGGCCTGATCTATTGGGATGATCTCATATTATGAAACCAAAACCTCTGCGAAAAACCTTCAAGATGAAATCTGAACTCTCTGCAACTGATTTCTGGAGCACACTTGATCTGAAAACTGAAAATAAATCTGAAACTAAAACTAGAAAAATTCTCAAAGCACTGAGCTTATTTGCACACCTACCTACTCTAGTCTGATCAAAGATTGTCCCATCAAATAATAATAGATTCCAATGTAACCAGTCAAGAAAATGACTACATGACTGATTCTTGCTCACTTTTTTGAGCGGGCTGAAAAAACAAAATGACCACTCCCATCTTAACTACTGTTGAACATATGTGTTCAAAATTTTCCTTAAATCTTGCAACAAACCATTCATGGCATATCATACTTCTTCTTTAGATTATTCTACAAGGTAAGCAAAAGGATCCTGGAAGAATAATTGATACTGAGGATTTGAATAACCAGTTGCATCTAGGTCTCCTCTTTGTTCCAATTTTTCATGATCAGGACCCTTCTCAAAGAGAATATCTATACCTCCTTCATGCTCATCTGATATGGCGTCTTCATTGTATACCGATATGTTGTCCTTAAGCACATCTGATATCTCTTGATTGAGATGGCTAAATTCTACCTGATGATCATCATTTTGATGAACAAAAGTAATTTCTACCAACAAGCCTTCTTGTGAATGTAAAAAAACCTCAACATCAATCTATTCTACATCTGTTTCTTCATGAGGAATGAATTCAATACATAAATTGACACTATAAAAAATAGAATTAATCTTCTGATCACATAAATATTGAGAGGCTAGTTGCATACTTAGAATCTGACTAATTTCTTCTGTAGTTAAGGGAGGAGGTAGTCTCCGTTTTCTTTGGATTGAACAATAATTGTTTTCTTTCCCTCATGAATATTGACTATGATGATGAGTGTCTTCTTTAGTTTTATACAAAGGAGCATATGAATTATCATTTGTCCCTGAAGATAGATCATGTGAATCTACTTTCATTTCTTGATTTATCTCATCTTCAACTAACTTCCCTTGATGATAATTACCTTGAGAAGGAAATCCATAAAGTGCTTGTATCATATCCTCATCATTCATATATCCTAGACCTCCATCAATAATTTCAAGGTATTGTATGAAATCCTCCAAGTTACCACAACAATTTTCAGCTAATGACATAGATGGAGAATATTCTTCATAATGCTCATAAAACACTTTATGGGAATATTTTAAAGAAAACAAGATATTAGGGTTTAAACCTTCATAAAATTCCCTCGCTTTTCCTTCTAATGTTTCCATGAACATCTTCATGTGGTAGTCCTCATGCCTTTCAACTTTAAACTTCCATGAATGTATATGAAATTTAATGAGATGTAACAAAGCATCATCAAAATTCTCATCTTGAAAAATTAGGAAGATTTCTTTGCCAATTTACCTGAGGCATTATGTTTGGGAAGCCTGGAATGTAATCTTTGTTCATGGGAGCATACTCCTTGCAAATCATCCCATCCTGAGCTTGTGGAATCGCCAGTGAATCTCTATTTATTGATTTTGTTACCAATGGAGTCGCCAGGTGAATGGAACAACCTTATGGTGTTTGACTTCTATTGACCATCAAAAGTCCAAACTGAAACTTGATGTACTTTTCTAAGGAAGATAAATTTCATCCCCAATATGGTCGCCAATATGTTAACACCCTGTAATTTCAAAGGCTGAAGATAGAATCCTAGAGGGCCAACATCAAAACCGCTTTGGGCCTAGGATCTAGCCCTCCTAGACCCACAGAGGGATCTCTCTGTTAGATATAGCTTTGTTGATTTGGTAATTTTAGGCTAGCTATTAGTGCATAGGGGTTTGTTTGAAAATTTGTGGTTGAGACAACAGAAGAGGGCCATTGGGCTATGGAGTCAAACAGGCATAAAAAGATTCAAATGGATGAATAACTAAGATCACGTGAGACCAAGAAAGCTATCCATGTCAATAGGTCTTTACAGCTTGTGAAATTGAAAGGGGGAGGAAATATTAAGGTTCAATGTGAATGCAGAGAAAACCTTCTCTGAATTTTGCATTCAAATTTCTAAGGAAAACATAGATACCGCTTCAAGACTGGGTAGGGTGCCCGGTGACAAATCCTGAACAAAATTTTCTTATCCACAGTAAAGAGAGAAAACAATATGTGAAACTAGAGAATGAAAAATTACACTGAGAAAAAACTTCACCATAGATCATAACACAAGTTTGGAAACAACCATGTCCTTTCATTCATCCACAAAAGAGTGTTTACAACCAAATGAGCCTATTACAATGGTTTTTCCCCTTTCGGTCTCTCCTTCATACTACTAATGCTTGCAGTATTTAACTAAAAATTAAGTCGGTTACTCTATCTACTACAGTGATTTTCATTAATTACACTCAAGCATAAATTGAAGTGGAACCAAGAAATGGCGGTGTTAAGACGGATCTGACAAACACCGCCTGTGGAATTATCTTCGATGATCTGTTATTGATTATAGAGTAAGGAAAATTTTCCTCTTGGGATCATGAAGAGGCCATGATAAAATAAATCTAACTTCTGGCTCCTGCTTATTCAGAAAAATATTGTTGAATAATTAAATCTAGTGCTGCGCTGGCAAATCTGATTGCTTCTGTCTCTTCTACGCTAGTTACTACTACAGTGGAGTTTTAAACAGAAACCCAACTCTTCCTTTAATAATTGGAAAAAAATCCTTTGAATTGGTGGTTGCCCGAATATAATAGAGTGCTCCAATAATGACCTTTTGGGTAGGATTAACAGGGAATGGATGCAGAGCAGCAGTGGTGGGGACGACAATGGTAGGGCAGCGGAATGGTGAGTGGATGTGGAGTGATAGTGATGAGAGGTGATATATGAACGCAGAGCAGAGGTGGCAGGAGTCGGTAGGCAAACGTGGAGCAATAGTGGCGGGAAACGTCATGACGCAATGGTGGCAGGAGTGGTTTCAAAGTGGAGGGGGAATTTTTTTCTTTGGGGGGGGGGGGGTTAGTGAGGTAGTAGGTGGTTTCAGTGCAAGGGGTGAAAATTAGCACAGATGCACCACGTTGCATCCTCGGCGGAATTGAATACCGCCCATTTTGAACCCCACCCCCGTTGTTAAAGTTTGGAGGTTGAGTGGGGGTAAAAAAATATGATGACCGTCGAATGCGGGGCGAGGTAAGGTGGATGAGAGAAGAGGAGGGTGGAGTTTAATGAGGTGGGGATGTATGACGTGATGGTGGGGCCAAGTGAATGAATGGATTGCACGGGTATAGTATGAGAGTTGGTGTTGAAGGAAAATGAGGTTTTCGAAGTTAGGATAGGGGGAGGTGCAATGTTTTAAGGATTTGGGGGTAAAACAAATAAGGGGTTCAGGACTTAGGATAAAATTTAATATGACTTAACATATGTCGCAATAAGTCTTGGACTAGACATGAGTTCCTAAACACCAGGGCTAAATAATCTTTCCCGGTCTTTAGAGTATAAACACCTTCTTCTTTTAATTTTCTTCTTCCTATTTTATTTGAAAATAATTTTAATATTGACGGTCAGGCACAATATGAAAATTTACCTGTATGAGATACTCATTTAGCTTGTGATACTGTAAATTAAAGGAGTCTAAGAGTATGTGAGCTGGTCAATGGTGATGATCCGATCATTGTGGGGAAACATCATCACCCTAAATATAGAGGATGTGATTGCAGTCATGGAATACATATGACTCCGCCTAGGAAGTATATTGTAGTCTAGTTGTGCGCATAAGACCTCAATGTGTATAAGAACTGTCTTGCTAGCCAGGTTTATTGGGAAATTTTGATAAAGATCAATGGGGGCTAATGGGCACTCGTCATATTCTCTAAGCATGATTTCAAATGGTTTTAATTAAGGTGATCCTAAATTTTTCCAAACTGATTTGGACATGATACATGTGGATGCTCCTTCATCCACAATGCATTGGTGCATGGTGATATTATGAACCGAAACCGGTATCTTGAAAGTGATTAGAGAAGGAAGCCTGGGGCCTACATTGTCTAGATCGAAAACCATTAGGTGCAAATGAGATGGGTCGATTGTGCCTAATGCAGAAATTAAAGCTTTCCATTTTCTTGGGCATGATTGCAGAACTTCCAAAGCTAAGATGGCATCTAGTAATTGAGTTAAATCATCCACTATAATATATCTACGAGAAACTTTGGAGTGATTTCCTATGCGCCTGGTTGGTCCTTTGACCGTTCTTGGAAGAGGCTCAATAGGTACTTTGGAGATATTTAACGATGCAGTAGGTGCGCTCATACTTGTGACTGATGGTTTGGTGTACAAAGGTGTATCGTAGTTCCTATTCCTTGTTTGGAAGAAAAATTCTTCGCCAGCCATGTAGATCTCGTGGTTGCCTCCTCCGGTATCGTTTTGGGGTGGTTGTTGTTGCTGGGTGTTAACCACTCCTTGGTGGGGGAAAGGTTCTTGCATTACCACAAGCTATTGGTCAGGTCCCCCTTATCCTCGGTTACCCTAAAGTTTTTCAATTCGGGGAGTTCGGAACAGTGGTGAGGGTAATGGCCATATTCATCACATATGGTAGAAGAGTGATTTGTCCTTAGAATGGGTCTCTTTTTTTTCCCTTGGGAGTTACTATTTGGATCCTGGTTTTGATTTCAGTTGGGGTTGCCCCCAAACTGAGATTGTGGGGGGAGTTGTTGATTATTGCCCCCCTGTCCAGAGTCTCCCTTTTTCTTACTCCTCGGCTTCTTCTTTACAGCGTTTGGAGGATTATTTTTGTTCTCCTGATCATAATATTATCACTACTGAGCCTATGATGGTTACACAAGGTTCAAAAATTCATTACTCTGCGTTGGTGGTGTATTTTGTGCGGGAAAGGGGGGGTATATGTTCCCCTATCCCTGATTGGTGTGTGATTACTGGGGCAGCTCTCTTGCATCAAAATTCCTAGCTGAGTACTAGTTCCCCTTCTGTTGATGGTATGGCATCGCCCTATTCGTCATATTCTGCAAAGGCGCATACTAAATTTGATGGTATCCAGGTGCGATACGTTCTGAGTAGAATCGTACGAGTATCCTCGGTATTGTTTACTGCTGCTTAGGTGACCTTGGGATAAGGACCCGATCAAACCATTTCCAGTATTCGAGGTGCCCGGTAATTCCCTATAAGTTTGCAGGTGCAGGGAATTTGGTAGGACATTGTAAATATATCCTGATTGGATGTATATGAGTTGAAGATGTTGGGCCTTGCTAATGGTGTCATCCTCGAAGGTGGGTTTCTGCATCGCCATGTCTTTCGAAATATCAACTGTGAGAGTTTTCAAAAGTAAGTCCAAAACACTCTATCGTCGAGTTTGGCTTTACACAAACTACATCATCACTACCATTCATGGAGATGGTCCGATATATGGACAACTGTTGTCTTTTTGAAATTTGTCAACAGTTCCATTACTGAATCATGATGGATGGGGAGCTGAAAAGAGTTGAGGAATGCGATAGGGAGGGCACAAAGGTTCCATGAGAAGTAGAAGGCTGCTCAATATACCATTTCGTTGTAGGCCCTGTTAGGGTGCATTGAAAGAGTCTTAGTCAAATGTTATCATTAATGATACTATTGGACGAACACCATAGGTGGAAATTCATGATATGATTTCCTGAGTCTTTCGCTTGCTTCCCTTTGAATTTTGGTATATCCAAAGGGAGCTTTGTGGGCATGGGGGGCTAGTTAGGGCCATGAGAAATGGGTTAATTAGTTAACTTCGTTAGATTTGGAAGATTAAGTGATTCTAAGAAGGGTAACTGCGTATTGACTACCATTTTATACTGTGGAAAAACAGGTATCTGAGTGTGATGAGTTAGGGGAGGTGCCTGGGGAATATTACCCTATGGCTTGCCCTGATGAATGTTTTGCTGACTCCCTGAAGGGGTAGCACTCCTATGCCCTCTAGGGGTTGTAGGAGGGGTTGAGTGTGGTGACCATGCTAGGGTTTCCACTGGTGTAGTGTAAGGTGACTCTTGGGGGTTTCCAATCACAGATGCCTCGATAAAGGATGAACCAATAATGGTGGAAGCATGTTGTCCTTGACACTGAAATTGAGGGAGGCCTTGCACTCCTCCATCTAATGGGGGGAGGTCCAAGAAACGTCTATATCGTCATGGTACCGTTGGGTCCAATATGGTGTCAAATAGTGTAATCTTGTAGATGTTTTTTGTTTGTTGGAGGAAGGATGATTTCTATCAAATAAAATACAATCACATGCATAAAAAAAAACGAATAAATAAGAGGTATTCTTTCTTTTAATTTAAAGCTATGTGATCAATCAAGAAAAAAATGAGGTTTTGTTTGTTTTGTGTATGATACCCAAAAACCTATATACACCTACTCGTCCTTATACTCTCAATGTAATTGGGCCTTGCGAGGATAACTTCTGATTGGTGCTGGGGATAACGTCTCGAAAGAACTGGTGACACCTTCTAGTAGCCGAAGAATCGACCAAGGTAATGGTATGAGGATCAAGTGTTGCCTGTACCATCACCTAGAGGGAAGGATGCCCAAGTTTTAGCCACTAAAGTATCATCGTCCCGCGTGAGCATTCGAGTCTTGATATTCTTGGTAATTAGCTACCAGTACCGAGCACTATATGGGTCAGGTAGCCCCAAAAAGTACCACATGCACTGGGCCTAAGATTAACCCCCTTTGAAATGGATCTCTGATAACTCTTGGGTATTCCTTCCGTGGGTGGTGTTATCACAAAAATCATACCTGATTGGCTGCTAATCAGACAACTTCAGTGTAACTATTTCAAACCAATCATTTAGCTGAGGCTTAGCCTCCTCAGCCTGAGAGGGCTCTCTCAATGGTTAATGATATAAGTTATAGATAGATGGCTAACTCTATGTTTTGTGGTTTTTTATGTTTGCAGGTTGAAAAGATGAAGGTTAATACTACCATTGGGCTTATGGAGTCAACAAGTCAATAGGTTCAGTGGCAAGGTTCTTTGACATGGAAGCTGAGGAAAATAGGGTTTTTTAGAAAAGACAATTCACTCAAGAACATAGGTCAACACAGCCATTTCATTACTAAAGTAAGTCAGAGCATAGAGTTATGAATTCTGAGTAATAGCAATGAAATCTACTACTAGTGGTACAAAGGAAGTTTACTCATAAAACACATAAAAACACAGTCATCTCATTACTAAAGGAAGTCAAAGCATAGGGTTATGAATTCTGATTAATAGCAATGAAATCTACTGCAAGTAGTTTAAACATAACATGTATATCAAGAAAAGATTTAAACCCCATGAGAAACTCAGATCTGTCAAGAAGAAAACCTCTCTGCATTACTGATCATAGTCCATTACATGAAACAACAGTTTTGCCAAAAAGTATCCAACCCTTTGCTAATTTGACCTAATGCCTCATATAGAGCCTTTAAAACCTTGGATTCCATGATCCACCACTAGGAGAATTCGAATTCCCATACATGACACCTAATCTAACCATAAAACAAACTTTTAATTACAAAATGACAAGTAAACAGTCTTTGAAGAGTCCTAATCCAAATAGGAGTGAAACTCCTAAATATGCTTTCAACAACCTTATCTAAAATTTAATGCTTCCTTTTCCAGCTGCAATCCCATGAGGTCAAATTTGGATGATGCCTCCACCTTTGATGTATTCATGCTGATCATGACAAAAACTTCCCTAAAAATCAGGAGATAGATTTCCTGTTTTTTAGCCCTTATCTTCCATGTTTATCTTCAAGCAGCTTGTTAACATTGATGACTGTTTTATATGTGTCACATTTGCTAATATACCATTGAGACTTCAATATTCCACCTGTGCAAAAATAAATATTCGAAAAAGTGTAAAAGGAGATGAGATATGACTGCGCTACAAAAATAGCCTGTTTTCGTAGCGCAGTTTTTATATCACTATAAAACACTTCTTTTAACCATTATTTCTTCTGCTTTGCAATTTGATTCTTCATCTTTGATCCTCATATTTCCACCATCAGCATCAAAACTTGAAACCCAAAAATCCTTACCTCCAAAATACATATGAAAAATGTCAAAAACTCATCTTTAGAAGTTTTGTAGCGCGCTATGAAACTGCTGTGTATGCTCCCTTAAACACAGTTTTCAGAAATATACAGTTTGAGGATATTTAACATTTGAGAGTGCAAGCTTCTGTGATCCATAACATATTAGATTATAAATCTTTTGGGTCCTAAAATTCTCATGTGATTTCCCGGAAGATTTATAATCTGATATTTAACATTCTTCAAGGATTGGTGTCAACATCAAAAAGCATAAAAACTTGACTTTAAAAGTGTTTTACCTCAAAATTTCTATTCTTCTTAATGACAAACTGATTTAAGATTTATCATTTTCTGCACTTGTTCCATTTCCCTCTTTTACTGTTTTTACCTGAAAAATAGGTGTTGAGACAGAGCTTGTATCTCCTCATCCAAAATGTATTTTGAGAAACTGAAGGAGCCATTTGGAGACCGATCTGTCTTGAACAAAAATCTCCCTTGTTTTTTTGAAATACCTCTCCTACTGCCCAGAAACTGTCTTTGAACAACCTGTGTAAAACTGGAAAATTATGATTTCTAAAAATATGGCTTCAAAGAAAGCCTTGTATCTCCCAACTGGTAACACTTGTGAGAAAAGTGAGATAGGTTATTGTATTTAGAGATTGTATTAAGAGAAAAATCCTTTATAATTCCAAAATACCTTTGCTTGTGGCCAGAAACAGATCTTGAAGTGAACTACTAAAACCAGAAAGCAGATTGTTTCTCTCAATGACTTTCAACAGTTTCGTAGCGCAAGTTGAGTCATCAATTTCTCCCACCTCATAATTAATTTGAAGAAACTGAAAGAGGTTTCTATATTTAGGTATGTTAGGACGAAAAACCTCTTTCATTTTTCAAAAATTCATTTTCTGTTGCCCATAAACCTCCTTGGAAATTTACTACTAAAAATAGAAAACAGAGTTTTTTTTTATGAAAAAGGCTACTTCGGTAGTTTCGTAGCACGCTACGAAAGTAGCAGCGCTTTCGTAGCTCAAAACTATTTTTTTACACTGTCTGTGCTATGAAAGTGTGGTTTTGTGGCTAATTTCAGAAAAAAATTTTAAGGGTTTAAGATATGACTTCTAAAAAGAATATGAGACTTTTAAACCATGGAATAAGGTTGCCAAACTTTATTTGGATATGAAAATGACAATTTTGAGACTCTAATCCTATTACTTACCCTTTCAATCATGAAATGACTCAAAAAATATCTAAGACCTCCTTGAAATCATGACCAAAAGCAAAGTTTACACAATGATGTTTTGAAAATTTTTGGGTGATAACAAGTGGATAGACGGATTTGAAGCTCCATAAAAACTCAACATCTATGTTTCAAAATGTATTATGACCACGAAGAATTATTGGAGGCCTACCTCTGATGGTCCTAACCTGGACTATAATTTCTTCTGTGGCCCTCGTGGGGAGAATTTAGTGAGTTCGGTTAATGATTATTTTTAGAGAATCTCAATTTTTCTTAGGGTGTGTTTTGGTGAAGTAACCGTAAGAAGAGGATAAATATCCCAACACACTGGGTGCCTTATGGCCCAATGCTTACTGATGCTTCGTGTGGTCTTTGGAGTGAACAATCACAAGTGTCATGAGATGTGGATATGTGTTGATCCTTTACAATCCTTTTCTAATTACCCCATGTCTGATTGTTCCTTGAAAAAATTTAAAATGATGTGCAGATTATGGGTTGCTTACACCTTGCCTAGTTAGACTATGTTTGAACTATAGGGAGATGGAAAATTGTCTTAGTAAAGCATTCATATGCATACCCAGGCTCACCGTGAGGGGCAAGGGTGGCAAAGATTACTTACTTTCTTTTTGACAGTTTGGTCTTAATCCCAATTCCTAATGCAAGATTGAACTAACCTAATGCAAAAATTTGACAAACTTGAAATAGAAAAAGATATGTGGATACATGGGCCACTTAATTTTTACTTTTTTTCCACAGGAAAAATCGTAGCTTTTATTAATGTAAATAAAATTTACATGTATATGCAAATCAACATGTAGCTTCCATATAGATAACTGAGAGTAACAGGAAAATATAGCTCGCTTATATACATACTGTAAAACAAGATAACTTCTCCACAAGGATTCTGATGGATATAGATACAAAAACTATAATCAAAAGAGTAAAATAATAACCAGCAGCAATATTTAATGGGGGCCATCCCCCCTCCAGTGTGCAGGAGAAAAAGTTCTATGAAAGTACTGCTAATATGCATGCGCATTCTGCTCCTGTACCTCCATGTGCACAGTCAATAGGTGTGTCGCCTCCTTGGAAAGGAGGTCGGAAATTGTGTTCCTCTCCCTGAAAATGTGCCGACATGAAATAGGATCAAAATGGGATTTGAGCAGTAGATTTTTAGCCAAGATATTTTGCAGTGTGTGTGTGTGACATGTCGTCAGATCATTAAACTAGTCAATGACAATCTTGGAATCACCGAATATTTGTAGAGCATGTATATTTTTAGTGATGGAAAAGTGCAGGAGGTACAAGAGACAAGAGTGTTCTGCAAATTTGTTTGTGCCTCGACCAAGTCCAATCTTGACTTTATAATAATGATGTGGTGAGTGATGTAGAATAAATCCACCACCACAACCATGAGCCTGTGTAGATTCGTTAAAATAGGCCCATGGGAAGGAGTGATCAATGATCTCAAGGGAAATGACACGGGGGAGAGAGGGAGGTGGATCATCAGGTATAATGTGATAAATGGAGATGATGTGGTCAGTATATGAGGGCCAGTGATGAGGGACATCATGAAAAATGATCCAGTTGTTGGCTATCCATATGTTACAGATGTAGTGTATCTTCAACCGCCTCTTTGTAGAGTGCACATCTGTGCGGACCAGATAATTTTCTTTTCTGTAAATTGGCCCCAGTAGTAATTTTATCATTGAGGATACACCACATGAGTAGCCTTGCTTTGGTAGGTCCTTTGAGTTTCCAGAGGTTTCACCACCATGGAATGAGAGGCTCAAGCCTGTTTTCCCGATAGATATGAGAGTACCCCTCTTTAGGTGTATACAAATTGCTGCTTTGGAATAGATTTGTCAAAGCCTTCCACATAACATATGGTGTGGCTTTCCCATGGAGGCTTGAGACAATGTGGTCTCATACTCCCTCTAACAGGATCCATAGGAAATTGATTCTCAAATATAAACTCAAGAAGATAAAGATGGAAAAGGGCGACACCATTCCAAAATATCTCACGAAGTTTGTCTAATGTCAAGATGAACTGGGGAGTGTAGGAATAACAGTCATTAACGCTGGTTTTGTGAGCTTGGCTCTCCTAGGACTTCCTAAGAGTTGGCACAGTTATCAAGACTCTATCAATGGAAGGGAAAAATTTCCATATTGGGAACGACCGTGGTCGGATTTGGTGCAGGAGGAGTTTAGACGAAACACCAGAGATGGATCTTCATCTAAGAATGAGGATGAAGAGGATTGTGCTTTGTATTCCAAGGCGAGGAAGGGGAAAGGGAATAAATTCCCTTCAAAATTTGAGTCCAAGAATGCAAAGAAGCGGGACATGTCCAAGGTGAAGTGTTTTCACTGTTACGAACATCGGCATTTTTCTACTAATTGTCCACAAAAGAAGAAGAACAAGAAGGTTGTTGGATCTGCAGCTGGTGAGGCCCTTGCCTCGCAATTTAAGCTTGAATTCTCATTAATCGCATGCATGGTGTCCAATGCATTTGGATGTGTGTGGTATTTGGATAGTGGTGCTTCCTTTCATATGACAAGAGAGAAGGAACTTTTCAGTGACTTGGAGGAGAAAGATCTCCATATGCATATTGAGATGGGCGACGATGGAAGGTACAATGCTACGAGGATTTTTACCATTACGTTTCTGATGCAGGAGCATTAGGCTCAGAAAATCCTTTGTATTTTAATAGACATAGGGATCTAGTGTTTTCAAATAAGATTGGTTCATTAATGTAATTATTAATGTTTTGAGTGATTTAGAATAAGAATTAATTAAATATTGAGAGGAATTTTGTAAGTGTTCCCGAATGATTGGAGAACATGAGAGAATTAGGATAGTTGAGATTTCATAGGGATTGAGAGATTTAGGAATTAATTTTAAATCTTAAGTTAGAATTAGTTTCATGATTTTATGGGATTAGAGAGGATCCTTAGGGATAAAGGATAAATTTCAGGACTAAGAGGATTTTGAGGATTTTGTTGAGATGATGGAGGATCTGAACCTAAATTGGTTCAGAAACTTTTGTATAAACTGTAAAGCCCCAAAGGCAGAAAGAGGTAGAAGAGTTTTTAGATAGAAAGTAGGGTTTATGACAAACAGGGGTTTGTATGGTAAGCCTACGGGCAGTTGGAGAAAAGGGCCATTGATTAGAATATCAGGCCAGAGACAAGAGGTCTTTTGTAATTATTTGATTATATGTATATATGGAGGAATTTGATTTCTGAATTATTTTGTGCATTGATTGATTGAATTGTAGATTATGTGTGAGAAATGCTCAGAGTTTATGAACAGGTGTGTGATAAAACTCTGCAATAAGGGTTTGAAATGGTGGTTCTACATACCATTGAAAAGCTTGATGTAAATGTCGAGACAGGGTATAATGTCAATATTATGACTGAGCTGAAGTGCATAAAGGGTTTACATATACTTTTGAGAAGACAGGATGAGTTTGCATTTTGTTAAATTAAGTCATTGATCACTGAAAGGATCGATGACACAGAAGAGGAACTAAACTTTCAATTCGACATTTGGATACATTGGATCATATGAATCAGAAGTACATCTGATCGAACAGTGAATGCAGATCAAGACTGGAACAAAGGTTTGATTTAAATTGATATTTAATATAATAGAGAAAAAAATTCTGATTATTTACTTCACATTGACATGTTGTTTTTAAAGCCCGTATTCCGCATAGAAGAGGAACAGAGTAGTGGTTTTGGAAACCTCCAAAGGGGTTTTTGCACAGCCTTTAAATCAGAAGTGGTGAATCTAAATGAACCTGTCAAAAGAGGAAACCATAATTAATGGCACAGTGGACTAGAGAAAGCGGAATTGCAAAGTAGATGAATTACATTTGTCTGGAGTTATAACGGAACCAAAAGTTTGGAAAGAGTACGCGAGAGGAACCTTGATCAACAGATTATGGAACCATAAGTAAATGGAAAATGGGACAGTGAAGTGGTTTCAAAAACCAGCGAATGGTTTACGCGCAGCTTTAGAGTGGTAAGTGGTAATTGCTTGAGTGAACGCGATAGCGTTTAGAAAGCGACACATGGAAATCAAAAACTAGTTATTTCGCATAAGTTTGAAACATCAAAGGGCATGCATATTTGTTATGCGATAACCGTTGGATTGTTAAGTTGGAGTGCGGTGAAGTGTCAGCTGTTGGATGTATGAGCATTGAACACGAAATGGAATGATCTGACGTGTCTGATCGTTAGTGTAAAGGTACGTTGAGATAAATGTGGGCCCGAAAAATATTTGTAATTGACACTTTGAGTTTAACCAAAGTAAACTAACTCATAAATACGATAAAATCAAAGTGGCGCAGCAGATAGATAGTTGGTGGATAAGTGATTTGAAAAGCTGTGGGGCCGGATATAATATTATATCGGCATTTGGTTTCATAACCAAGGTAATAACTTTATTAAGTGGAGATTATATAATATGATTGACATAATAAGTGGATTGGTAAAGCATTGGGTCGAACATTAATGTATGTTGATACCTTTGATAATTTTTATCGAATTCGAAAGTATACAATGCATTTCCATATGGTGGTTGTTTTATTATGATTTATTGAATAATTGATATGAACAATCAAAGAGCTTCCACCTATAAAGTTTATTTTTTGGGTTTTGAACCAAAGTCAAAGTCAGAAGTATGAAATGTCAAGGTGGGTATTTTTATATGGTTGGTAGCCATAATTATCAACAAATTAAATAGCTTTCACATATGGAGAAGCCTCAGTTTTGAGGTTGATAAGATTTGTTTAAAAGAGATTTGTATTAGGAATGAAATTGTGGGTTTTTGCTGCTGTGGCAGCATCATTTTCAAAGGGAGTTAGGTAAACCATTTCAATTAAAAGATGTAATGCATGTACCAGGTCTGAAGAAAAATTTGGTCTCAGTCACAATGTTGGAGGACAGAGGCTATCATGTTGTTTTTAGTGATGGAAAAAATTTCCTACGACATAAAACAACGAGTCAAACCAAGAGGATAGGGATTTAAGTTAAGAATCTCTACAATCTGGAGGTAGATGGTTGCACTGCCATGATGTGCAAGGTGGAAAAAGTGGTGAGCCGAGATGAGGGCGAATTATGGCACAGGCGATTGGGCCATCTTCATCATGGAGCCTTGAAATTCATGTAGCAAATTTCTACTGGACTTCCAATGGGAAAACTTGCTCAATTAGATCAGTGCAAGGGTTGCACCATGGGGAAGTATGTAAATTCCACCTTTCATGAGAAGGAGAACCGAGCTTCGGGGATCCTTTAGAGAGTTCACACAGACATGTGTGGACCATTCTCGGTTGCTTCTCGGTTGCTTCAACAAAAAAAAATACGTACTATGTAATCTTTGTTGATGAATTTTCTCTTAAATGTTGGATCTTCTTCATGCAGAAGAAATATCAAACATTCTCTAAGTTCTATGAGTTTAAGGCATTAGTGGAGAAAGAGCCAAGCCAGAACCAAGTGAAGGATCTTAGGAGCGATAATGGTGGAGAATACATCTCTAACGAATTCAATAACTTCTGCAGCAAAGAAGGAATTCGAAGAGAACTCATAACACCTCATAACCCACAGCAAAATGGGGTTGCGGAGAGGAAGAAAAGAATGATCGTGGGTGCAGCACAAGCGATGTTGCATGATCAGGTCCTACCAATGCATTTGTGGGTGGAAGCATGCAACACTGCGGTTTATGTGCAAAACCATTGTCCTCATAGAGTACTTGGCATGAGTACACGTTAAGAGGCTTTCACTGGTAAGAAACCTGTTGTTTCACACTTTAATATTTTGGCTCATCTGTTTATGTGCATGTAACCAAGGATGCCAGGAAGAAGCTGGAACCAACAACTAAGGTTTGGGTTTTTGTAGGGCACACATAAACACCCCATAATTATCGTGTGTATTTTCCAAACAATAGAATGATTGTTATGCGACGAGATATAAAATTTGATGAGGGGAAAGCCATGCAGTTGTCCCTCGAGAGGGAGATGGAATTGCATGTAGAGGAGGAACTGCTGGTTCCCAAATATGACAATCAAGATGTGGATCAGCCACATGCGAAGTACCATGGAGTGGAGGAAGCCACTCATGCAGAGCCATCCATCAAAAATGGCAGAAGGCGCACCACGGAATCTGATAGGCTGAGACTTGATGCTGCACAGAATGTAGGAGCCCCTACTTCACAACGCAGACAAGGACAGTCTCCTAACCGATTTATTGGATACATGGATTTTATAAGCAAGTGTATTGTGACTGAAAAATCTTCCATTCAGGAAGTAGTGCAGCAGCCTACTTGGGTTGATGCAATGGTGAAGGAATGTGACTCCCTTGTCAAGAACAATGCATGGGAGATAGCCCCAAGACCGATCGACAAATCAGTGGTAGGTTTGAGATGGATCTACAAGGTAAATCAAGCTACTGATGGGAGTGTGGAGAAATACAAGGCCAGATTTTTGGCACGGGGTTTTTCATAGATTAAGGAGATAGATTATGATGAGACTTTTGTGCCTGTCATAAGGTACTCTTCCATACTATCTATCCTTGCACTCTCAGCATAGATGGGTTGGCACATTCATCATATGTATGTGAAAACTACGTTTTTCAAAGGGATCATTGAGGAAGAGGTGTACATAGAGTAGCCTGCAGGTTTCGATATCTTCAATAATGAGTCACATGTGTGCAGACTCAAAAGAGCATTGTATGGGCTGAAGCAAGCACCCCCTGCTTGGTACACTTGGATAGAGAGTTATTTCACCATATTGGGCTTCTCCAAAATTGAAGCAGATGAAAACCTGTACCAAATTGTGGTTGAGGGTAAGCTATTGATCATTGATATTTATGTTGATGATCTTATTTTGACTGGTGATGAGCAATTGATACACTCATGCAAGGAGGATATTTCAAGGGAGTTCTAAATGAAGGATATGGGCCTCCTTCATTATTTCCTTGGATTGGAAATATGGCAGCAGGATGGTGAAATTTTTGTGTCTCAAGGAAAGTATGCAAAGGAGATACTGGGTAAGTTTAACATGGAGAGCTGCAAATCCATGGATACTCCTCTTCTAGGAAATTAAAGGAAAGAGGATGCTAATTTTGGAGAGGTAGTGGATGCTACTGTCTATCGACAGTTAGTGGGTTTACTAATGTATCTAGTGAACATGAGACCAGACATTTGCTACGCAGTTAACTAGCTGAGTCAAGCTATGGTTAAGCCTACCAAGCTCTTTTGGAAGGAGGGGAAGCATGTCCTGAGATATCTGAAGAGCACATCAGAGTATGTTCTATGGTACAGATGGGTAGATGGAGTGAAGTTGCATGGATTCACAGATGCAGATTGGGCTGGCAGTCCATCTGACAGAAAGAGCACATCAGGGGGGACCTTTAGAATTGGATCGACAGCGGTTTCCTGGTACAACAGGAAACAATGATCTGTGGCACTCAGTTTAGCGAAAGCGGAATACATGGAAGCAGTTGAAGCTGCATGTGAGGCTATCTGGAAGAGAAAGATCTTGGTTGGTTTGTTTGGTTCTTGGATGGATCCGATAGTGATTCATTGTGATAATTAGAGTTGCATTAAACTCTCGATTAATCTTGTATTTCATAATAGGTCCAAGCATATATATATCTGGTACCATCATCTCAGAGATTGTGTGCAAAGGAGGATCATGTTGGTTCAGTACATTCCCACGAAAGATTAGGATGCAGATATTATGACGAAGGCGCTCACCAGGAGAAAATTCAAATACCATAGGGACAAGATCGGGGTGAAGGATAATCTCTTCCTTGTTTAGAGGGAGTGTTGAGATTCAAAAAGAAGATTCATCACCCACACCTAGTGCATTAAGCACCCAAACTAGGGTGGGGCCCATAGTGCTATTTTTGGGTGCATGTCTATTTTTTTTAATCCCTTAATTTAGATGGACATTAAACTATAATCTATTCTCAATATGGACTTGAATGAGTTAACTGAAAGTGATAAGTTCAGTTAGCTAGTGGATTTCGATTTAGAGGTTGGTTGGTGAGACATGCAAAGTAATTCTAGTTGTGACAGAGTTCGAAGTGCAGTGGTGGATGATTTGGTGCAAGTTGTAAACAGTTTAACTCAGTTAAGTGAGTTAAACTCAGTTGTGCTAGTTGTAACTGAATATACACTAGTGATAGATCTAGTGAATTAAATATTAATTAATTCACAATCATTTATCTCACATGCAACTAAGGATTTACTATTATTAGTTGCATGCATGTCAGATCCAATGGAGACCTAGTTGAGTTCTAGCTGAAAGGGAGGTTGACTATCAGTTGTAGGATTATTTTCTTGCACACATGTAGGAAAACAACCACTGGAGTGCCAATGATACTTGCAGTCAAGGGAGGCAATAATTCCTATATTTTAGGGATATTTACCATCAGGGATTGCGCAAGCAAGGCAAGCTTTCTGGAGGCTAAGAATTGGCTATGTGTTGGTCAGTTTTGTATATGACAGTGTGAGACAATTAGTTGAGGTAATGAGGGCTCTTGTGAGAAGAGTTTTGTATGTAATTGTTTCATGATCCATGCTTAATATAAAATAGAAGATAGTGGGGTTTTTAGCTGTAAGCTTTGCCCCAGAAATTATTTTTGTTGTGTGTGATTGATCTTTCTTCATGTTCATGTGATTAGTGATTGTGTTTTTAATTATGCAAAATATTTGTAGAAGCAATTTAGTATTTAACTTTAATACATTGTTAGATCGGGTGAATCCAAGATATACATACTTGTTGTATAATTTCTACATTAGTTTTTCCTGAACGCATAGGATGACATCATTACACACTACATAACTCAACTAACAACAAAAAACAAATGGTGAATATTTTTAAAGCGGTGCCAAGACACATCTATACTCTATTATAATCAATAATTCTGACACAGTGACATAAGAATTCTATTATTTTTTGATACTATATGTTTTTAGTCCTAGATCCTAGATCCTTCCTTCCTCTAATTCTTGGTTCCATCACATACGAGTTCCATCCTCTTACATTTTAATTTTTGGAAAAATTTGTTTATGAACTTTTTCTATATGTTTCGACTTATTTATCTAAAGAAATCCAAGATTTATTGTATACTACACTAAGTATATTTCAAATCTTTTCTCATTTCCTAGTTCAGTTGAAGGATCATTGAGCCATTGGACCACTTAGAAAATTAAATCAACTTCTAAAAACTTAACATCATTCTAGTTAATGGATCACCTAGCCTCCGGGAGAACTAATAGTCTTCGTAAAATTAATTCCAGTATGGTTAGTAGACCTCCACGCTTAATCCCCTTCATGACTAATCTCTCTTAGCCATAGCCCTTATTAGACCATATGACTAGGAGTTAGGTAAAATCAATCCAATCCAAAAATTTTCTAAATATCTATTATAAAGTTCCTAAATTTAAAAACTTTGACTAATCTCTTAGGCTTATTCCAAAGGTATGAAACTAATTGCAACTAGGAAAGAAGCTTTCCTAAAACAATTATGAAGTTACCAAAGTATTTAACAACCCATAAATGCATCTAAAACACTAACCATCATTTCGCATCTTCGCCAAAATTGACACAAATACTTCTTTGGGACCTCCCAGTATTCTCATCACCAAACAAGGATACAAATCATTTATTCCATCCCATATTTGGCTTAGCCTATGCCATTCACACTAACTAAATATAGGAAGAGCCTTAGTCTCAAATTGACTTATGCATCATTCTTCAATAACCATATCTCACATATCTATCCTAAACAACATGCATCAAAGCATACCTCTTTATACAAACTTCATTCATATGAATATTAACATCTATCTTAGAAGGAACATCTATTGTCTATTATAATGGAAAATTCTTACACAATGACATGAGAATGCTATTAGTTATGTTATTTTTTTATATTGTATGATGTTAGTTTTTCTTCAACACATAGGATGACATTACTACACACTACATAACTCAGCTAACTACACATCACAAACAATGAATATTTTTAAAGCAACACCAAGAAACATCTATAGTTTATTATAATGGATAATTCTAACATAGTGACATGAGAATGCAAATAATAGCTTCCATTATGCCTCCACAAACCAAAATATTAACAACACATTTATAACTGACTCATCTTAGAAGACAAAGAGAGTTCATGTGCAATGAAGCAACAACAAGCCAAATAATGCATCAATGAGCCAAGAGAATAATTAAATGAACATTTCCCATCCCAAATCAAGCCCAAGAAAGTGTCAGCCTTGACACATTCTAGACTAGAAAACTCTTGAAAAATATGGAAAGTGCAATTATGAGCCCCTAACTTCCCAATCCACTATGACAATATGCCTGACTTAAAAACATGGAAAAGCGTAAATGTTACATTTAAACCCTAATATTTTCCAACTTTGAAAGTCCATATCAAATTACATAATTACCGATAAGTTACAACCTAGACCGTGACAGATAAAGTCTTGGGATAAGAGCATTGACATTTCTGTCTACTCTTAGAAATATTTTGATGTGAGGAGATAATGTTTTTCTAGAAGGAGATATCTCTTTAAGAAAAATAATAAATAAAGAAATGATCCTACATGCTGCTCTCTGAGACATAAAATCTATAACATTGTTCCTTGCAGAAAACTAAGGCTAAAATACAAATCTCCCATACAGAGCTGCATAAAACTTAAAAACATGGAAAAGCATAAAATTTACATTTAAACCTTGAGCTTTTCCAGCTTTGAAATTTGAGATCAAATTTCATAATTACCGATAAGTTACAACCCAAACCATGACAAATAAAATCTTGGGATAAGAGCATTGGCGTTTCTATTTACTCTTAGAAATATTTTGTTGCGGGGAGATAATCTTTATTTGGAAAGAGATATCTCCTTAAGAGATCTTACATGTTGCTCTTTGAGACATAAACTCTATAATGTTGTTCCATGTAGAAAACGAAGGCTAAAATACAAGTCTTCCATATAGAGAACACGCACAAGAAAAATCTCCTGTATGCAGACTTATATTTAAAATACTAAAAATTACACAATACTCTTCCATGCAGCAGGATATGTATATATTTAAGCATTATATATTCACACTCCAATAAAAAATATGGGCTTACCATACAATAAAACCGATCTTGTCTATGAAAAACATGGTCACCATTACCCATAAGAAGTTTCCAGAACAGAGAACACAGAGAATTGTACTTGTCCAACAGAGTTATAAATAAAACAAAAGACCCAGAAAGCTATAGGCATGTCACAAAACTATTTAAATGACACACAAAGCTAGCAACGAGAGCTAAATTCCCAACAACGAGTTAAGTATTAAAAAACACAAAGTGGTGGCTGGTAGGATTGTGAATTCTACCTGAGAACCGTAGAAGCCACCACAACGCCACCCCAATCCTCGCCAAAGCTCTTCAACGCTAGCCATGCAAAATAATTGTGGCAAAAACAGATAAAAATTAGAATTTTTTTAAAAACCCTAACAGGAAAATTTGCAAAAAATTGGAATAAATCGACCAGCCAACCATTGACCTTCATGTTGACCACCGAAGTAGCTCGAATCTCCCATTGTCTCCTTCAAAAACCACTTCTAAACCCACACACATCATAATGAACAGACATATGAGTAAAGATAAACCTCGTACCAACCTCTACAGACAAAAATTTCCGGTGAGAAGTGCAACAATGGCTGGCCAATAAACCCCCAACCAACATCTGCAAGCAAAAATTCTGAGTGAGCAGCACAACAAAGGTAGACCCATAAACCAGATTTTAACTTCTACAAAAAACAATGTCGGTTGCCATAAACCCCAAACAAACCCCAACGAACAACAATAGTAGACTAGCAAAACAAAAACGACGAACGAGGTGAACAAGAACTTGAGTGAGACTGGACCATCGTCGGCAAATCAAAATGCCGACACACTGAGACTGGACAAAATAACACAGGTCGGCAAAGGCATCGCAAAACACAAGTCGGTAGAAACCCTAAACCCTCACTTAACGTGGCTATTAATATTTTATACCAACCGCGACAAGTGGATCTTGAGTTTGAACACGTGTCGTACAGAAATTTTGGAGTTTTCCACGCCAATTGTCGAGGTGGAAGGGAGGGTGCATAGGTTATGGCGCCCCTCCCCTACTAGTCGTGGTATTTATATTTGCACAAATAATCATATTTCTTGAAAAAAGGTATGTATATTTGCTATATTTTTAGTAAAATAAATTTTAGATTTGAAAATATTTGATTCAATTCAAAACATAAACAATCCCCAATATTGAACATAGTCAAACTAATAGCCATATGCGTCTACATGAGTCCCCATTATTACAACACTTCAACTACATTTTGATCCTATCAAAATCAAATCAAATGTTGTGGAGTGCCCTACTACTAAGGAGATCTAAAACACAAAAAATATTGTCTTATTGAAAAGAGTGTTGGCAATATGATGCAGAGTGTTGTCCTTGATGGCAACCCACTGAATGAAGATGAAGACATAAGATTGTTGACATGTGTTGTCCTTGATGGCAATCCACCTGATGAAGTTATTCTTGACTAGATGGGCTTGGTAAATGATGTAAATCTGATGTGATATGATGTTTGTTGGCAATATGATGCTGAGTGTTGTCCTTGATGACAACCCACTTGATAGAGTGTTGTCCTTGAATGGCAACTCACTTGATGAAGATGATGGCAGCCTACTTGATGAAGTTGTGCTTGATAGAATATGTCTTGATGAACCTGTTAAATGATGTAAATCTGATGTATCTACAGAGAGTACAGAAGGTAATGAAGAAAGGAATTCAATATGTGCTAGATCTATGATGAAAAGAGTATGTCTCAAGGAATACGCGGATTTGTCTAGTAAAAGTTGCGTATGCACGCAGTAAATAACGTGCCAAGTCGCGTATGGGAAAAAGCGCTCATAAAGTGCAAAACCAGGGGTAACCACCATGGTATTGACCCATTGTATTGGGTAATGATTCGTCTAAATGACCCCGTCCAGGAATACCATCGGAATTAATGTGGTTTTGGCTCATGGTATTGAAAAAGGGTAAACCTATATAAAGAGAAGAAATTCATTGTGCAAATCATGAGTGTGGGTGCAAGATGTCTGAGCTTGAATGAATACTTCTCTCTGAAGTATATCTGAATGGAAAGGGTTACAGTTGAATGATAGATCTAAATGTATGATGCACCAATGATGAAGAAGGGGATCTAGATCTGAAATGTACTTGTATTTGCTAGATCTGTTTATGGAATGATTAGATCTGAGATGAGGCGAACATCTGTCTGAAGTAAAGGGTAAAATCTGTGTGATGTATCTGTTCTGAAGAATTGCATTGATCTAAATGTCTGAAGAACCATACGCTAGTTTTACGCAAAGGAAGCGCGTATATACGTGGCTTCGCTGAAGAGAAAGCGCGTATGCGCAGTGAAATTAGCTCTGTAATATGTACAGAAGTATACGCGGGTTGATGTGATTGGAAGCGCGTATATACGCGGTATCAGTGAAAGGAAAGCGCGTATGCAAACTAGGGTTTGCTGAAGCAAGGGGTATGAAATGTCTGATCTGTTCTGCTGTGTTGCTGCTATCTGTATTCTACAGTTCTGAGTTGTCTGTTTCAGTTTGGTTGTATGATGGAGCTTAAATATGTGGAGTGGGTCCAGTCTGAAAATATGATGAAACGTGGCCTGCATGTTGTGTCCTAAAGGAAGCTTTGGATCCAGTGTGAAAATTGATGAAACGTGGTCCATAGAGGTGCTGAGGGTTGTAGCCTTCAGTCAGGGGGTTGTAGCTCCCTTCCAGGTGAGGCTGGTAAACGAGATCAGGGGTCGTAGCTCCCTTCCAGGAGAGGCTGGTAAACGAGTCAGGGGGTTGGAGCTCCCTTCCAGGAGAGGCTGGTAAACGAGCGCAGGTGGGTGCCTGCGTGCTGGTAGGAGTCTGCACCGGCACATATGTTGTAAGATGTTTTCTCTATAATAAAATATTGAAGGCTGAGCAACTGCAGCGGTGGTTTTCTCCCGACTTGGGTTTCCACCTAAAAATCCTGGTGTTCATGTGTGATGCTTTGTGTGATGGTTATTCTGTTGTTACTACACATGTTTACTGTTAACTTAACATCAGATGTATGAATATTGCAAAGAACTAAGTTAATAAATATCTGCATATTTAGATCTCTGCTAATACGCGAGTTGTATGAAGGATATCTGCGTGTATACGCGAGTTTACTAAAGGAAAGTAGCGTATGGGTTTTAGAGCCTGAAAAAGTAAAAATTTTTAGGTTGCCCTAAATACTGATTCACCCCCCGACCCCCCTCTCAGTATTTTTCCCAACAAAGAGATTATCCACTTGCTATATATTTGTGGTAAGATGAATTTAAATTTTAAAATATTCATTTCTATATAAGCATTCCCTAAAATATTATAACATTGATCATACTCAAACCAATAATAATAATAATAATATTGGTCTATGTTGAAAAAATAAATTACAACACTTAAGCTACTCCTTTGGATAAATAATCGTGAAAATGTTATAATATTGAACATTACCAAACAAATAATTAAAAAATGGTTTAATTTAATAGTATTTCAAAAGTTTGTTAAAAATTAAAATAATTATTAATGATTTTGTTTTTTTTCTACCATCTAAATATAATATTATATGAAATTCTGAATTTTTTTTGTTATTTTTTTTTATAACATAATTTTATTAATAGTTTTTAATTTTTAAATTTTTTTTTTTTTAAATATAACATGAAGAAGATGTATTCTTCTGAACCTTACTATATATATATATATATATATATTTGAATTTTGAATGTAATAATTTTATATGCAATTGTAATTTTTTTAAAAAATAAATTTAACATTTTAAAAAGAAAAAATTAAACTTACACCATTATGATTTTAAAATATCTCTGAACTTTACACAAAATTAAACATAAAATACGAAAAAAGGAAAATCTGTCAATTTTACAAAAAAATTAAAACAAAAGAAAAAATCCTTAAGGATGACCCATCCTCCTCTAAGACTTGAAATAGCGTTCGATAGTTTAATTCTATGTGTCAGAGGGTTGGTTTGAAATGTTTTGTTTTTTTATAAATGATACAAGAAACCATTTAACTAACTTCCTAACTAATATTAAATCTTTAACACTCCCCCTTAATCTTGAGGGCTACATTATTTTAATACCTAACTTCTGACATTGAAATTAAAAATTAACTTTTCCTCGCGGTTTGGTGAAGATATCTGCTAGTTGTTCCTTGGAATCACACAATTTGATAACAATATCACCATTCTTAACAAGTTCACGGATGAAGTGAAAACGAGTGTCAATATGTTTGCTTTTTTTATGAAATACATTGTTCTTGGACAAGGAAATAGAAAAATTGTTGTCACAAAATATGGAAATAGGTTTATTTTCTATATATATGAAGTCAAAGAGAAGTCTCTTCAGCCACACTGCTTGACATGATGTTGAATTCGCTGCAACGTACTCAACTTCTATTGAAGATAATGCAACTATAGGTTGCTTTTTGGATGACCATGAAATCAAATTCTTGCCAAGTAGAAAATCATATCCAAAAGTGCTTTTATGATCATCAATACATCCTGCATAATCACTGTATGTCTAACCAATAAGCTTACTATTTGTAGAGATTGCATACTATAAACCATCAGTAATTGTACCTGTAATGTATCTTAATACCATTTTTCCTAGATTTCCAACGACAATCTTTAAGAGATTCCATAAACCTCGAAATATAGCTAGCTGCAAATGCTATATCAGGTCTAGTAGCAGTAAGATACATAATACTACCAGCAATTTGCTTATACAAAGTTGAATTAACAGCAGTACCCACATCATCTTTACTTAACTTTATACCAACCTAAATAGGAGTATCCATTGGTTTACACCTATCCATCTTAAACTTTTTCAAAATGTCAGCAACATACTTCTGTCAACCCATAAAGATATTATCATGTGTTTGTTTTACTTCAATACCTAAGAAGTGTCTCATTAATCCAAGATATGTCATTTCAAATTCATTTTTCATTGCAGTTTTAAATTCATCTAGTTGCATGTTACATGTATAAATTATGTCATCAACATAAATACATAGTATCAAAATATTACCTTGATGATCATTCTTGATATATAAAGTGGGTTCATGGTCGCTCCTTTTGAAACCGTTATGTAGCAAGTAATGGTCTATTTGGTTGTACCAAGCTCTTGGAATTTTCTTCAAGCCATACAATGCTTTCTTCAACCTGTACACCTTATGTTTTTTATTTTTTATTTCGAAACCAGGGGTTTGATTAACATACACTTATTCATTCAAAACACCATTTAAAAAAGCAGACTTTACATCCATTTGGTAAATTGGCCACTTGTTTTGTGCTGCAGTAGCTAATACAAATCAAAAAATATCAATTATTGCTACAGGTGCAAATGTTTCACCGTAATCTATGCCAGGTTGTTGTGAAAAACCTTTTGCAACTAACCTTGCTTTGTGTTTATCAACTTCAACTCTCTCATTTAACTTAGTTTTAAAAGCCCATTTGAAACCTATAGAATTTTTATCATAAGGTTTATCAACCAAATCCCAAGTTTGATTTCTTTCAATAGCATCGATTTCATTATTCATTGCATCTACCCATTATTGTTCCTTTATAGCCCCTTCAAAACAAGTTGGTTGAAATGAAAGAAATGCAAAATTTACAACATCATCAACATCGTCTTGTGCATAAATATCACTTAACCTTCTCATTTTAGGATTATCATAATCAGACTCACTTAAAGATGATGAACTACTACTGGTTTTGTCTTGAAATTGTAATATTGGAGTGCTCATTGTAGATGCTTGATGTTTGTCTAACATAATAAAAGGATTTGGACAAGTATTGTTCTCCATTTCATTCCAATATTTGTCTTCCATAAATTTCACATCTTGACTTACGACAAACTTCTAAGTTATAGGATTAAATAATCTGTATGCTTTATATTGATAACTATACCCTATAAAGATATACTTTTCGCTCCTATCATCAAGCTTATTTCTTAATTTTCTCTGGAACATGAGCGAAAGCAATACAACCAAATACTTGAAAGTGTGAAATAGTTACCTTTTTTCCACTCCATGCTTCTTCAGGTAGAAAAATTTGAACACTAGAAGTTGGAGATCTATTCAAAATATATACCGAACATGCAACTACTTCAACCCATAAATATTTAGACAAATTTCGTGTTTTGAGAAGACTTCGAGCCATATTCATAATTGTCTGATTCTTTATTTCTGCTACTCCATTCTGCTGTGGAGTATAACTAGTAGTAGTTTGTTTTTTAATTCCATGTTGTTTACAAAAATTAATGAATTTTTTAAATTCATACTCACCTCCTTTATCAGCTTCGACTTTGAACTCCTTGAACTTGGAATTTTTTTTGGATTTGTATTTAATGAAATACACCCTAATTTTCTTGCTAAAGTCATTAATGAATGTAAGAAAATAGAGATTTCCACCAACAGATTGTGCTTGCAGTGGACCACACAAATCTGTATGCACTAACTCTAGTTGTTATTTGGCTCTATAAGACGTTGATGCAAAACTATCTCGCTTATGTTTACCCATTATACAACTTGTAAAAGAAGAGATATCGTAGGACAAGGTAGGAAAATCTTTCACCATAGACTATCTTTGAAATATACTCATACTTTGATAGGTAAATGACCATATTGCAAATGCCACAAGTAAGTGTCATTAGGCGTTGAAACATTATGGGCATACAACATCTCACTTTTCATTTGTAATTGATACAACCTATTCTTGGTCATAGGAATCTTTGCAACAAGAGACTTATGTTGATCAGAAATCGTTCAAGTAGTGTTGTGAAAGCTAACATCATAACCATGTGCATCTAACTAACCAACACTCAAAAAAATATGCTTAAAATTTGGTACATAATAAACATCATAGATATTATTCACAACATTTTGTTTGGTTAAGATAGGCACAACACCCTTTCCTGAAGCTTTGACTTGACGATCCTCACCCAAATCAATAGAGGAACTGAAAGATGTATCAAGATATGTAAACAAATCACTATAACCAGTCATATGATTAATACATCCATTTTCTACCTACCAAACATATTTATTAGGTACTTTCATAGTCATCTGGCATGCTAGAAATAAAGCATCAGATGTTTCACATTAAGTGTTTGTGACATTGTCTTTGTTTTTACTTCAAATAATTTTCGACATTCGAACTTATAGTGGCCATATTTTTTACAATAGTGACATTGAATTTTTTATTTATATATCCACCTATGACCATGACCAGTTTGAGACTGCTCTGAATGTGTTTGAGTTACCTTTGATCTATCATCAGACTGAGACTGTCCTCTTCCTTTTCCTCTCCTGCCACGAAAACCTCTGCCTCTACCTCTATCCATAGAAGCTTTAGATTTTAAATCATGCTCTAAAGTACTGACATCTAAATTAATTTTTGTTTCATGAGCCAATAAAGAACCAATTAATTCTTCCACATACAATTTTGTTACTTCTCTTGACTCAAAAACAGCAACTATCCTGTCAATTTTTTTAGGCAAACATCTAAGAACCTTTTCAACAAATCTTTTATCTTCTACTTCTTCACCATTCATCTGAAGTTGATTAACAACACCCATAACTTTATTCATGAATTGATCAACTATTTCTTATTTATTCATTTTAAGTGTTTCAAATTGTGTTCTGAGAGTTTGTAATTTCACCATATTTACTCTCTCATTACCTTGATAATCAACTTTAAGTATATCCCATATTGATTTAGCAGTATTATCAGCAGTGATTTTAGGAAAAACAGAGTCATCTAAGGAATTTAAAATGCAGGACTTTGCTCTACCTTATTTTTGTTTAATTTCATCAAATTGTTTTCTTTGAGCATCACTCATTGCAGCAATTACATTTTCATCGGATTTTGTGAACCCCAATTCTACAATATCCCAACAACCTAAACATTGCAAACATGCTTGCATTTTAAGACTCCAAAAATCATAATTATTCCCACTAAATAGAGGCGTAGGGATTTCAAACGGACTTGTTGAAGCCATGTTTGAAGCAATAAGAATCTAAAAACAACTCTTTTTAAACACTTCAAAATAAATAGGACAAACAGACTTTCGATGAGGGTGATCAAAAACTATATTGTTTTCTCTCTTTTTAATATTAACACCTTAATTTTATAATGCCATAATTGAAGATTCACACCAAAAAATGCCATACTTGAATATTCACACTAGCAGTTCAATTCAAAGGCATATTTCCTTTCAACAGGCTTACTAATATACATTGTCAATAAACCCCTTAAAGAGATAGCCTTGCAATAGGCTAAAAATCCAAACCAATGAACTAAAAGAAAGGAGTAATTCAAAACAGCCGAGGGATTACACAACCTAATAAAGTTTTGAATCAGTTTGTTTACAAAGGATCTAAAATGCACCTACAATCGTTGAACACCAGTCATCGCTCCAGTAGTAAAATTCCTCACTCGAGGCTCCTTTGGTTGGAACAAAGGACGGAACTACAGGCAGGGCGTTTCTCCTTCGGCTGGAACAAAGGGCAGAACTGCAGGCAGAGCTTACTTCTTGTCTACATGATGTCCTCTTCTCTGGCGACAGCGACAGAGCTGAGTGGCAGAGCTAATCTTGTATCTGATCATTCTCTTCACACACACATCTCTCACTGGTGTCAATAGGCACTTATTCAAACAACGACTACTCTCTTTAACTCTCAGGAAATGGAAATCTTAACTAGGATTGCAGAGAAACCTTCTCTGGTACCATGGAAAAATTAAAACATATAAAGAGAAGAGAAAAAACACCCAATTACAAGGAGTATATATACATCTCAGAAACATTTACAACCAAGAAAATTTTTAATTAACTTCCTAACTAAAGATTAAATATTTAACACCTGTCGATTTCACATTTTTTAGAAGTAACATCCATAACAGGATAGAAGAGACGTGCATTTGCAGGAGATGTTGAAAAGAAATATTGAATAAAGGGACCAGATTCTTTGATCACCATTACTGTAAAAATCATGGGTCACTGGGATTCTAGTGCTCATTATCGCATCTGTAATTTAATTATTGGAAATCCATAAATAAGTGGGTTGGTGCTTAGGAGGAATTCGGACATGCATGAAGAGATAAGGAGGGTGTGATTTATTGAAGAGAAAAATGAGTTCGAAGGAGAACTTGCTTGGAAGTTTAGTTACCAAAACAGACGTAGCGGTACTTGTCTTGATCATCTTCCTCTTCTGGGTATATCTTTTGAATTTGAAGAGACCAAGAACTCCAGAGCTACCACCAGGGTTGTCTCCATGGCCTATAATCAGGAATGTAAGGATGTATTTATTCACATGGAGTTTGAAATTTTAGGATGGAGAATAGAAGGCCCTGGATATGAGTGAATCCTTTGGCATAATGATGCCAAGACGGTTCAAGCTCTTTGCTGTTCCAGCCCTCATCTTTGAGTTGTTTGCTACTCCAGCCCTCAGGTTGCCTGAAGGACTTTGAAAGTATATCCATATAGATATATATATGACTGGCTCCGTATAGGGCTTGGATGTTTAATATATACAAGTATCTTCTCACTGCTATTACCACCTCGGGGTAGCGCGGAAAACTTTGTACATGCACTCTCAATATTTATATATTATACAACTATATATGCTTTGGTATGGAGTTGTATTGAATTTGGAATATAGGTATTTTTTTTAATTATTTGGAATACACATATATTTTTTAAGATTTATATTTTTTTGAGATTTTCATAAAAACATCCTATTACTCTGAATATAAATATTTTATATCTATTTAAAAAACAAAATTACAAAGATTAGCAAATATCATTTTTCTCTTTTCTCGCGTTACTTTTAAACTCATTATTTTCTTAAAACTCCTTATTAGATAATGTATAATTCTTATTTTAAAAAACATTGCATCCATAACATTATTTTTTATCATAATGATCTCACTATTTTCTCATGCCTATGTCGTCCTCATTTATTTTTTTTCAAAATATAAAAACAAATCAATCTTTATAATATGTATTGCATGTGTTTAGCTTTATAAAAAAAAATCAGTTTACATGGACTATATGTACTATATGTGATTATATTTATAAAAAAAAAATTCAGTTCACATGGACTGTATGTACTGCATGTGCTTAGCTTTATAAAAAAAAAAGGTTCAGTTTACATGGATTGTATGTACTATATGTGCTTAGCTTTATAAAAAAAAAATATCGGTCTACATGTACTGAATGTACTGTATTTTCTTAGCCATGTCGCACAATACATAGGTGATAAAAAGTAAAAAATAAACAAGGAAAAATCAGTGTCAAAAAACTGATATGTAAATCAGCCCCAAAGGTAATACAACATGAGAAAAAAAACCTCTCCGCCATGGTCAATAACCAAACCAAATCGAAGTACATAAATAGTAGTTTGAGCATAGTCCAAAAACAACGAAAAGAAACTGAAGATATATGTAGAAAATATTAATAAAGTTGCATAAGCGATCACATGTTCATGCGATTATGTTCCAAGATGACCCCCCAAAGGATTTTGGTGAAATCCATATATCCCTCGACATCCCTCAGGCCAAAATTTGAAAGAGTGTTTCAAACAATTTCGAACTCCCGGAAGATGTGCTGTATCGAACATTCAGGAAAGCTTGAATGAGACATTGTATGTGTGCCTTTCAGTTCCGGAAGATAGGAGGGTCGAAGAGTGTAGAGACAAAAATATCATCAACGACAGTTTTTGAGTCTCCATATATGTGAATGAAGTGTACCTATTTTCCAAGAGCGGACCATAAAAGTCACCATAGAACCATCAACTCAGCCTTAGTGTTAGTGCTAGGTCCCCCATATCGGTGTAGATTATAAATCAAATAATTGTCCAGGAGAAGAACAATGCCACAACCACATTTTTGATCTGGTGCCACGCCATCAAAGTAACCTGTCGACCTTATGATAGGGGGACAAAAGTTCCTAGGTGTCTTGACAGTGTCTGGTGTGTTCCTGATATTCATGTGCTCCAACCATCCCAGAATTTTTGTAATAGTATCGAAGACATTATGTTTCCCGCCCCAAATATAACACGGTTTCAAGTCTTCCATATTTCCCATGGTACAAATGGAGGGACGAAAGTGAGATATCCCCCGCGTTCCAGTCCCTATTTAAGACACATTTCAGTGGAAGTGAAATTTTGGTGAAATGTATGGAAAAAAACCGAAGGATGTGAGTACATCAGACCAAACCTGTGAAGAAAAGGAATAAGTGAAGAACAAATGGACCACAAATTCATGATCAAAAACACATAACAGACATAAACTAGGACCCAAGAAGCCTCTTTTGCATAGGTTGTTCCATGTAAGGATTTTATTCTTCCAAGTGAGCCAGAGGAAGCATATGATTTTGAGTGGTATATTTAGCTTCCATATGGAGAGGAACCAAGTGGAGGTGGAGACCCCCAATTTGAATTTTATGATATGATGATATGTTCCTAATACAACCACATAACCTTTGCATATAATGCCACCCCAAAAAATATAGTCTCCATCATGTTGTCTACATAATCTTGCATCTCTAAGTGCCTGAACATAGTGATCCCATTCCAAATCCCTGCAAACCGATCTGAGAAGCTTGTGACCATATGCGCATTCAATGGTCCCAATTTCTAATGACCTGTTCAAGGTAAAACAAAACCTCTGTGGTGTAGTGAGTTGGTAGTATCCATGGAAAGAAGACTGACATCCATAACTCCAACAATGTTGGTCTGAACAATAAGCGATAAATTCCCCCTAACGAATGTCCAAACCACGCGTTGAAGAAATCATGGTTTGACCATATGAAAACTGGACCAAATGACAGAGCCATGTTTAGAGAAAATCTCTTGCTTGACAATCCAATATGAGATGTGGAGATTCTTGAGGTATTTAGCAATGATAATTTGACTCCAGATGCCACCCCCAAAGAGGGCCCGACAAAAGGACTTTATAAGAATTGAGGTTCCAAAAACCCGGAGATCCAAGATCCCCCAACCATCCACAATTTTTGGTCTGGTGATGTTCTCCCAGGAAGAAATATGGAATTTTTTTTCCACACCAGTGACCAACCATAAAAAAATAGGAAAGACGAGATCAGATGAGATTACAAATTCTGACAGGAAAGTGCAATTAAGTGAGACTAGTAGGTCGCAATTTGTTGTAGTACTAATTGTATCATATTGTAATGACCGCCAAGTGAGTGATAGTGAAAATACCATCCTTTTATTTTCTTATAAAACTTAGAAAGGAGCCACGCCCAATCATCAAATATGTAGCAGGTAGGTTTGAAGTGGAAACCCAGGTAGGAAAAACCATTCTGTAAGGGAGCGATATCCATGGTAAAGAGGTTGCAAATGTGTTCGATGACCAAAATGTCTCCAGAGAAGAAATATATGCAGGACTTGGGTCCATTTATATAGATACTAGAAGCTACCCCCATCTACTGGAATATATGAAATAGTGCCTCCCAATGTTCCCTATTAACAAGATCGAAAGACAAAATATTGTCTATGAAAAATAGGTGTGTTATGCATACTTGAGGGGCCATCCGTAATCCCTGAAAATAATTTAGAATCTGGGCAGTGTTCATTTTCCTGCTGAAACCATATGTTGGGTGATTTAATGGTTAGTTAAATCCTTGACATTTAATTTTCAATCCAGGTTTTCATAAACTGGCGAGGTATACGTGTACTATATCTACTAGGTGATTATTTATCAGATTAGATTAATCTAAATGCAATTAACACTTAATTACAAAAAAATTAAATCAATCTAATTCAAACTAAATCAAATCAAACATAAATAAATTGAAATCACACTTGCATAAAAGAAATCACACTTGCATGAAATTGAAATCACATCACACTTGCATAGATAAAATCACACCACACTTGCATAATTGAAATCACTCCATTCTTGCATAATTGAAATCACTCCACTCTTTCGTAATTTGAAATCACACCACACTTGCATAATTGAAATCACACTTGCATGAAATTGAAATCACATCACACTTGCATAGATAAAATCACACCACACTTGCATAATTGAAATCACTCCATTCTTGCATAATTGAAATCACTCCACTCTTTCGTAATTTGAAATCACACCACACTTGCATAATTGAAATCACACTGCTGAAAGGAAAAACATACTTGCATAAAATAAAAACACACTTGTTTAAAAGAAATGAAATAACAAAATTATACTATGTTACCAATATGTACAAAGGTATGCAAAATGGGGTTGATAGGGGCCCTCCATTCCTCAACAAGCACATCGAACAACAATCACATCCTCGAGATCAAAGTGGTTGTTTGTATTTCATAAAATGATTACAATATATTACAAGAATTCTCTCTCCTCACTTTACAAATCACATCTTGAATGGAACTTGGAACCTCCAACTATCAAATAGCCACTAGCTACCTCCCATCTCTAACAACTAACAATTTACAACCCTTTGTATGAATGGTGCACTCCTATTTATACAAAAATTGAAGATAAATATAGATCCTCAAATCTCTCCTAAATCCACATTTATCTCATGTGGTTACAACCAATCTCCTAAAAATATAAGATACAAATCCTCTCCAAATTCTCTCATAGTTTTGATAAGGACACATATCAAAACATCCTTGATTCTTCTCCTTTTAATGTGCTTAGCTAAATGATCCATATCTTCTTCAAATATTCTACAAATCCTCATGAGTTGAAATTCCAATTTGTAGTTAGGAGGCCCAGTAGGAACCTTATAGAATCTCTAAGTGGGCCTACAATATCACAAAACTTATACCACTTTTATGTATATATGAAAACATGCTAATTTTATAATATTTAATCACACTTAAAATACTTAAAATAAATGACTTTGGAAAATATAATGCGAAACCCATATGATCATGAAAATGGCTACTTAATGTAGGGTTATGTAGCTATGGAATGAGGGATGAGCTACAAAATGAGGGTGAAATGATGGAAATGTGGGTAGAAGTGGATGACATTTTGGAGACTCAACACCATCCATGACCAATAAAAAAAATAGAGAGGATATTGAATAGCCTTGTCAAAGTCCTCGATGTGCTCTGAAGAAGTTGGTGGGATAGCCATTAACAAGGAGGGAAATCTAGATATTTTAAACATGTGCCATAATCGATTATGTATTTTCGTACTCCAAACAAATCTTGAAGAGGATGAGGCGAAGTAATCTCCAATCCACATAGTCATATGCCCTATTCAAGTCAATATTCATGATGATCATTTCCTTCTTCTTGGAGTGTATGGTATATACACATACCTGCGCTATTGAAATTGCATCATGTATAGACCTACCAGAGAGGAAGCCGAACTGTTGTTTTTTGATGTGAGCAGAGAGTACTCCTTTAATAAATTCTGCAATGACTTTGGAAATTATTTTGTACACAATATTTCATAGAGAGATGGGCATGTACTCCAAGAAGGAAACTAGAGCAGATACTTTGGGATTTAGGGAAATAAAATTGGTCTTGGTGGATCCCGATATGAACTTCCTGACTCTAGATTCGTCCACAATTGCTCAGAGAGAGTCCCCCATCAAGTCAAAAAAAAGGATAAGCAGTTCAATTGTCCAACCATCGGGTCTGGGGCACTTGTCCTTTATGAAGGATCATAGTACAGAATGATTTCATCCAAAGAAACATTGTGATTCAAATTCCTATTTACATCCTGATCAAACATCACAAGGAACTCCTAAACCACCCATAGCATATATTCCATGTTTATATGATCCATTTCTTTAAAAATTTCATCAAAATATTGAACTACCTCCCTTCGGATATCCTCCTTTTCATATTTGAGCGAGCCATCTGTGCCATAGATATTCCAAATGGAATTAGTGTCCCTCCTCTTATTTGGGAATCTGTGGAAAAATTTAGTCTTCTGGTCACCCCCTTGAATTGAGATAGCTTGACTCTTAAGCCTCCAGGTATCCTCCTAGAATTTTAAGGTTTGTTTCCCCTGCAACTCTAGAGTTTTGAGTGTATCAAGTTCTATCTGAGTGGTTTTTCTCTTTAAGAGGACAGTATTGTAGACGTAAAGATCCTGGGAGAAAGCTTTCAATTCCACATATAAACATTCTTTCTTTTTGCACTCCCACATCCGGACCCTGCTTTTGAGGGTGGCCAAGAAAAACTTGATGAAATCAATAGCAAAGTGATTAGGAAAACATGGAAAATTATTCCACACTTCTAAAATCCATATATTAGAGACAAGTGCGGTTGAACTTAAAGGGGATCCCTTTCCGAGGCCGTTCCATCTGCCATTGTAGCAGAATGGGACAATGATCCAAATGAAACACTTCACCACCAATGACCGTAAATTTCCCAAAATTTCCAAAAGGCTATGTTGTACCAAGAAATGGTCCAATCTTTTCCCAATATATTCGTCCCTGGATCTACCGTTATTCCAGGTGGGCATGAGGAGAGAGGGGGAAATATCCAACAAGAGATTATCTTCAAAGAGACTAGAAATTTTTTTGGACTAAGGATCACGGGGTATGGATGACCCCCAACATTCAAAACGAGACAATGTCAAATTGAATTCCCCAACAATAATCAAAGAAGGTAAATTGAGAACATTGGAATCCCTTACTTGATCCCAAAAGGAGAGATGGTCTGATAAAGGAGCATAGGGGTTCCAAATATGAATTTTCTCATGGGAGCCACGCATGCATCCAGAAAGTAAAATGCCAGTAAAGAAAATATAAGCCTTGAAATTTCCCCAAGTAGGGTCCCATAAATCATCCAGACTGGAAAAATTCCCATAGGAATCAACGGACACCATATGCCAGTGTGGATGAATGACTCTGAAATAAGCTAAAGATTTGGTCGAATCGACCATGGTTTCTTGTATGAGAACAATGAAAGGTTGGAAGGTGAAAAGGAGGTAGCGGATATAAATCCTTTTAGCAGCATCCCCCAAGCCGCGAATATTATTGGAGAGGATGGTCATGATGGCCTAGGAGCAAGGGGAAGTTGGTCTTTAAGGGCCCCAAAAGAGGAATATTTGAGAATCATAATGTCAATTAAATTACCAAAATCAAGGTTTAAGGGCAAGCCCCAATGGCGACGACAATGGAAGCGACTGTCCCTTCCCTATTTATGGCGTGTGATGTTCTTAGCATAATTAGGGCTAATGATGGGTGAATATTCCCCCCAGACCCCTTGTGGATGGTAAGGTTGGATAGGTCCATAACAGGGTTGTGGAGGAGGAATTGTATGTCATTGTCCACAAAGTTGTGGGGTGAGGAGGGAATAGTAAGCAAGGGAGAATTAGCTGGTGGGAGAGAGGAAGTCGGAGGCAGGGAGTCATTGAGACGAGGGGTCGAGTATGTCAGGAGGAGTAGAGTCAAATTGGGTACGAGAGTCATTAAGAAGAGTGGGGTGGTCAATGGGGAGGTCGCGCGAGTAGATCGGAGGGTCCCAAAGGGCTGAGGGGGGGCGAGAGGGAGGATGTGGATCAGAATCAACATCAAGAGTGGTGCAAGGGGAATGTGAAGATGCATAAAAGAAATTGTGGTTGTAATGAGACGGGACGTCCGAAGCGAGAAAAGTACCTATACTGGAGGAGGAGCCCGAAAAAGATTCATCATGTCCCTGACCGAAAATGTGCTCGTGTTTTCGAGCCAGACCAACCTTATGTGCCTAGAAGGTTGCCTGCATATTCCAACTTTACAAGAATCAAGGCCATCCTCTTATCACAAGCGCCCAAAACCTTTGGATCCATGTATATGAACGTACCAATGATATTGGCAATTGCATCCAAATCCTGTTTGGTCTATAATTCAAGTGATAGACCAAGGATTGTAATGTATACCTTTTGAGAGGGGTGTTGGTGGAAGGATTGAAACCCATGTACCATTTGCTGAGTTGTAAAAAACTGCGTCCTCAAACCCATGGCTTCATAAAATATGCAGTGCGCCTGCCTGATGGAGGAAGTGGAAATTGTACCATTGGTTCATCAACCGGCTGACCTTCGGAGTATATCCTAAAAGAGGCTTCCACTGTGCCAAAACCCATCCCTCCCTATCCATATTATGTGAGGCAGAAAAGTTCCATCTACCCACCAACACCTGGTTTTGTAGACTCAGTACACGATCCCAAAGAACATCATGTCAAAAGCTCAGCAATTTGGGTTCAGGAGCACTTCGAGCGTGCTTGTGGCGTCAGACCCAACGTAGTTGTCTAGTGTCCAACCGAACATCTATAGCATGTAAATGTGTAACGTTCATGGGAGCATGAGAGGGTGGCATGTCATCACCCACCTAGGGAACCCCAAACATGGATCCAAAGTAGGCATCATCATGTGCCCATGTATTTTCCATCTCTAATGTGCTATGAAAAAGTTTTCCTGAAAAGATATGTCAGCATCTAACAATGCCAGAGAATCATCCATCAACCCCCAAGTAAACTTCTACAGCTGTGTTTCCAAAGTCAGATCAAATGGAACCCACCACCACCTAGGGAGTAGTGAAAAATAA
This sequence comes from Pinus albicaulis, assembly GCA_034641835.2. NCBI lineage: Eukaryota > Viridiplantae > Streptophyta > Pinopsida > Pinales > Pinaceae > Pinus > Pinus albicaulis. Next base: position 556,840,563 of record CM076577.1, on the reverse strand, counting down.
ACCCTGCAAAGAGTGTATCATGCAAGTCTAGAAAGGAAAAAAGGAAACAGTTAGAAGCCCCAAGTGAAGGAGAAATGTTCAAGGAATTCATAGCAGGCGTACATGAAAAAAGAGGAACTGGAGATAAAAAAACCCATAGTCATTGGAGGCCAGGTCATAAGGATTTTTCATATAGGTAAGGAATGTAGCACAGTGTTCAGAACAGGGAATAAACGTTGTAGAAGGAATTAGAGAATGGTCATCACAAAGATTTATTGAACTAGAGAGTCTGATTGAATGTTTTGAATCCAAAGTTTAGTTTATAAGCTAAACCAGAGATAGACTGAAGCAACATTTGTTTACTATGCAGTTGCAGAGCAAAAGCATTTTAAAGGCTACCTGGCCGATCTCCAGACTCTGTCTATAGCTTATAAATCAAACAATAGTATCAATAAAATGATTCAGATCCCCAACGGAGTCGCCACTATGTTATCACTCAGGTTTTCCTAGAAGTTGTGTAAGAGGAAAGTATACCCGAGGTAACCACAAACCAACCTTTTAGATGCAGAATCTAGCCAATCTGCATCCAGAGAGGGCTCTCTCTTTATGATTTATCTTTGTTCTTAAAAGGTTTTAGGCTAGTTATCGATTCAAGAGTTTGTTTGAAAAATGGTGGAATCCACAAACTAAGGGCAAGGTTGAAAGTTTTCAGTCCATTGGGCTATGGAGTCAAAGGATGGCTTTACTGGATTTCTATTCTACACACAAGATGGCTTTACAGGGCAAGATAGCTAAACAGAGAACAATCCTTAAAATTTAGAGTGGATGGGATGATTTTGAAGGGATGAAAGGCAGCTAAGAATCTTTCACCATGTTCAAAAGAAAGAAATGAGATGACTACAAACAAAGAGCAATGAAGAATTCTTTATTATAGTAATCAAGAATGTTTAAATTAGCAAAGCAAGAGAATTTAAGAATTCGTGCTTATAACCAATTTAGAGGAAAACATTAAGAATAATCACATCTGAAATCAGAGTACAATTAAGTAAATTATGATTCAATCCTTTATGTTAACTATTCAGAAATGGACACAATGATATTATAAACGGATATAAAACTTAAGACATAGGATAGAAAGACTTATTGAACTGCAGTCCGACACATGAATCCTGCAAAAAGTCCTGAGCTTCAAATTGTCATCCAGTAAGCCACAAATAAATTTCTCCAAAACGATTTTATTCCAAAAACATCAATGTCACAGCGAAGTAGTAGAATCCACCCAAAATACTTCCAAGAGTGAAGTATTTATACAAATTCTAAACTAAAATATCTTGAAAAATATCAAGATTAGTTCACAAATCTCTCCAACTATTTTACATAAATAGAACTTAAGTAAAGGACACTCAAACTAATTCATCTATTTGGCACTATTGTTTATGGATAGGTGATGAAAAAGAGGATAATTCGAATTTGATCCAACTCTTAGTTGATGATGAGGCATCCAAGTCACTAACTGCTTCCTTTTTTTGTGCATTCTGCTCCAACAATTCTGCAAACTTGGGGTCCAATGATATCTTTTTATTTCTCAATCCGTAATAGATATGTAAAAAGTGAAAGAGGTTATTGTAGATAAATATGTTGGTGAGATAAACCTCTTTCAGTTTCCCAAAATTCCTCTCCAGCTATGCATAATAGTCTCTGTAAACAATATGTGTAAAACAGAGTTTTACAGAGTCTGAAAAATGGCCTGTAAATATGCACATGTATCTCTCATTATAAAACCACTGTGAAAATACTGAGATAGGTTTTTTTATATTTGTCTCTTAGGAACAAAAACCTCCTTCAGTTTTGTATGAAGTATTTTTTATTGGCCACAATCCTCTCTGCAAAATGATGACTTAAACTGGAATTTTCTGCAAAAAGTGCTTTCCAACATTGTTTAATATTTCCAAAACCATAATGGCTGTTAGAAAAGTGAGAGAGGTTTTTGTAGATGGCCCTCTTAAGAACATAAACCTCCTTCAGTTTTGAAAAATTAATCTTGGATTGATCTCAATAGTGTCTGCAAAACAATGACTAAAACATGCAATTTCTGCAAACATATTCCTTCTTGTTGTGTTTTTCATCTTTTCACTTTTTTGTTCTTTTGACTATTTTACTTTCACTTTAGACAAAATTCAATGTTGGTGAAAGTATTTTCATTTCTTTTTACCATTTTACTGCCTCTGTAATTACTTTTACTGTTTTACCTTTGACTGCTCTGTAACTTCATTTTAACTTTCACTCTGACTTTTACCTGATACACTTTAACCACTGATACTCTTTAACTGTTATGCTTTCTAACCTCTGTTTGAATAGATTTGATAACAATCTTGGAGTAAACAAGTCTTATGACTAGTATTAAGACTGTTTATCCAAGGATGTGATCTTCTGATCACCTGTAAAACAAAACAAATTGTTAAGAAAGCATTGGTTTGCAGGGGAGGTCGAAAAGGTTTCATTTGATTTTGAGAGGTCTGGTAGTGGTCTTCAACAAAATTCAGTTAATGGCACTTGATAGTTGATTTTTGAAATTCTTTGCATGGAGGGTGTAGCCGTTTACTGTGGAGGAAAAATGAGAAGACGCGGGTTGTTTGGTTTTATTCGCAAAGTCAACAAGGTGACGGGATTTTTTATTAATTTATGGGATGACGTCAGCGTACGGGAGGCGAGTCACGGGGGAATGGTGGTAACCGGTTTATTCCGCACCACCTTTGGAGGAGGGTGGTTTTATGTGAATCGGCAACGATTCCACAAATTAACTGACGCGTGGCCCCAACACTATTCGAAAACCATTGCGATTTCGCGAGTTATCTTTCGGACGGAGGATGGGTAGCAGAATGAACGAGAGCCGTGGATCTTCGATGGAATGATCGGACGGTGATTGGGGCGTGAATTCGGCGGGGGATTTAATGAGCGGGAGTTCAACGTAATTAACGTTAATTTAATTATTTCGGGCGGGATCTGATTGGCTGGATGTTTGGCTATTTAATTAATCATGTGGATTAATTAAATCCTTTGTACGATGGACTATCGGGGGTAATGCGCGCGGGATGGGTTAATTTGTTTGTTTTTTGTTTTAAACATATAAATATATGTTTAAACCCTTTTTCGAATATTTTTTATTATATGGTAATAAACCAATGAAATTCATTAACCATAGGGGCAGAGTTTAATATATACGGATATATTTTAGCCAAAGGGTTTGTAATGTGGGATTTTTGTTTAATCACGTGGGTCACATACTTTGGATAAAAACTTATAGTAAGAGGGTTTTTTGGGGATATTATATTCAAAGGAGTTATATACATAGGAAAAGGTGATTTTCATAGGGATTTAATACATAAATTAGAGTTAATATGACAAAGGACAATGTAAACTCAAAATACTTAAATATAACCAAGAAAGTGAAGATTCAAAAGTAAATAACATTATTATACTTTCATCACTTAGACTTAGAAATAAAAAGTGATTTTGAGGGCTTTTCACGAAATATTGAAGGATTTTCCTAAGTAAAATGGGATTTTACTTAGGAAAAGGTTTTTTAGAGGTGAATGAAGGTGATAATGGATGATTTCAAGTACTTAGGTTTTTCAATTATCAGGCCGAGGGTCCGGTCCCTCCAAAAGTCAAGGAAATGCCTTGAGCCCCTCTAATCTTCAAATTCCTTAGTACTTAGGGGAAATTAGTAAATTGTTAGGGAAAAAGTGAGATGGGAAGTTAATGATTTTGACCTTGCTTTGCTGTGAACTTTTCCAATGTAGTATCTGCCTTTGTACTTGTGATGAAAGTAAAATTGAACGCACTTAGAACCATCATTCATCACATGTAATTCTGCAACAACATCTACCTACCCTACCTACTTTACTCTACCATTTTTTCTTCTTTATTAGGGTGCACTTAGACTGGCAAACCCTTATCAATCTTCTTTTCCTTTTACATGGAAAATCTATCTATTTCTACACTTATTACATCCAAGGGCTCAGATTAAACTGTTGAGCACCTTTTATTAACTCTACCTATCTACTTATCTGCCAAGATTAAACTGTTTGGTCAGATATTTATTCTCTATTCTACAACTTGAAATTGAAACATGAATGAGTCAAGTTTAAACAGTTTGACTCTTCATAAATTGTGGCAAAAGTTTGACAAGCTGCACACAATTGCTTTATTACAAAAATGAAATAGTAGTGGCATTTGGATTTGCACATTTTCCTTGGTCTATTTTTTGCTTGGGGTTCATTTCTTTCATTTTCTTAACCAATTTATTTTTCTTACCCTTTGATTTTTCTTTTAGGGTATACCCTCTTTACATTTTTTAAATTTTTTGATTTTTTGGTTTTTCAAGAATATGGAACACCTTTGCTCAAGAAAAAGTTTTGAACATATTCCATAGTTCAATCAAGACAATCATGAAAAATGACACCTATTGGTATAGGAGTCTAACACTGGCTCCACTTGGGGATGGATTTTCCTTGTGAAAAGTCAAGAACAGCAGGTCAGTTGCCTCAAAATGTCTTCAAACTAAACCATGTAATCTCCTTCTTCTGGTAGCTTTATTGTATATATGATAGTAAAACTTCTGAAGCTTAGGGCCTTCGCTTCGGGCTTCAACTCCAAGAAGTCACCATCCACTCAAAACTTAAAACTTTGTTGCCCAGTTAGGAATTTTCTGCCTTGTTCCAATCCCAAACATGAATTTGTTGTGGTTGAAAATCTTGAATTGAATATAGTCCTTTTTCTGCAACCTGAAATCTGATCTAAAACTAAAACAACACACAAAAATTTTCAAACCAACTTAATGAAAAACTAGTTGTAAATTGAAAACTAAAAAAAATTGCTCAAAATTCTGAGCTTATTGGCACTCATTTACCTACTTTAATCTACTAAAAATCTTATTGAATCGGGTAATACAAAAATTCCAATGAAGCCAATCAAGTAGATGTAACAATAAATGGTTAACTTGATTGCTTATGATCAAAATTGGAAGTATGTTATGATCATGTGCCTTTATAATCAACGATAAGATGTGAAATGGCAATTGTTGATATATTTGATCCTCATAGATAAAACATGTTTGCAGATTTGAGGTAAAAATATTCTCCATATAATTTGCTATAGGATCATTAAAAGCATAATGTATGATTTGTGTTTCTAGGCCTTCAATGACTAGTTGCTCAGTTGAATTATGAATATTAGACCATGAACTTATTTCTTCGGTCTTGTGTTTGAAAGAATAATCATCCTCAATATGCAGGTCAAAAGATAGTACAATTTCCTCTTGCTTTGGAGAAGGAAGATTTTCAAAGAATTCTTTAGGATTTCGGAAATTATATGACTGAATTTGAGAATGCAAAAGTTTGATTTCATTTTCATAATTTTCAGAAATTATATCAAGAAGCCATTTTTTAACTCGAGGAGAACATTTTCTTGATTTAAAAAAAAGAAAGAAAGCTCTTAGAAAATCCTCATCAAACTGAAGTTTTGATAACTCATCCCTGAATTCATTTAAGATTTCATCAAATGAAAGATTTTCCACAAACCCTGTCATCCAGTATCACTATTAATGCTTTGGAATATAGATTATTTGGTTGTGGAATTGCTCTGAAACTTCAAGCTATGGATCTCTGATCAACAATGTCTTGATTAGAAATTGATATCAAAAGAGTCAGAAGAATGATGCTCAAATGTGCATGGTGATTTTATATTTACAATTTTCAAAAGAGATAAATTAAAAACTACTCTAAGATCTTCTCTAAAATACAATATACATTGGAAAACTCTATCAATTTAGAAAGAACATAATGTCTTGGATAACAATCCAAGTTGAAAGCCTGATCTTTCCATATTGTTCTTCCAGGTTCATTCCTCGAGTGGAGTCTTAGTAGTGAAATTGATTTTGGAGTCGCCACGTGGATGATTTTAACCTTTTTGTGTCTGATCCCTGTCCACCATCATAGATCAGATCTAAACCTGTAAAACAATTCTGAAGAAAAAGTTAGTTCTTCAGGAAACCAAATTTTGAATATTTTATGATTATTTTATTTTTTTTATGAATTTTCAAAACAACTTCTATGATTTCTTTAAGAAATTTAAGATTTTTAATTAAAATTTTCTCAAAGATTTATTAAACTAGAGAGTCTGATTGAATGTTTTGAATCCAAAGTTCAGTTTATAAGCTAAACCAGAGATAGACTGAAGCAGCATTTGTTTACTATGCAGTTGCAGAGCAAAAACATTTCAAAGGCTACCTGGCTGATCTTCAGACTCTGTCTATAGCTTATAAATCAAACAATAGTATCAATAAAATGATTCAGATTCCCCAGTATGGTCGCCACTATGTTATCACTCAGGTTTTCCTTGAAGTTGTAAGAAAAGGAAAGTATACCCGAGGTAACCACAAACCAACCTTCGGATGCAGAATCTAGCCAATCTGCATCCAGAGAGGGCTCTCTCTTTATGATTTATCTTTGTTCTTAGAAGTTTTTAGGCTAGTTATAGATCCAAGAGTTTGTTTTGAAAAATGGTGGAATCCACAAACTAAGGGCAAGGTTGAAATTTTTCAGTCCATTGGGCTATGGAGTCAAAGGATGGCTTTACTGGATTTCTATTCTAAACACAAGATGGTATTACAGGGCAAGATAGCTAGACAGAGAACAATCCTTAAAATTTAAAGTGGATGGGATGATCTTGAAGGGATGAAAGGCAGCTAAGAATCTTTCACCATGTTCAAAGAAAGAAATGAGATGACTACAAACAAAGAGCAATGAAGAATTCTTTATTATAATAATCAACAATGTTTAATTTAGCAAAGCAAGAGCATTTAAGAATTCATGCTTATAACCAATTTAGAGGAAAACATTAAGAACAATCACATCTGAAATCAGAGTACAATTAAGTAAATTCTGATTCAATCCTTTATGTAAATTATTTAGAAATGGACATAATGATATTATAAACTGATATAAAACTTAAGACATAGGGTAGAAAGACTTATTGAACTGCAGTCCGACACATGAATCCTGCAAAAAGTCTTGAGCTTCAAATTGTCATCCAGCAAGCCACAAGTAAATTTCTCCAAAACACTTTTATTCCAAAAATATCAATGTCACAGCAAAGTAGTAGAATCCACCCAAAATACTTCCAAGAGTGAAGTATTTATACAAATTCTAAACTAAAATATCTTGAAAAAATATCAAGATTAGTTCACAAATCTCTCCAACTATTTTACATAAATAGAACTTAAGTAAAATACACTCAAACTAATGCATCTATTTGGCACTATTTCTTATGGATAGGTGATGACAAAGAGGAGAATTCGAATTTGATCCAACTCTTAGTTGATGATGAGGCATCCAAGTCACTAACTGCTTCCCTTCTTTGTGCAATCCGCTCCAACAATTCTGCAAACTTGGGGTCCAATGATATCTTTATATTTCTCAATCCGTAATAGATATATAAAAAGTGAAAGAGGTTATTGTAGATAAATATGTTGGTGAGATAAACCTCTTTAAGTTTCCAAAAAATCCTCTCCAACTATGCATAATAATCTCTGTAAAAATATGTGTAAAACAGAGTTTTACAGAGTCTGAAAAATAGCCTGTAAAGATGTGCATGTATCTCTCATTCTGAAATCACTGTGAAAAAAGTGAGATAGGTTTTTGTAGATGGGTCTCTTAGAAACAAAAACCTCCTTCATTCTTGTAATATGTATTTCTTATTGGCCACAATCCTCTCTGCAAAATGATGACTTAACTGGTATGTTCTGCAAAAAGTGCTTTCCAACATTGTTTAATATTTCCAAAACCATAATAGCTGTTAGAAACGTGAAAGAGGTTTTTTTAGATTTTACTCTTAAGAACATAAACCTCTTTCATTTTTGAAAAATTCATCTTGGATTGATCACAATAGTGTCTGCAAAACAATGACTAAAACATGCAATTTCTGCAAAAATATTCCTTCTTGTTGTGTTTTTCATCTTTTCACTTTTTTGTTCTTTTGACTATTTTACTTTCACTTTTAGACAAACTTCAATGTTGGTGAAAGTATTTTCATTTCTTTTTACCATTTTACTGCCTCTGTAATTACTTTTACTATTTTACCTTTGACTGCTCTGTAACTTCATTTTAACTTTCACTCTGACTTTTACCTGATACACTTTAACCACTGATACTCTTTAACTGTTATGCTTTCTAACCTCTGTTTGAATAGATTTGATAACAATCTTGGAGTAAACAAGTCTTATGACTAGTATTAAGACTGTTTATCCAAGGATTTGATCTTCTGATCACTTGTAAAACAAAACAAATAGTTAAGAAAACATTGGTTTGCAGGGGAGGTCGAAAATGTTTCATTTGATTTTGAGAGGTCTGGCAGTGGTCTTCAACAAAATTCAGTTAATGGCACTTGACAGTTTATTTTTGAAATTCTTTGCATGGAGGGTGTAGTCGTTTACTGTGGAGGAAAAATGAGAAGACGCGGGTTGTTTGGTTTTATTCGCAAAGTCAACAGGGTGACGGGATTTTTTATTAATTTATGGGATGACGTCAGCGTACGGGAGGTGAGTCACGGGGGAACGGTGGTAAGCGGTTTATTCCGCACCACCTTTGGAGGAGGGTGGTTTTATGTGAATTGGCAGCGATTCCACAAATTAACTGACGCGTGGCCCCAACACTATTCGAAAACCACTGTGATTTCGCGAGTTATCTTTCGGACGGAGGATGGGTAGCGGAATGAATGAGAGCCGTGGATCTTCGATGGAATGATCGGACGGTGATTGGGGCGTGAAGTCGGCGGGGGATTTAATGAGCAGGAGTTCAACGTAATTAACGTTAATTTAATTATTTCGGGCGAGATCTGATTGGCTGGATGTTTGGCTATTTAATTAATCATGTGGATTAATTAAATCCTTTGTACGATGGACTGTCAGGGGTAATGCGCGCGGGATGGGTTAATTTGTTTGTTTTTTGTTTTAAACATATAAATATATGTTTAAACCCTTTTTCAAATATTTTTTATTATATGGTAATAAACCAATGAAATTCATTAACCATAGGGGCGAAGTTTAATATATACGGATATATTTTAGCCAAAGGGTTTGTAATGTGGGATTTTTGTTTAATCACGTGGGTTAAATAATTTGGCTAACAACTTATAATAAGAGGGTTTTTTTGGGGATATTATATTCAAAGGAGTTATATACATAGGAAAAAGTGATTTTCATAGGGATTTAATACATAAATTAGAGTTAATATGACAAAGGACAATGTAAACTCAAAATACTTAAATATAACCAAGAAAGTGAAGATTCAAAAGTAAATAACATTATTATACTTTCATCACTTAGACTTAGAAATAAAAAGTGATTTTGAGGGATTTTCATGAAATATTGAAGGATTTTCCTAAGTAAAATGGAATTTTACTTAGGAAAAGTTTTTTTAGAGGTGAATGAAGGTGATAATGGATGATTTCAAGTACTTAGGTTTTTCAATTATCAGGCCGAGGGTCCGGTCCCTCCAAAAGTCAAGGAAATGCCTTGAGCCCCTCTAATCTTCAAATTCCTTAGTACTTAGGGGAAATTAGTAAATTGTTAGGGAAAAAGTGATGTGGGAAGTTAATGATTTTGACTTTGCTTTTTGTGAATTTTCCAATGTATACGCCTTTGTACTTGTAGTAAGTAAAATTGAGCCTTAGAACCATCATTCATCACATGTAATTAACAACAACATCTACCTACCCTACCTACTTTACTCTACCATTTTTCTTCTTTATTAGGGTGCATAGGCTTAGCAAACCCTTATCAATCTTCTTTTCCTTTTACATGGTGTCCATATCTATTTCACCGTGTACAATAAAGGGCTGATTAAGCTGAGCACCTTTTTATTAACTCTACCTATCTACTTATCTGCCAAGATTAAACTGTTTGGTCGGATATTTATTCTCTATTCTACAACATGAAATTGAAAAATGAATGAGTCAAGTTTAAACAGTTTGACTCTTCATAAATTGTGGCAAAAGTTTGACAAGCTGCACACAATTGCTTTATTACAGAAAATGAAATAGTAGTGGCATTTAGACTTGCACACTTTCTTGGTCTATTTTTGTTTGGGGTTCATTTCTTTCACTTTTTTGACCATTTTATTCTTTTTACCCTTTGATTTTTCTTTTAGGGTATGCCCTCTTTACATTTTTTTAAATTTTTTGATTTTTTAAGAATATGGAACACCTTTGCACAAGAAAAAGGTTTGGACATATTGCATAGTTCAATAAGACAATCATGAAAAATGACACCTATTGGTATAGGAGTCTAACAAATCAATACCCCAAATATCAATACAAGGCCAAAATATCATTGTTTCTTAACAAGTGATGGAAAACACATCATCACTTTTACATTTTAACTTGCAACATATGATTTACAAAGTAAGGCCAAACACACTACCAAACCTAGAAAAATCCATCTCTCACTTATCAAAGTGAATGGGTCATCTCCCTATGGCGCATTTGCTCGTCAAACAACTGTTTCAACTGGTTCCTGTACTGACGCTTTGTCCTTAGGGCGTTGCTCTGGATGGAGCCTCCAACTCGTGGTTCTCTAATGGCCACTTTTGTCACAATGACTACAATGAGTCTTCATCCTCCATACCTGCTTTACCTTCTTCTTTTCTTGCAATGGAGAAGGCATTCCTTGCCTCATCCTCTTTTGTGTTGCCATTCATTTCCAACACTGAGCAAATACATGATTATGTAGTCCACAAAAACTACATTTTTTTTGATGCCATGATCTATGTTCATTGTTAGCGACATGTTTGTAATCAAAATGAACATTATAATACTGTGACTTGTTATACCTTTCTTGTTGGTCTCTGGTGCAATCATGGCGACGAGATCTTGCCTTAGCTCTTTCTCTGCAATGTGTGATGTCATAGGATGATGGTGAAGTGTTCTCATCATTCTCTTTCTCCAATGGTCTCAACCATGCATTGGAAGTTTCTGACACCTTCGATCATTGTGGTCTTTGCATGACCTCCAATGGCTGAATCACGCCTTGGCCATTAACACCAAGCCTCCTCCTTTGTATCCCATCTTGGCGAGGAGTCTCATGCCAGTTCCTGTAAGGGGTATCTCCACATTTCCCACAGAAATGATAGCATGTGAAGATGAAACTGAAGAAACATCAAAAAATTTTACCTCAGAAGTTGATTCATAAACTGGTGATGATGGCTTCTTCAAGCGTTTGTTGTGCTTCAATTCTTCCAAAGCCTCTTTCGCGGCTCGTAGCTGAAGCTGTAGTCTTTGCTTCTCTTCTTTCTATTTTTTTAGAAGCCTCCTTAATTTAGCATCCTTTGCTTGAAGACTATGTTCCTTGCACTTCAGTTCTTACAAGGCTGCCTCTACAGCTTGCAACTGAAGCTGCACTCTCTTCTTATCCTCTTTCTCCTCTTGTAGAATTACTTTTAATTCAGTGTTATCTTCTTGAAGGATATAGTTGATCTCCTCATTTGAATAATGAGAAGATGGTGATGAATATGTGGATGAAGCATCGTTTTCTGCTTCTTCTTTCTCCCGTCTTTCATAATCTTCATACATCATGTCCACCATTTCAGACATCCTGAGAATGGCCTCGTACATATATTTTCCATGCTCCATTGTTGCACGTTCAATCATTTTTCATGCTCGCAATTTGCATCAGCAAGAAGACTGCTCTGATACCACTTGATCTAGGTCTGTTAGATACCAGATTTTCCCATGATCTTTTACTTCTGTGATGTTGTTATAATTTCATTTTAAAGAGCATAAAATAACCCATGTGCATGATGTAAAGAATGGAAACAAGACAACCATCAACAACATAAAAACACGATACGTTGATAACGGAGTTCACCTAGTGTGGGTCACGTCTTTGGGCCTGGTGTAAAAATGGGGTAGGCTGCTTCATATAGTGCTGGAAGATGTGATGTACATGGATGATATTCATACATGGATGCACCCTCAACATGAGTGTCTTGTCTCTCCACGAGACGTTCCGCTACAAGAACTCTCACTCACAATGGACCTCATATCAGCATGACATAATCTCACATGTAGCAAAAACAAGATCCTGCACATGCATCAAGAAAGGATCTAGAAATCATAATACATCCCATAGTAAAAAGACACACATGATCAACTGCATATACCTCAACCACTGAAGTTGGTTGAAGAAGCTAACTCTCAGCTCTTGATCCTGGTTGTACCGTCGAACTCGTGGCATTTAGGTGCATAGAATCGACTGCCCACACTTGAGAATCAGACACCATCACTCTAATCTGGAAAATGGCTAAAAAATAGGAAACTTTGTTGCTGAAACGGACATCGCCATTGTGTTCCTATCGCCGAGAGGTGTAAAATCGGCATAAAGTTTGTCAAAAATGGACTCTGGTAAGTTTGGGCCCTCAGGGAATCTTTTGATGCCCTCTAGATTCCATGGGGCATTGTTGAGGAGGTGAATCCCCTATGCGGACAGAGGCGATCCCTACTAGCCCAGCAAGGGTCTAGTAATAATCAAAAATGTTACGACGCAAGTTCCTAGTTACGAATGAAAAGAATAAAGATGGAAGCCTACTTGGAATCCAATGCTATGATCTGAAGAAGAGAGCGTTCCCGTTCCTCAGCCTCGGCAGATCACGATCCTCCACGATCTCCGCGGATGGACACCTGCACATGCAAGAAACAAACAGATACAAGCATAAAATCCGGCATACGTAACTAAATATCAGTCAGAAAGGATATTACTCATATTAACATCATTGAAAATAGAGTGGAACTATAATTGTAATCATTCATTAAATAACGATCGAAAGAGATTACAACCAAAGTTCTGATGTCGTGGTCTCCTTCAGATGGGTCTCCAGTCGTTCACGTCTCGCAAAGCTCGCCAGGGAAAGGGAAAACCTCTCCTAAGTCTCTCGACAATAGTCTCCTTACTTGAGTCGGCCTTAAGGGAAGAAAGAGGGCTCTTACAGCATAAAGGCTCTTGGGAATTTGGAGATTCAAAGCTTAGGCACTTCAAGACTTTCAGCCTTTCAGCCCCTTCATCAATGGATGAAGGCTATATTTATAGAGAAGAGGAGGAGGTTGGGATCCCTACAATAGTGGAAGGGAGGCCTTATCCCTTGGGAGGTTCCCCATAAGGTGGAAACAAGAGGCCAAAGGAGGAAGGCCGTGGTTATTCAGGCGAAACCACTCCTGATGACTCATCCACGAAGTTGTTGTAATCGAAACTTCCCCTCTTTTTTAAAAAACTTTCCATAAACAGAGTGGCGCGGGTGCAACACTGGGACAGAGCGCCAATTGGCGCGGGCTCAGTGTTAATTTTCCCCCATTGGTGACTCAATTCGAGGTAAGCATGCCCCCAGCATGGTGACTCAATTCGAGGTACATGCCCCCCAAGCTTCGGTCCATATGAAAGGCAAATGGAGTGAAGGTTCAAGTTACGAGATCACGAGAAAGACTCGACTAGGATTTTACAAGAACTTATCAAAGACTCGAATTGAACGGGAACATGTTTCATTGTTTTAACGAGGTTGACACATTAAAAGAACTATCCTCAGACACCTTGTTTCATGGTTTAAGGAGCTTGACACAAGACAAGGAACTCTGCTCCGACCAGCTGGTTTCATTTTTTAAGGAGCTTGACACAAGACAAGGAACTCTACTCCAACAACCTTATTTCATTTTTTAAGGAGCTTGACACAAGACAAGGAACTCTGCTCCGACCAGTTGGTTTCATTTTTTAAGGAGCTTGACACAAGACAAGGAACTCTGCTCCAACAACCTTGTTTCATTTTTTAAGGAGATTGACACAAGACAAGGAACTCTGCTCCGACAACCTCATCATAATGAACAAGAAGTCATCGCTTCCAAGAGTTCCCCTCCCGATGGAAGGAAAACATCCTGGAAGTTTGGACCCAATGCCCCCAGCACCTGATGCACAACGGCATCATCACTGAGCACAGGCATGGGGTAGGTAGCCACATAGTTGACCTGTGGTGGGGCAGATACAACGGGTGGATAAAAACCAGGAAGGGATGATGGTGTGCCAGTTGCCACATCAGGACCAAAGAACGAACGCTGATCAATGGTCACAATCCTTCCTTCATGCGGAAAACAGACCACACGAAAGAGGGAGGAGACAAGTGCTCCCATGGCATAGGTGTAATCCCGCCCCAAGAGCAGATTGAAATCCAAGGGGCCTGGAACAACCATCACGTCCATGTGGACGGTTTTACCTCCCAAAGTAACATGTAACCGTGGAAGTATCCCTAACGGTTGACTCGTTCTTCTGTTAAATGCCAACAGATTCTGTGTAACAGGCGCAAGCGGTGGTGAACCGAAAGCTTGCCAAGTAGTTGACGATAGAATACTAACAGACGCGCCTTCGTCTATAATGGTGCTGGGTATGACCAGACCAAAAGCCTGTACTGTGATCTCGAAAGGCACATAAGACGGAAGGCGGTATCCTGCAAATCGATTCCAATCAAAGGAAGCGACCAAACTACTCAGAGCGGCTACCATCGAACTGAGATGGTCTTCCCTCGGTGTTACGGAAGAAGAAGGAGCATCCTCCACGACCTCCATCTCAAAGGTGGGAGGGGTATCCTCCAGGATCTCCATCACAGGAGGCAGAGGAGCAACTTCTTGAGATATAGGGACAGGAGAATCTTTCTCCAAGTCCGAGGAATCTGAAGAAACAAGAAGAACCTAAGGGATGTGAGGTCCACTCTCAACGGAAAAGACCTGGTGCACCGTAGACTGGGCCAGTTCAACCGATCCCACGACCAATGGTTGGTTAGGAACGGATTCCTGAATTCGAATTTCCGAGTGAGCGGGATTGACCAAGGATGATTCTTGACCAATCGTAGGATAAACTAGTGGAGGACTCAAAGAAAGCTGTTTGTAACTAGCCGGGAGGCATGGTGTAGAAACAGTTGAGTTGTCCAACACTCGCTTGGCTTCATCCATATAAGGAAAAAGGTGAATGGCATGGTGCCCTTCACACAACCTACAGGGATTGGTAATCTTACCTTGCTTCTTAGGAGTTTTACCAACACTAGCTAAAGACATGCCCCCAACCTGACTCCCGGAAGCCAAAGGCAACGGTGGACGACCGCTGGACCATTCTTCAAGCACCTTGGGAATGCCAGGGCAGTCTCGAAGAAGATGGTCTCCCGTGCACAACATGCAAGGGAACTTGACTTTCCGTGGAGGGTCGGAAGGTTTATCGAGAGGAGGTGCATTAGAAGCAGCAGCTGCAGCCTTAACCTCTCTCTTATCAGACTTCTTCTTCGTTGCCTTCTTCTTCTTCTTCTTCTTAGCCACCTGGTTACTTGAATCCAGACTTTCACCAGGTGAAGTAGAGGATGAGGACGCAGAAACAGGCGAAGAAGGGGAGAGGTCCACCTTGGAATCAACATGATGTTGTTCAGGTGGAGGAATTGATTGACCAGTAGCCGAGACATTCGGGACCACAGAGGTTGAAAACAACCAAACAGGTAACCCAACAGTTAACCCAGGAAGGGACAACGTTGCCATGTAAGGAGCACCAACATTTCCAAAAGGAGGAAAAGGACCAGGATTCCCATCGGAGGGGATTCCTTGGTTGGTGAACTCCGGAAAAGTTGCCATCAGAAACGATCTTCAGAACAACACCCTAAGGAAACTAACTTTAACCAGGAATATTTCATGGGCAGTTAATTTTTAAAACATTGAAACAAAACTCTACCGTTTCATCTTTTAAGAGTCGAGAAACGGATGAAAGGTGACTCTATCACTTTCAGATTGGAAACAAGCGTGAAAGGACAAGCGCTTGATGACATTTTCAAATTTAAAGAGTCAGAAAAGATCGAAATGACTACTCAGGAATACTAGGCAAAAGGGTGTACCAAATAACCATGAACTGCAATATACACCTTGGTTTCAAAATGAAAGAGAAATCAACCAAGGACTTAACGTACGTGCAGGCAGTCTCCCCGAATGTTGTGTCTGGTGTATCACGGGTAGAAGGCGGCAGACTCGGCTTCCTACGGATAAAGGATTGAAAACCTAGGGGGGTCTCCCTTTATATACGTGATGGTACGGGGAGCACAAGTCCGTACTAGCGTTGTCTAAAGCCAAAAGGGAGAACGACAGTTGCTAGGTTTAAAGAAGCTGGAACATGTATCTAGTTTAGACCTCTAAATATGTTTCGTTAGATTCCAATGCTGCCTTAGGTAAATTGAGTAAATTTTATGGTTTATCTTCAATTATGTTTCAGTTTCAAGGCCCTACCGTATGTCATATGACAATCTCCTGTATGCAGCTACATGAGAAAAGAAAACTTTTCAATTCGATGAATGCTATCTAGTTAAGGGAAGAGCTTCAAACAATGATGCAACAAACAGCAAAACTGAAAACGAAACTTTTCCAAACTAGATGAATTTCACTATCCAAAAGTATTCTAAAACATTCAACGAAGCGAATTATGCAATGTAATCTATGCAAAATTCTTTTTCCGAAAACTATGCAATTGTAATCTATGCACAATTTCCTTTTCTTTTCAAATAATAAGAATGCACTCAATGCATTTTTCGATGAAATGAGAATCTACTTAATGCATGCTTTCAATGAAAGAGAATGCACACAGAGCGATTTTTAGCTCTCAATCATTAAACAATGTGATCTAAGTTCAATGATAAATCTCAAAATACTTTTCAATGCGATGTGATCTAATGCATTTTAACAAAAAGGACACTTTGAGACGAAAACTAAATAAACGCAAAGCTTCTTAATGAAGGATGAATGCAAAAGAGATGTAAATGAACACTAAGAATGCAATCGTTGTTTCAAAATACTTTGTAACGAAATTCCTCAAAAGGTGACAAAACACAAAGAGGACTTCCAATTAATGAGATCAAAACAAGGCATTCATTCCCTTTTACATCAAACAATCATAGAAAGAAGACATTCCAAATAATGAGCAATGTAATCTATGCTCATACAGAGGAAAGACCCGAAGGGAAAGACACACTGGTGAAGGATTAAGGGAAAAAATCTCAAATTTCATACACCCTAAAATTGGCATGACTTGTCCATTGACAACTAGCGCCAACTGGCGCGACTTGCACATTGACAACTAGTGCCAATGGCCAATTGGTGCGGGTTGCTAATTAACAACAAGCACCAACGCCTGAAAATGAAAAAACAAAGAATTTCTCCCAATCAAGACCAGACTCACCACTTCAAGTAGAATCCAAAACAAACCCAGAAGCAAAGTACTGACCAAAAGAAGCTTCCGAACAAGGGTAACCCTACCACCTACAGGAAATGGCGCGACTGTCTGGCTGTAATCCGCGCCAGACAGGGGATGGCGCGATTGATGAGCTAGCAACCTATGCCAATTGGCGCGACTATCAGGATAAAAACCGCGCCAATCAAGACAACCATTAAAAGGTAAAAATTTGGAAAAGCAGAGGTCAGATCTGATCCTCTAGGGCTGAACCAAAAGCCAAAACACAAAAGAACCCAGCCCAGAAGGCCAACCAAGCAAGGAAAACCACAAAACAATCAAAACGATACAATCAAAACGAGACAATTAAAACTAGACGTTCCCCAGCGGAGTCGCCAAATTGTTGAGGAGGTAAATCCCCTCTGCGGACAGAGGCGATCCCTACTAGCCCAGTAGGGGTCTAGCAACAATCAAAAATGTTACGATACAAGTTCCTAGTTACGAATGAAAAGACTAAAGATGGAAGCCTACCTGGAATCCAATGCTATGATCTGAAGAAGAGAGTGTTCCCGTTCCTCAGCCTCGGCAGATCACGATCCTCCACGATCTCCGCAGATGGACACCTGCACATGCAAGAAACAAACAGATACAATCATAAAATCCAGCATACGTAACTAAATATCAGTCAGAAAGGATATTACTCATATTAACATCATTGAAAACAAAGTGGAACCATAATCGTAATCATTCATTAAATAACGATCGAAAGAGATTACAACCAAAGTTCTGACGTCGTGGTCTCCTTCGGATGGGTCTCCAGTCATTCACGTCTCACAAAGCTCGCCAGGGAAAGGGCAAACCTCCCCTGAGTCTCTCGACGATAGTCTCCTTACTTGAGTCGGCCTTAAGGGAAGAAAGAGGGCTCTTACAGCACAAAGGCTCTTGGGAATTTGGAGATTCAAAGCTTAGGCACTTCAAGACTTTCAGCCCTTCAGCCCCTTCATCAATGGATGAAGGCTATATTTATAGAGGAGAGGAGGAGTTTTGGATCCCTACAATAGTGGAAGGGAGGCCTTATCCCTTGGGAGGTTCCCCATAAGGTGGAAACAAGAGGCCAAAGGAGGAAGGCCGTGGTTATTCAGGCGAAACCACTCCTGATGACTCATCCATGAAGTTGTTGTAATTGAAACTTCGCCTCTTTTTTTAAAAAAATTTCCATAAACAGAGTGGCACGGGTGCAACACTAGGACAGAGCGCCAATTGGCGCGGGCTCAGTGGTAATTTTCCCCCATTGGCGCGAGTACATAACGGGCTACCAGCACCAAGGCAAAAACATGTGTTTTTAGGGGTCTGCTCAAGAGATGATCAACAGAAGGAATGTTGTCCTCATGGAAAGGGATGAAATGATGGTATTTACAAGGCATGACACTGCTTATTGGTCACAGAAACGACCCTCCAATGGGAGAGATGGGAATTGCAGGGACGGTGACAAATTAATGTGTAACAGACATGGTTTCGCTGCCTCCATGGCTCATGGTTCAACCTGCAATTAAAAAAATAAATTATGTCTCGAATTTCGCGCTCAGATCTGCTGCGCTACTCTAAATATCTTCTCCGTTGGTCCGCCCTTGCCTTCTTTCTTCTTGGCGTCCACCAATGGGGTTGAATGGGAAATGGAAGGTTTAAATAAATTTTTTTGGAGGGACTTTTCAAAGCTCGATGGGTCGGCCGAGTGGTAAATATGGTAAATAATAGAGGAGAGGTCGAGGGATCAAGTCCTGCCTCTCCAAAATTAGAGGCATTTTGTTATAATTTGGACTACATTTTAACTTAGCACAAATATGTTTGTTATATTCGTTGCAATATTTTAAATGGGGCACATTGTTGTTGCGTTGACCCCGTTTTAACGTTGGTTGGGCGCATATGATTGTGTGATATATGATTTAACATATAACCATTTGATGGTTTCAAATATGGGTTTTGGTTTTGATTTAATTGTTGGGCTGCATGTGGATCAGGCCAGCCTACGTGGATGGGTGGGTTCGATTCCCGCCGACTCATTTTAATGGTGTCGTGTGATATATACGAGGGGCTTCCGTTATGGGTTCCACCGGGTTGGTTCGGGTCCACCGAAGGTGGCTCGCCCACCCATGTTGATATGTATTATGCCGTTATATATATTATATGGCTACGATGGTTGGGCCACGAGGTTCGGTAGGGGTCACACCCCGTCGAACCATTTAATATTTTTTTAAATATATGTTGTAATGGATCCATGCAGTGGGGTGGTGGGGTTGGTGGGGGTGGTGGCCTACCACCCCCATATATATATAATTTTTTTGTTTCATAAAAAAAATGGTTATTTTCGATTTTAACGAAAATAAGGGTCATTGGGAAAATTAACGAGGCCACAATTTCACCTATTTTCAGGAACTAATTTCCCCTGCTGGTTAACGGTGAATTTGTGGGACACTTAAACCTGGCCCACTACCCAACTTTGACCAAAATTTGACTCACTCTAAATTTTCCATACAAGCTCGGATTGGAGATCTGTTCGCACCGTTGGAATCAGGGTGACGAGTACTTCAGTATGAATCTGGTTCAAGAGCAATCCAACCACCTTGAATTTTGACCTATCATCAGCCCTCTTGGTCTCCTGAGGGTGTCTAGATCCACCTGGATCAACCCAAGGGGTTAAGAAACAACATAAAATAAAATTGTAGGAGTAGCCACAGACAGAGACACGTAGACATAAAAGAAAGAGCACATCAAAGAGAGTACCAAGTCATGAATATGTTGCACCGAATGTAAGTTGCATGGCCACCATGAGAGAAATTACATGCAGATTATATGTACCTCAGCCATACCACACTGCGCCATCATCTAAATCATTTCAAGGCTCATAATCCATGTGGCCATGTAATTTAATTTAACTTTCTCAAATTAATGTTGTATCTCCAAGTGCATCTTGATGCATTTCATTAAATAATCTGGTTAAAAAAAAAAAAAACTTTGTTATATCTCTCTCTTCATTTTTTATTTTATTTTATAGATTTCCATAGTATTTCTTTAATATTTATTTCTTTCCTTTATTTTTTCAATCTTTTCATATATATCTATATATCATTTAACAAAGTAATATTCATATTATTCTTTTTTTATCACTTCTCCACCTATATATATATATATATATATATATATTCTATTTCAATTCCATTTTTTTATCATTATTGATTTTAAATTTATTATTTTTACACACTATTAATCATATTATTAAAATAATAATTCTAAATTTATATTTATATTCTAATATATTCGTTTAATATAAAGTTCAAGGGCACCTCAATTTGCAAGTGCTTTGAAAATAAAGTGATGTGTACGAAGAAATTCAAGGCTCAAATCCCCTGACTTACTAGTGTCTGTCGAAGGGGTTATATTAGTAGCAGCTAGAATCACCCTATGTAATGAACCTATAGTTCATATGCTAGCGGTGGTAGTCGGGGTATATTCCATAAGGTCCATAAGCATATCGAGATTATAGTGGCTCGTGTAGTGAACCTAGGGGTCATAATGCTAGCGGTGGGAGTCGGGGAATAGTACATAAGCATATAGAGATTATAGTGGTATTGTAATAGACCCTATGTCAACAAGTACAAAACCAACCCAATTCTCAATTTCTCTAGTCACAAAAAATAAAAATAAAAGTAAAATATTTTTTTATATAATTTTTAACAAATTAATCTATTTTTTTATATTAAATTCATCTTAACAATTAATCAAACAATTCAAATATTATTATATATATTACTATAATTATGTCAATATGTTCTCCACACACACACACACACATATATATGAAGATATTATAACCTTAAAATCTAAAATGAAAAAATATAATAATAATTTTTTATTTATTCGGATAATTTTTTTAATTATAATATTTATATTCCAGTAGAAGACAATACATGGATTTTCTTACAAATATTTTTTGGGTGGAAGCTATATTACCATGTGCCATAGAGCTTCAGATCACAAAATGAAATCCCCATAGAAACCCCATTACATCGATCTCAGAGATCCCAGCGAAAAATGCTCATCCCAATAGAGAAAACCCTATAAATAAACTACGAATTAATTCCTAGGGCAACAACCGAGTTTTTTCTTCTTCCCTTTTCTCCCTCGAGCCTCAACCCAAGCCTTTAAATCAATTCTCCTTACTGCAGGAGAGGTAATGGTCTCATTTCCTGTATACAATTCCAATGTCGTGGAATATTTTTTGTTTGTCATGTCCTTGTCACTGTAATAAAGGTATAATTCATGACTTCGTTTCTGAATTCTTAATCTAGCCATGACCATGGCTGCATCACTATCTTGCTCCGACCTTGGCTGAATTTCCCTTGTTGTGGAATGAAACGACACACCTGGGGTCGATGTTATTCTTGTCCTTGTTTATGAGTGTTGTGGCTTATATTTTCTTTGACCAACAATTTATGTAGAATCAGGTCAATCCTTAGGATCTTGCCAACCATGACCCGAAATCTTGGGCTGCAGTGAGGAGACAACTTTTTTTTAGGAAAGGAAATACATTTTGAAGGTGACCATCCTGTTGGTAATTCCTACATCTGAAATTTGTGTTTTCCTAGTCCAAGGGCTGGGAAAACACATGTCCCCTCCACTGAAGCTCTATTTTACTAGGTATTTTTTAAAACGTTTATGAAGATCAACTCCAACACACATGCATACGTAGGTGGAAATTCCTTAAGATAACATTTCCCGTCCATTTTAATGAACCATTCAAGAAGTTTACCCACCTGTTCTAAGTGCTTAAAGTGGGTAAATCTAATGGGAAATTTGGGAAAACTTACCCATACATGAGTGGACATATTTGAGATATTAAAAGGATTAAAGAATGGGAAACAAAGCTTTACAGAGAGACCACCACGTCCCCAAAACCATGGACCTTGGTAAATGTTTCTCTTCATTTCCTCGAGATGTTTTAAAACCACCACGAAAAATCCTTTTGAACAGAATATCAGCTCCAAATTTTGGGTCCAGTTCTGATAGACACAGTCTCTAAGGGTTGAGGATGAGGGCCAAAATCTGTTGAAATGCCATATGATTTCCTTCTCTTGGAATTATGCAGCATTAAAATTGGTATCATATTCATCCATCACTTCAAGGTGGGGCATGTCCCTAGATTTTTCAACCATAAATCCCAAGTTAGAGATATCTTTGATAGGAAAAGAGTTGGAGTCGGGTCTAAGGATATACTTGAAAGATACAGTTTTAGTAACAAAAGGAGCCCCCCACCCTTGGCTCCCTCATTGAGCCCAAAAACAATGAGACTAGTAGATTCCTTTTGAATACCACACACTTTAATCTCCCATGACAAATTTAAATGCTTCCCTTCAAAAAGGAGACATATCACTCCCAAAGGGTTCTAGTCCTAGTATGAATTCGGGCTATAATGTAGGACATGAAATCACTGTCCTTAACCATGAAGCATAGCGATCTTCCCGCAAAGGCTTTAACAACAATTGGGAAATATACAAGCTTTGAAAACTTGGTATCCTACGCAGGGAAAAATACACAGTTGTTGAGTAATACCTAGTTGGGGAATAATGACAAACATATTGTTGGAAATAATTTCTACGAACAATTTGCATACAAACTCCCCAGCAAAGTGTTCCACACTCACAGACCATCCCACAATGACATTATGACTACTTGGAACCTGGTCACCAGAGAGCACAACATCAATGTTCAATTTCCAAATTGATTTTAAAGCTATTGAATCACTAGGCATAAGAGGGATCAATTATTGTCCAAAAGAGTTGCAAAAATAGCATAGCTACAGTAGACAAAGGTCCACTGACAATATTAAATGGTAGTGTGACCACGCCGACATGGTTAGATTTTGATGGGCATTTTTCCCGTCGGAGGGAATTTTGATTGTATTTTATGTTTAAAACATTTAAAAAGTGATTTGTTGTGATGGGTTTTGAAATGAAGGGAACATATTTTTGACAATTTAATTTTTAAATAAAATAATCATTACTATCTGTCAAACATTTGAAATGAAGTTGCACCTGGGAAACATGCCTAGAATTTGATGGCACGTAATTACTTGTGAAATATTATATTAACACATCAATAATTAAATGTTATGATATTTCGAAATCATGCCATAATATTTTCTTTTATTTAAATAGCTTAGGTTCATGTTACTTAAAGATATATGTGTATTATTTTATGGAAAAAATTATATTTTCCATTTTTATAAAACCTTTATTCTAACATGGTTTATGCCATGGTTATGTTTTTTTTTCAAGTTGTTTACCTCCTCCTTTCGCCAACATATTAATAAACTATAGGACAACAATGAGTAGAGTATAAAAATGCTTTAGAAAAAACTCAAAATGGTTTTAATTCTCATCTAAAATAGGATGAAACAAATCATATTAGATGTCATGCTCATTAGGTGGTATCGATTTTTCAGACTACAACGCAAAACTAACCAGTCTATACCTTACCAATATAAAATCATTAGAGATTATTGGATGAATATAAATTTAATATTATTGTAGATATCCATAATGACTGTGTTATCACCCTAGTAATTCTTAGGTCGTGGGATTTTGGTTTATAGTTAAAGAAAACCAGGGGTAGCCAAGAACCTCTTTTGAAATCTAGGATATAACCTTCCTAAATTCCGGAGAGGGATCTCTCCTCAAGATTTAGGTTGATTTTTGTTATAAGATTTTAGGCTAGGTATGATTGGTCAATTGGTTTGTTTTGAAATTTTGGCGGGAATAAAAGTATTTCAAGGTAAACCACAGAGGGATCTACCAAACCATTGGGCTATGGAGTCAAATTCTTGGCAATCAAAGCTAGGAAATAAGGTCAAAAGAGCAAATGTACTAAGGGCAGGGTAGATGACATTCAAAAGGTTTGGAATAGGATTTTTTGATGAAATGGCAAGATCTAAACAAAAGGGCAATTAGGAATCCTTAAGTTATAGAAATGAAGATGAAAGAAAGGGGTCAAACAGGGACTAAGAGCATTTAAGAATTCTTAAGTCCGGTTATCAGCAGAAAACATAATAATGAACAACTAGTAAAAAACATGGAGCTTTTTATCACTAATCTTGTTTAAGCTTTTCTAGTTAATCATTAAAGATAAAACACATTAAAATGAATGTATGGAAACTTTTGAAAGATTAAACAATGAAAACAGGAAAATACTAGGCTTATCTGGTCAGCACAAGAATCCTGAGTTATGATGTCTTTAATCTCAATTCCAGTCTGCTTCTTTACTGATTGACTCACACAAACTTCAATATATCCAGCAACATGACTATAGTAGTCTTGATAAATTTCATTCCACACAAAATACTTCGAAGAATGAATTATTTATACAAGTAAATTGTTTACAAAATATCTCAAAAGTTTGAGAGAATATCTCAAGAGAAAATAGGAATTATTAAATAAGAAAAGGGACAGCTGCAAAACAGATGGGCAAGTTGTCCTCTTTTACAAGAAAAATAGAACATTTTATCTAATCAAATAGATTATTTGTCTTGCTGGAAGTATTGCTGGCACTTGGGACAATATATTGTGGAAGATGACTTGTAGTATACTCCTCCTCTTTCACGTTATGATCTAATACTCTTTTACTCTGTTTCTTCACTATTTACTACTGTAAATTAAAAATAACCAGCAGTAACTCTTGATTTTACTGATACTCTTTAACCACTGATTTTTCATCTTAATATACTTTGACTACAAATTTTCATAGTAAATCAGTGAATTCCTGCCATTGCTCTGCACTTGGAATTCTCATACTCTTTAGCTTCCTGTAACTTTCATCTACCTCTGTATACTTAGCAAAATTGGGCTTAACCATGAAAATATGTTTGATCTCATTTTGCAAAAAGAACAAGTTTTCAAAATATTCTAAAATGACTTTTCCAGTAGGAGACCCTTGTGGTAAAGGTTTGTTGACGTGCTCTTTGGCATAAGCCCTGATTTTGTTATCATAATCCTTCTATGGCATCAATTTTTCATTTAAAGCATGAATATCTGGTAGGCCTGCTTGTGTTAGTACTGTATATTTGGCTCAAAATCTTGTGATTGCCAAGTTCATATCCTTGCACCTGTCCTCCAAATTATTCATCATATTTCTCTTATTCAGGAATTTCTTAATTTGTAATATATTTTCAGTTCTATCCTAAATTTTTAGCTCTTCAAGCTCTACTCTGTGTTTGCTATTCAAAAATGTGATAAGCTTCATGGCTTGAGCAGGTTTATTAGCTAATTCTTCTTTTGTCTTTTGTATTTCTATCCGTGCTGCTTTAAGTAACTCTTTTTGTTCATAGATAATTTGAATTGAGGGCCATTGTAGATGTATACCCTGGATGATGTTGTTCCAAAGATAATTTTTGATATAAGATACTTGCTCAGTAAGATTAACCTATTGTTGAATAATCTTAACCTGTTCCTGCAATCTGTTGGCTCTTTGCTCATGTCCTTTGGATGTAATTAAGGCATCTCTATTTGATGTTGCAATATTTCTGATAGTGCCTTTTAAGTTTATTATTTCTTTATCTTTTATGGACATGTCTTCCATAGCCTTGACTATGGCAGTTGTTTCTCCTGTTGGATTTACCTGTGATGTTGATGAAGAAGTGGCAGAGATGTCTTTAGAAGTAATTGACACTGCAGTTGCCAATACTCCTTTCGGTGCCAAATGTTTTGCCAATGTTGAGGGAACAGTTGTACCTACATTTGGAATAACTGTGGGAATGGAAACTTCTTGAGCTTTCTTCAATGTTTCATTTTCTTGCATTAGTGATTCTATTTGATTTTCCATTTATTTTATCTACGCTGTCATTTTCAAAACCAGTTGCATAGTTTCCTCTTTCTCTGTCTTTTCATGAAGAACTTATTTTTCCTGAGGGTGCTCACTCTGTGGCAATTTGAGTTGTTTTCTTAAGGCTGCAATATCATCATTCTTCCGCCTTATCAATTTTCTAGCAACTTCAGTGTTGGAGGGATCTGATCCAGATTCTATTACCAAATATTCTAAGGATTTTATCCTCAAATCCTTAGCATGTAAAGATTCTTTATCCAATTTCATTTGAGTTTACAAATTGGATACAGTTTTATGAAGCATGGTAGCACTCATGGTCTTGCTTACTACCTTTGAATATAACATCTCTGATGCACTCCTATGGAACTCTATCTGATCTAGTTCATGAATAGTATCAGCATTTACTGCAAATTCTGTCTTCCTGTAGTCTGTGGCTGATTTTGGATCTGTTACCACTGGTTGGAGAAAAGACATGATCATTTTATTGGTTGAGTAATCAAAAGCTGTCACTAGTCTGTCCTTATCTCCTGGTTTTTCCTTCAGAAGTTTAGAATAAAATTCATTCTTGATCTCTTCATTCTTTTCCCTGATTTGCTTGAACCTCTTCTGAATGTCAGAATCAGTTTCTTCTGTTGTTTTAGATGAAGAGGGAGCTTCTGTATCCATTTATGCTTCAACGATTCCCTTGCCTTTACCCTGTGCTTGTACCTATTCATTCTGAATTTCCCTGAGTGTTTCATTAAAAATAATGGTGGCTTCATCATCTGTTTGTTGATCATTAGTATCATCCACATCTCTGACTCCTTCTTTTTCTAGAGTAGTCATTTTGGCATTTTTTCTGTAGACTGTTTTAAATTTGTTTTCAATGATTGTCTCGGCCAAATATCCTTCTTCTTTCCTCAGACTTTTATTGGATACCTCTGCTGGTTGGTTAATTGTAACCACCTATGTACTATCCAAATTATCTGTCTGCATCTCCTGATCATCATCAATTAAAGTGTTTGAAACCCATTCCAATTGATTGGCATATTTTTCAATTATTAGCTTTGATTCATGTAGAAATGGGGTTAACTTGCATTTGACCCTGAGGTTGCTCAGAATACCTTGAGGGTCATAGCTCCAGTAAAAGCTTTCCTGAAACTTGAATGCTGATAGTTTGCTGGTTACCTCCTTCAAGGCATCTCTGTTGTTAACTATGAAAGAGCCAATTTGACTTTTCAATTTGAATTGTGCCTTCTTTTTGGATGCTATGAAGTTCACTGCATCTGCATTCAAAATCTGCCTTATGTATTCCAGAGCAAAGATTCTTGTGGTTAGAAACTTTGGTAATTTGTATGGGGCCAAGATTACACCATACACTCTGATTTCTGTATGATTTTTATATAAGTACCAATCTCCAACTTTACACTTTTCAGACAACTGTAAAATCCTTTTTATTTATTCATTTACCCTTGGTGGCTCTACTTTATCTAACAAACTTATGGCAGGTCTGATAAATAAATCATTGAAATCACTGTAACTGTACTCATTGTTGTTTTTTCTAAGAAGAGAGGTCCAAAATATCACTGAAAGTGGTTTGCCCTCCGTATCCATCTTCTGTAATGCAAAGGGAAAATTATCTGCTTGAGAGAAAAGGAAAAGATGTAACATATATGAAGAATATCTGAACACTCCTTCATTAGGTAACTTTATTAGTTGATAATGTATATTTTCAGCAATGAATTTGGCAAAGTCAAAGAACAATTCAGGCTGTTGTCCAGGGGACAAGGTGGAGAGGAACCCCAAAATGGAGGCATCTTTGAATTCATCATTAACATAGCCTAAAATAAATGACAACATGGAAATGACCTGTCTGGAGCCTTCAAGGAAATCAAAAGTATCATAAGGTGGATTTACCTTGGGAAGGTTGACATGATTGGGCATGAAGTTTTGAAGGATTTCAAACTTCCTAGGGAAATTCAGGTCTAAATACATCTGAGTCAAGTCTTCAATTGATAATGATACTGCTCATGGATCATGGCTTAGTTGGAGCATATCATTGATTGTTTCAGCAGTTATATAAAATAGGACCTCACTATCTTTTTTCACCATGCACCTTTGATCAGGAATATAATGCATCTAACACAACCTAATGAAATCCTGAGCAGGATGGGTGATGGGAACCACATATTTGGGAAAATTAGAGTCCCATACAGGTATATAATTGGCCACTTTCTTCTCAAAATTTTCCTGACACTAGCTATGTACTTCCTGTTGAAGCCTCGAAAATCGTTACTTCAAACATTGGGGGATAACCACCCGGTCGGGACCTTAGGACAACTCCTTTTCCATTTGGTGTGGTGGCTCTGACCGGATTTATAGGACCAGTTTCCTAGTAATTTAAATGGGTTGGTAATGGAATGATTGAATGAAGGGAAAATGGGACTAAATGATTGAAATAAAACTATTTAAACTAACTTAAAACTGATAAGATAATTCTAAAACTAACTCGGGCATCAAATGTGAATACAACTTTAAATTGTTTCAATTAACTAATAATCATAAAAATGTATTATAGCTTAATTGAAATATGCAGTAACAAATAAAGATAACTTTGTGTAAGAAATTAAATAGATTTATAATAACATATTGCATTCATCATTATATATCGTTTGCATATACTGTAAAAGATAAATATTTCTACACACTCAGAAATGATATGTATAAAGAAATATTGTAAAGCGAATACACATAAACGATAGAAATTTAAAAGAGAATATCACATAACATAAGAAAACTAACATTGAATAGATAGAAATACCATATCCATCTTGATACTTTCCAATGCAATACAATATCCAAATCAGGCAACTTCAATGTAAAATCAACTCCAAGATACAGAAATGCAATTCTTAAAGACAATTTCGCACAAAATCACCAGATGTGATCCTTTATAAAAATATAAGAGTCAATGGAGTACAGAATTGTAATCTCCAAGTAAAAATATTACAAATTCAGGACCCCTTTCTAAATGCATGAAAGGGATTTAAATAGGTACTTAACAAAATAACTAAAATTATTCCTACAATCTATCTAAATCAAAAAATCTAGAACAAAAATTCGACCTTGAGGTGAACCGACTCATTGATTATCTGTTGCGTTTGATGTGCTCGGATGGCAGATTTTGAGCATTTCCTTCACTTCTTCTGGATGACTAAGCTTTGAGTGCAACCGCCCTGTATATGTGGCATCAGAGAATTCAGGAATGATGCAATCGATGGCATTTGAAAGAAATTTTATTGTTGTTTGCTAACTATGCGGCTTGATAAGATAGGTCCACATTGTATCCCATGATATTCCTTGTAGTTGGCCAATTTGCTGATTTTTATTAATTATCTCTTATTTCCATCTGTCATCAACTTATTTTACCTTAGGTAATTGGCCAGGGGTACAATCTGAAATTAAATTGATTGCATATAGGTTATCATTCACTAGCTGTGTTATATTGTGCATCATACTTTTAGCTCTGGATGTAGCTCTTTCTGCTTTGATTAAACGCTGCTCCCATTCTGCAAAAATAATTTCTTTATATCTCTCCATAATCCTGGGAAGATTTTCTTTTCTTCCCGATTCTGAGTCTTGCCATAAAATAAATTCAGATATCTTTTCATCAGCTTCATCAAATTCAATTTTAATACTGACTCCTTTATCTACTAAGGAAGATGTTAATTCACATAGGGATTCTGCTTCTGCAACCTTTAGACAAAATTCATTTAATTGCTGAGATAATAACTTATTTGTCTCCATGGCTTCGTTTTTGAATTGATCCAAATTAGGATAATTCTTAAACTTGTCTAATTTGGATTGAAACATCTTCTCTTGCTTAATCTTTGAAGTCTTCTCATTTTGCAGAAGAGCCTGTAATTTTGTTATTTCTTGATTTAGCTATTGTTGCTTTTCTAAAGTCTGTTGGTCAATCTTTTCCTTTTCAACAGCAAGTTGCTCTTCTATGTGTTTGGATTTGCGCTCTCCATCCTACAATCGTTGTTCTAACTGAATGATTTTATGTTGGTTCTCTGTAACATGTTCTTCTAACATGTCTATTTGCACATTCTTTTGTTTCATTAATTGTGTAACTTCAGAGGCCTTGTCTATTGTAGCAGCACTATAGGCACCTTCATATTGGGATAATTTGGTGAGATCCTCATATGGATTCACCTCAGCATTTTTATAAACAATATTCATAAACTCCTCCTGCGATGTCAAAAGTGCATCTTGATCATTTCTCCTCCTTTTCCTATGTTTTCTCACAACAGCCCTATGTTTAGGACTGTAAAATATATCCAGAGGATGGATTTCTTCTATCTTCAACATGATTTCACCTGTGGGATTTTCAAGAATGATTTCTATATCCTGGTCTTTCATATCATTAACTTGGGGATTATTCTGTTGTCCTATTTGTTGGGAAAATTGTTCATATTAGCTCAACAAATAAGGAGAAACTATAAGTTTAGTAGCTTCAACTACTTCTTTAGCAGCTTCCTCTCCTCCAAGTTGAGAATTTGGATTATTGTTTATATCTCTTTTTGGTGCTTGTTCAGTATTCTTATTTTCTATGCCTCCCTTTTCAGTATGCACATTGGCATCAGTACCTGTGCTTTATTTTCTTGCTTGGGCCGAAGACTGTTGTACATCAATTTTAGCAGTTGTTTCTATATTTTCAGTATCAACCTTGCTACTAATATCTTCTTTTTGTAAAACAGGATTAGTTCCTGTTACTTTTTTGCCAGATGTATTCTCTGTTTCTTTCTGTTGTGATACATATTCCTGTATAGAAACTCTCAACTGATCCAGAGGAACTTTGAGTAACCTCTGACTTCTAAATAACAAAAATTTATTAATTTCTTCAGCCAGAAGTTTGGATTTGGCCAAATCAAAAACTTGGGACATTTTATCTACAGAAACAAATAAATCATCAAACATATCTGGTTCATGTTCGAACCGAGCAATTGAAACAAAAGTTTTAAAATCATATGCCACCTTCCTAGGATCATATTGCCTCCCTCGGATTGTTGAAAGCTTGAGATTGGTTAGCTTACCAACTTCTTTTTCAGCATGAACAAAATTACTGAGAGTATAGTGTTGTATAGGTAAATCCCCTCTGCGAATAGAGGCAATCCCTACTAGCCCGGATCGGGTCTAGCAACAATTGTATCACGTTAAGGCGCAAATTCCTAATTCCAATAGGCCAAATTGTGAAGAAGGCCTACCTTAAGTCCAACGTTGTTGTTCGTAGAGAAGATAACGCTCTCATTTCCTTGCTCCAGCAGATCATAATTCCCCCACTTGTCGCGATCAAACACCTTCACACACAAGAAACATAACGAACACATAAGCGTAAAACAATATATGAAATTATGTTTCAGTCAGAGAAGACACAACTCATGATCACAATGAACAATACGAGTGGAACCATAACCAAAGTCGCTTATCATTAATTAATACAAAGAAAGATACAACCTGGCTCTGATGTTGAATCTTCCTTCGACGGGTTGACAACAGAATACGTCTCGGTAAAGCTCGTCGGGAATGGGACAAGCCTCTCTCTTTGGTTATCTTGACAATAATCTCCTTGATACTGATTGGGCTCTATGAGGACTATCAAGGCTCTTGCAGAATTCTTTAGGCTATGAAGTCTCTTGGAGACTAGCTTTCAAAGGAAAATGGCAACCTTATATAGATGGTGGAAGGGGATTTGGGATCCCTACAATCATGGGATTGGCCCTATCCTCAAGGAAGCTTCCATGAGAGGTGGAAAACCACTTCCTCTACATGGAGATCCAAAGCCAAACCTCCCAACTCAATTTAGATACCAGTTCAGGAATTGGTTGGAGTCAATCTTCCACCATTTATTTTTTAAAAACACTCCTTAATAAGCTTGGCGTGGGTACAACACTGAGACAGTGCGCCAGCTGGCGCACCCTCTTTGGAGGATTTCACCCATTAGCGCGGGTATAACACTAACTAGTCGTGCCAAGGCCAAAAAGGCTATTTTTAGGGATTGTCTTCAGGGGAATGAATGTCCTTGTTCAGGGGGATGCCATGAAAGTGGTTTCAGGTCATGTCACTGCTCACAGGTCATGGAATAAGCCCTCCAATGTGCGGGACGATGGATTGTAGGGACGGTGACAAATTGTTGTGTAACAGATGCCCCCTAAAGCATGAGGCCCGAGAGAGAGAGAGGGGTGAAATTCTTTACAAGAACGTGTCAACCTGAAAACACTTCCGTCGGAAAAATTGCGTAGACAAATACAACTGACATCTCAAATACATTATATATGTGGTGTTGGAGTTCCCATGTTTTGGCCAGATTGGCAAGACCAAAAGATGAGACAACATCAGAACCACTTTGGGGCCCTTGGATCTAGCCCTCCTGGACCCGGAGAAGGATCTCTCCAATAAGACAAAGAATGGTATATCTTTGGAGCTCACATGAGATGTTAGGCTAGTTATGAAGCACAAAGGGGGTTTAAAATGATTTGGTTGGCTGGTTTCTGGGTTGAGTCACGAGATCATAGACTAAGAAGGTAATGGGAAGAAAGGAGCAGAGGTAGGACGTTTCGGCAAAAGAGAATAGGTTAAGGTTGTGCCATCCATTGGGCTATGGAGTCATGAAAGGTAATTACATACCCGCTTAACTGGATTTGAGTTCGTTACTTGCATCGTTACTTGCTGGCTGGGAGAAGAAACAACGGCTGGTTGTTTAAACCGAGGCTGGGATATGAAATGAAATGAAACGAGCGGGCTGGTCCAAGAACTCCCGGCTTGCTGATTGCTGGAGGGTGAGCTGGCGGGGAGAATGAATCCCGGCTTGATGCTTGATGCTTAATGCTTAGCTTCTTGAAACGGCTGGCTGGCACCCATCAACGCCACATCGAGCACACCCGCAGTTCACCTTACGCCCACCAGGAGAACCTACCTGCTTGAGAGATTTTTGCCCATTGAGATAGATAGAGATTGCGTACTTACGCTAATCAGAACTAGGAGGGATGTTATAACCCATAGAACACAGTAACGCCTACCTACACTACAACTAGCCAAGGCTTTCAAAGGGAAAGTCATCTACACTAAAGGATCTTTTTAGATAGATGATGGAATGAAACATTAAGGAAAGAAGGTGAAAGAAGGAAAGGCACCCAATTTCTATCTATAGATCAGGTTAAAGGTCATTTAACTCCAAAACTGCTTGGACATACTCAAAGGTAGCTTTCAATGCAGGGACAAAGGGGCAGCTTATAGATCGGACCAGAGGTCATTTAACTCCAGGTCTACTTTAGCATGCTCCAATGGAAAAACAGAGATAAGATTTAATACAGATCTAGGGTCTATAGATCAGAGAAAGACATTTAACCTTCCCTGCTTTGACACTAGCAAGAACATCCAAGCAGCAAACCCCGAATTCATACATCAGCTAGCAGCATATGGAACCGCTACACTCGTTAAATTAGCTGAATTTACTCTTAGATTCACAATCAGCAGAAAACATCGAAGGCAGGGAGAGCAGAAACATAGGGTACCTAACAAGGGTAAATCCTATGCCAGATTTCTTATGCATGCCCAGAAGACCAATGAACAACATGAAAATGTAATAAAACAATATGATAAGAGAAACATCACCCGTAGTAATAGACCAGGATCCTGTGAAATTACTTGATTAATTGATGTGCAAAACCAGTCACATACATCGAGCTCAATGGCTGAATACAATCCAAACTTCTCCTCCCAGCCTACTAAATTACAAACTACTCTGTTACTCTCTTCCAAAATTGTTCTAACAGTCAAAATGAATCCCTCTAACAGCAACAGCAACAACCGAACAACAACCATTACAGTGGGTTTTTTCATGAATTTTATAGCCGAAGAAGAGGCTGAAGAGGTAGATGGAAAAATAAATGCATTATTAACTCTCAGAAGAGGAAGAGGGTCGAGGCCCCATTCTATTTTAAATTCTGGGCATTTATCTTCAGTACTCTTTGGATGAAAGAGTGGTCTTCATCAGGCTGCAATTTACTCCAGGTATGTCTTTGATGTACCTAGTGTAATACCTCTGCAATACTCTGGTGAGCCGAACAAAATGCAGATCAGGGATTTCAGGTCTGCCATACCGTGTAACCAATGCTTCTGATAACATAGGACTGTTGTCAAGGAGGAAAATTTTCATGGACACAATGTAGGTTAAAATCGTATGTGTACTATGTCCTTTCTCAGGAGGAAACATTCTGCTGATTTAGACACCCTGATGATATGGTTTTCTATGCATTGGACCTTCTGGGAGATCCACGAGGTCTTCGATCTGGTATTTTGCCTCTAATTGTTTAGTTAAGGCTTATAACCTTCAATTACATGCCTTTAAACTCTCTACTTTCCACTAATACTCTCTGTCTGCAAATTCTGCGCTTTAAATGGTTCTGGAAGGTTTGACAGAGTTTAGCTCCATTATTTGAATGCACATCCTGTCATGGCTCCTTCCCAGACTTTCTTCATAAATATGATCTATGTGCATGCTCTTCCCTGCGTTCTTCGCCACCGTGACAGTGACTATGAACAGAGGAGCTTTTCACCACCTGAAACCCTACAAAACACGAAAACACGTTAAGAAAACATGCACATGCAGGGTGGCGCGAATGACTGTGAAAATGGCAGCGTGGCACGGATGAGGACGATGAATGCAGAGGATGTTGTGGCGAAACCTAGTGGATCAGTGGGAGATGTAGTCGAAGGTGGCGAGAATGGAAATTTAAATGCAGAACCTTAGAATTTGACCTTAGAATGGAATATATATATAAAGGGACGGGCGAAATATGTGATGAAACACGTGGAATGGGTGACATGGCGGGACCGGGTCAATGGCGGGCGTGCATTAAATCTGGACCGTCCGATCTCAGGAAGAGATCGACAGTTGAGGACGCATCGAAGGGCGACAGATGGTGGGCTAGGGGTTCTATTTGCCTTGGGTTAACTCCCACACAACTTCGTGGTGCGACTACCGTCGGATGGCCCGCCCCAGATCGGACGGTGTACAACAATATCGCGCCGGATCTATGGAAAAACTTTAATGCGCGATGGAGGGCGGTTTATGAATAGTGCACGGAGCCACGCGTCATGCGATGAGTGGAATCACTCCGAAATGAAAAATACCACCCGCCTCTCAAAGGCAGTGCGATGGAAACCAACGGAATTTGAACAGGGCGCGTTTGCGGGGACCACCGGGCAGGTGAAAAGATGACCGTCGATTCAGCAGGTTAAATGGACAGTTACGATGCAATCGGGGCGTTGAAAGGGGTGGGGACCATGGGCGCGATGGGATTGCGAAGACCGTCGGATCTATGTAGATCGACGGTGGACCTTGCCCCCGATACACATTTGCGGTGAGTGCTCTTCGGGCTAGCGCCAGGTTCTAGCGCCCTGGTCATGTGGGGGGGGGGGGGAATTAACGGGGTTGGCCTGAAGGGGGCTAAGACCCATATATGTCCAAATGTGGGTTTTTCAACCTTTTTCAATGCAATTCGAGGCCAGAAATGTGTAACGATTGAGAGAGTGGGGGATATCAAACCACCCAGGTTATTCAAGTGGTTTAAGAGGGGCATGGGGATGATTTAGAAGGTTTAGGGATAATTTGGGGGTAAAAAAAGGGGAACTTTGACAAAGGGAAAAAGGGTTGAAATGGGACATTCTGCAGGGATACAAGGGGCAAATGAAGGCCTTTTGGAGCACAACTTTTTACAATCAGTGAGACCTTATAATGGGAATCAGCAGAGGGGATTTCATCAAAGGAAAAAGGCACAAGGAGGCTTCAAGGATGATGTGTTTTCAGAGAAAATGCATTACTTCAAGGCTCAGAAACCTTTAGCCCCCTATTTGCTTGTCAAAATTTATAGGGGGGCTAATAGTGGCTCCACATGGGGATGGCTTATTCTTGAAGGAGTCAAGAATTCAGACATGATCTTTCGTGTAGGCCAGATGCCTGGTACTTGACCCATCCATTTTCTCTCTTGGATCAACTGCCACAAATTGTGAAGACATCAAATCAACAAAAAAATTCTCAAACAATCTACCTACCCATCCTACAATCCTAGCATTTTTTCTTCCGGGGTGCATTTGGACTAGCAGACCCTTTACATCATTTATTTTTTTCAAACAAGAAAATAAACCTATTCTACTTCTACCCTTATTGCACCATGAGGCCAAATTAAATTGTTGGCCTCATAGTTCCTCTACCTAAAGTACATCTGCTAGGATTACACTGTCTAGCATATTTCTTTTCTACATTCTAAGACAGAAATTGAAAAACAGTCAAGCCATGATTAGACTGTTTGGCTCGCTGTGGACCATGGCATAAAACAAAACTGCTTATGGACTGAAAACTTTTCAGAAATTTAAAACAACTAACTAGATGCCCACAGACTGAGATTTATTGAGCTTTTCCTACCTACCCTACTCTACTTCAAATATTTACAAGTCTAGCTCACAAACATTGTCTTCCAATGCAACCAGTCCATCAAGTGATCCCATGACTGGTCTTTCTTGCTCAACTCCTTGAGCAAGATGGATAGGCAGGGCTGCTCCCACTCTTTTTGTTCCACAACAGCAGCTTTGAAAAATTTTCTTTCTGTTTGCAACATGCTGCTCAACAAGACCCTTGGTCCTTCTTCAAATGTGTGCAGGAAATGAACATAAGGATCATGAAATGATACCTGGTTATGAATATCTGGCAGGCAGGCTTCAACCAGGATTTCTTCTTCTTCCACTGGATCAACAACAAGACTCTCTTGAGAAAGAGAATCTCCCTCATCTTCTTCATTTTCTAAACTAGAGGACTTATCATATATGGCAGTGCTGTACTCTTGGAGCTCCGGGATGTTCTGATCAGGTGGGCCGAGCTCTGAGAAGAGATCCATGTATTCTTGAGCAGGGGTATGTTCCTTTGCTTCCTCTTCTTCAAGAGAAAACTTCTTTCTTTCAAACTGCTCAAAGATCTCTTCCTTATTTTCCTCTTCATCTTCTGAGATGAAAGGCTGCTGACCTCCAATCATGTGAAAACCATTACTGATGAGTTGTAATGGAGTGAAGCAAAGATCTAGAGATCCTTCACCCTCTTCTACACTCTTAAAGCTTTCTTCATCAGTATCATAAATAGCCTGCATTGGCTCATTACTCTCTGGAAGTAAAGGGAATTGATTCTCCTCCCATAAATATACTAATGATGACCCTACAAGATCATCTTCTGTTTGGAGAACATCATCATTAGATAGATCAAAAATAGGAAAATCATGAATATAAGTAATGCTACCAACCGGACATACCGGATTATTAGCTGATATTTCTTCATTCTGATTTACATGTGATCCTTCCAACTCTGTACAACGAAGCTCAACAGATGAATGGACAAGAATGTCTGATCTGTAAAAAAATTCAGAGGCTAGCTGTCCATTGATGATCTGATCTATTTCTTCTTCTGTCAAAGGAGAAGATGGTCTTGTGTTCCTTTGTGCAGAAGTGCAGCAGCTCTCTGTTTCCTTTGAAGACTGGATTTGAGGCAGAATGTCATCTGAAGCCTCAACTGCAAGGGATGATGGATCAGCATCTGAGTTTTCAGGAATATCTTGAGGAATGTCTACGATCTCTTGAATTTTTTCTTCCTCAGCTGATTCATCCATGTTCTTGTGATAGCTAGGATGCATATGAAATTCTTGAATGGCTGTTAACAGATCTTCAGGATGCATATTAACAAAATCCTCATCAATATCTAACAGGTACTGTATGATATTATGAGATTGATCACAACAGTCCCATGATAAGGATGGAGAGTTTCCTTTATAATTCTTGTAAAATACTTGGTGCATGTCCCTTAAAGAAAACAAACTCTGAGGTTCTAACCATTCATACCAGACCCTAGCTTTTCCTTCTAATGTTGCCATGAACATTTTCATTAGGCATTCTTCATGCCATTCAACTTTAAATTTCCACACATGTATATGAAACTTGATGATATGTAGCAAGGGGTCATCAACGTTTTCACCTTGAAAGGTAGGCAGGTTTTTTAACCAGTCCACTTCAGGCATTTTGTGTGGGAATCCAGGGATATGCTCCCTACTCATTCGGGCATATCTTCTCTATATGCATGGAAGCTTGTTTGTAAATCAGAAAGAGGTCACTATATCTTCTCAACCAATTCAGAGTCTTCTACCAGTGGAGTCATTTGGTCTTTTCGGAGTTATGGAGTGTGGAGTCACCATGTGGATGAATTTGACTGTTTGGAGCAGGCTGTTGTCCACCATCAGCAATTAAAAGCCAATCTAGGCTAAGTGGTCTTTATCCCCAGCGGAGTCGCCATTATGTTGGGGACAACAATGGGAAATAGACCAATGTTTGCAGCTATAGACTCTCAGAATTTGTCCCCAGTGGAGTCGCCATTATGTTGGGGACGACAATGGGAAATAGACCAATGTTTGCAGCTATAGACTCTCAGAATTTGTCCCCAGCGGAGTCGCCATTATGTTTGAGTTCCCATGTTTTGGCCAGATTGGCAAGACCAAAAGATGAGACAACATCAGAACCACTTTGGGGCCCTAGGATCTAGCCCTCCTGTACTATGTCCTTTCTCAGGAGGAAACATTCTGCTGATTTAAACACCCTGATGATATGGTTTTTTGTGCATTGGACCTTCTGGGAGATCCGCGAGGTCTTTGATCTGGTACTTTGCCTCTAATTTTTTAGTTAAGGCTTACAACCTTCAATTACACGCCTTTAAACTCTCTACTTTCCACTGATACTCTCTGTCTGCAAATTCTGCGCTTTAAATGGTTCTGGAAGGTTTGACAGAGTTTAGCTCCGTTCTTTGAATGCACATCTTGTCATGGCTCCTTACCAGGCTTTCTTCATAAATACGATCTTTGTGCATGCTCTTCCCTGCATTCTTCGCCACCGTGACAGTGACTGTGAACAGAGGAGCTTTTCACCACCTGAAACCCTGCAAAACACGAAAACACGTTAAGAAAACATGCACGGGGAGGGTGGCGCGGATGACTGTGAAAATGGCAGCGTGGCACGGACGAGGACGATGAATGCAGAGGATGTTGTGGCGGAACGTAGTGGATCAACGGGAGATGCAGTCGAAGGTGGCGAGAATGGAAATTTAAATGCATAACCTTAGAATTTTACCTTAGAACAGAATATATATAAAGGGACGGGCGAAAAATGTGATGAAACACGTGGAATGGGTGACGTGGCGGGACTGGGTCAATGGCAAGCGTGCATTAAATCTGGACCGTTCGATCTCAGGAAGAGATCGATGGTTGAGGACGTGTCGTAGGGCGACAGATGGTGGGCCAAGCGGTCTATTTTCCTTGGGTTAACTCCCGCGCAACTTCGTGGTGCGACTACCGTCGAATGGCCCGCCCCAGATCAGACGGTGTACAACAATATCGCATTGGATCTGTGGACGAACGTTAATGCGCGATGGAGGGCGGTTTATGAATAGTGCATGGAGCCACGCGTCATGCGATGAGTGGAGTCGCTCTGAAATGAAAAATATCGCCTGCCTCTCAAAGGCGGTGCGATGGAAACCAGTGGAATTTGAACAGGGCGCATTTGTGGGGACCACTAGGTGAGTGAAAATCGGACCATCGATTCAGCGAGTTAAATGGACGGTTGCGATGCGATCAGGGTGTTGAAAGGGGTGTGGACCATGGGCGTGATGGGATTACGAAGACCGTCGGATCTGTGTAGATCGACGGTGGACCTTGCCCCCGATACACATTTGCGATGAGCGCTCTTCGGGCTAGCACCAGGTTCTAGCGCCCTGGTCACGTGGGGGGGGAAATTAAGGGGGCTGGCCTGAAGGGGGCTAAGACCCATATATCTTCAAATGTGGGTTTTTCAACCTTTATCAATGCAATTCGAGGCCAGAAATGGGTAACGATAGAGAGAGTGGGGGCTATCAAACCACCCAGGTTATTCGAATGGTTTAAGAGGGGCATGGGGATGATTTAGAAGGTTTAGGGGGAATTTGGGGGTAAAAAAAGGGGAACTTTGACAAATGGAAAAAGGGTTGAAATGGGACATTCTGTAGGGATACAAGGGGCAAATGAAGGCCTTTTAGAGCACAACTTTGTACAATCAGTGAGACCTTATAATGGGAATTAGCAGAGTGGATTTCATCAAAGGACAAAGGCACAAGGAGGCTTCAAGGATGATGTGTTTTCAGAGTAAATGCATTCCTTGAAGGCTCAGAAACCTTTAACCCCTTGTTTTCTTGTCAAAATTTATAGGGGGGCTAACAGTGGCTCCACATGGGGATGGCTTCTTCTTGAAGGAGTCAAGAATTCAGACATGATCTTTGGTGTAGGCCAGATTCCTGGTACTTGACCCATCCATTTTCTCTCTTGGATCAACTACCACAAATTGTGAAGACATCAAATCAGCAAAAAAATTCTCAAACAATCTACCTACCCATCCTACAATCCTAGCATATTTTCTTCCAGAGTGCATTTGGACTAGCAGACCCTTTACATCATTTATTTTTTTCAAACAAGAAAATAAACCTATTCTATTTCTACCCTTATTTCTCCATGAGGCCAGATTAAAATGTTTGCCTCATAGATCCTCTACCTAAACTACATCTGCTAGTATTACACTGTCTAGCAAATTTCTTTTCCACATTCTAAGACATATATTGAAAAACAGTCAAGACAGGATTAGACTGTCTGGCTCGTTGTGGACCATGGCATAAAACAAAACTACTCATTGACTGAAAACTTTACAGAAATTTAAAACAACTAACTAGATGCCCACAGATTGAGCTTTATTAAGTTTTTCCTACCTACCCTACTCTACTTCAAATATTTACAAGTCTAGCTCACAAACATTGTCTTCCAATGCAACCAGTCCATCAAGTGATCCCATGACTGGTCTTCCTTGCTCAACTCCTTGAGAAGGCTGGATAGGCAGGGCTGCTCCCACTCTTTTTGTTCCACAACAGCAGCTTTGAAAAATTTGCTTTCTGTTTGCAACATGCTGCTCAACAAGACCCTTGGTCCTTCTTCAAATGTGTGCAGGAAATGAACATAAGGATCATGAAATGATACCTTGTTATGAATATCTGGCAGGCATGCTTCAACCAGGATTTCTTCTTCTTCCACTGGATCAAGAACAAGACTCTCTTGAGAAAGATAATCTCCCTCATCTTCTTCATTTTTTCAACTGGAGGACTCATCATATATGGCAGTACTGTCCTCTTGGAGCTCCGGGATGTTCTGATCAGGTGGGCCAAGCTCTGTGAAGAGATCCATGTATTCTTGAGCAGGGGTATGATCCTTTTCTTCCTCTTCTTCAAGAGAAAACTCCTTGCTTTCAAACTGCTCAAAGATCTCTTCCTTGTTTTCCTCTTCATCTTCTGAGATGAAAGGCTGCTGACCTCCAATCATGTGAAAGCCATTACTGATGAGTTGTAATGGAGTGAAGCAAAGATCTAGAAATCCTTCACCCTCTTCTACACTTTTAAAGCTTTCTTCATCAGTATCATAAATAGCCTGCATTGGCTCATTACTCTCTGGAAGTAAAGGGAACTGATTCTCCTCCCATAAATCTACTAATGATGACCCTGCAAGATCATCTTCTGTTTGGAGAACATCATCATCAGATAGATCAAAAATAGGAAAATCATGAATATAAGTAATTCTGCCAATCAGACATACTGGATTATCAGCTGATATTTCTTCATTTTGATTTACATGTGAGCCTTCCAACTCTGTACAATGAAGCTCATCAGATGAATGTACAAAAATGTCTGATCTGTAAAAAAATTCAGAGGCTAGCTGTCCATTCATGATCTGATCTATTTCTTCTTCTGTCAAAGGGGAAGATGGTCTTGTGTTCCTTTGTGCAGAAGTGCAACAGCTCTCTGTTTCCTTTGAAGACTGGATTTGAGGCAGAATGTCATCTGAAGCCTCAACTGCAAGGGATGATGCATCAACATCTGAGTTTTCAGGAATATATTGAGGAATGTCTACGATCTCTTGAGTTTTTTTTTCCTCAGCTGATTCATCCATGTTCTTGTGATAGATAGGATGCATATGAAATTCTTGAATGGCTATTAACAGATCTTCAGGATGCATATTAACCAAATCCTCATAAATATATAACAGGTACTGTATGATATTCTGAGATTGATCACAACAGTCCCATGATAAGGATGGAGAGTTTCCTTTATAATTCTTGTAAAATACTTGGTGCATGTCCCTTAAAGAAAAAAAACTCCGAGGTTCTAACCATTCATACCAGACCCTAGATTTTCCTTCTAATGTTGCCATGAACATTTTCATTAGGCAGTCTTCATGCCATTCAACTTTAAATTTCCACACATGTATATGAAACTTGATGAGATGTAGCAAGGGGTCATCAACGTTTTCACCCTAAAAGGTAGGCAGGTTTTTTAACCAGTCCACTTCAGGCATTTTGTGTGGGAATCCAGGGATATGCTCCCTACTCATTCGGGCATATCTTCTCTGTATGCATGGAAGCATGTTTGTAAATCAGAAAGAGGTTACTATATCTTCTCAACCAGTTCAGAGTCTTCTACCAGTGGATTCATTTGGTCTTTTCAGAGTTATGGAGTGTGGAGTCGCTAGGTGGATGAATTTGATTGTTTGGACCAGGATGTTGTCCACCATCAGCAATTAAAATCCAATATAGGCTAAGTGGTCTTTATCCCCAGCGGAGTCGCCATTATGTTGGGGACAAAAATGGGAAATAGACCAATGTTTGCAGCTATAAACTCTCAGAATTTGTCCCTAGTTGAGTCGCCATTATGTTGGGGACGAAAATGGGAAATAGACCAATGTTTTCATCTATAGACTCTCATAATTTGTCCCCAGCGGAGTCGCCATTATGTTGGAGTTCCCATGTTTTGGCCAGATTGGAAATACCAAAAGATGAGACAACATCAGAACCACTTTGGGGCCCTAGGATCTATCCCTCCTTGATCAGGAGAGGGATCTCTCCAATAAGAAAAAGAAAGGTATGTCTTTGGAGCTCAAATGAGATGTTAGGCTAGTTATGAAGCACAGGGGGTTTAAAATGATTTGGTTGGTTGGTTGCTGGGTTGAGTCACAAGATCATAGACTAAGAAGGTAATGGGAAGAAAGGAGCAAAGCAGTAGGACATTTCAGCAAAAGAGAATAGGTTAAGGCTATGCCATCCATTGGGCTATGGAGTCATGAAAGGTAATTACATGCAAACAACTAGCCAAGGCTTTCAAAGGGAAAGTCATCTACACTAAAGGATCTTTTTAGATACATGATGGAATGAAACATTAAGGAAAGAAAGTGAAAGAAGGAAAGGCACCCAATTTCTGTCTATAGATCAGGTCAGAGGTCATTTAACTCCAGACCTGCTTGGACATACTCAAAGGTAGCTTTCAATGGAGGGACAAAGGGGCAGCTTATAGATCGGACCAAAGGTCATTTAACTCCAGGTCTGCTTTAGCATGCTCCAAGGGAAAAACCGAGATAAGGTTTAATACAGAGCTAGGGTCTATAGATCGGAGAAATACTTTTAACCTTCCCCGCTTTGACACCAGCAAGAACATCCAAGCAACAAACCCTGAATTCATACATCAGCTAGTAGCATATGGAACCGCTACACCGGTTAAATTAGCTTAATTTACTCTTAGATTCACAATCGGCAGAAAACATCGAAGGCAGGGAGAGCAAAAACATAGGGTACCTAACAAGGGTAAATCCTATGCCAGATCTCTGATGCATGCCCAGAAGACCAATGAACAGCATGAAAATGTAATAAAACAATATGATAAGAGAAACATCACCTGTAGTAATAGACCAGGATCCTGTGAAATTACTTGATTAATTGATGTGCAAAACCAGTCACATACACTGAGCTAAATGGCTGAATACAATCCAAAATTCTCCTCCCAGCCTACTAAATTACAAACTACTCTATTACTCTCTTC
The DNA here is from genome assembly GCA_034641835.2 of Pinus albicaulis. NCBI lineage: Eukaryota > Viridiplantae > Streptophyta > Pinopsida > Pinales > Pinaceae > Pinus > Pinus albicaulis. The sequence goes on along the minus strand of CM076577.1, from coordinate 556,796,422 downwards.
CAAAACTATTCTAACATTCAAAATGAATCCCTCTAACAGCAACAACAACAACCGAACAACAACCATTACACTGGGTTTTTTCATGAATTTTATAGTCGAAGAAGAGGCTGAAGAGGTAGATGGAAAACTAAATGCAGTATTAACTCTCAGAAGAGGAAGAGGGCCGAGGCCCCATTATGTTTTAAATTCTGGGCAGTTATCTTCATTACTCTTTGGATGAAAGAGTGGTCAAAGGACAAAGGCACAAGGAGGCTTCAAGGATGATGTGTTTTCAAAGGAAATGCATTCTTTGAAGGCTCAGAAACCTTTAGCCCCATGTTTGCTTGTCAAAATTTATAGGGGGGCTAACATGCGGTATGGGCACAGCCATCCATAACAGAGTATACAATAATCCAGATCCAAGGTATGGACGCAGCCATCTAGTGAGGATCGATAAATAGACTCAGGTATGGTTGCAGCCATCTAATGAATGAGTCATGCAACCAATCATAATAATCCACATAATCACAGCCTGGATTCTAACAGACAAAATCTAGGGTCTTGCGCTCCATCTCGACCCGAACAAAGTACAAGTTCAAGCATGCGAATAAGTGAGTTGAAGTCAAACATGCAAGAACATCGCCTGATTACCAGCCAATCATGAAAGTTGTTAACAGACGCGAGAGGTACCACCAATAATGACAATGGCCCTCAAGGTACTATAGGTACAATCTATGGCATGTGAATCAGTGACCTGGCGTCGAACACCCGTAGAATCACTCGATCGGAGGCCAATGATGAAATCCTCACGTCAAACGTGAAAAACCTACCATTAAGGCATGCAAGCTCCAAGGTACCAGAAGGGAGTCTCTAGATCAGCTTCCCGGATAATGTGCTGAAGTCGACAGGAAGTAATCTTGATCGAAGGTGGGCCATAGTGTTTCCCACATCATCGACGCGAGAAAGAGGAACATAATGTCTTTGTGAATCAAGATCAGATGAGACTGTAATCTAATTCAATCAAAGGATTGTTTTCTTCAGTAGTGACAGGAGGCTGTAAAGGTCGGACTACTTCAGTAGAATCAGTAGTTAGGACAGGAGTAGGTTTATTAATTTTGGGAGGTTTGGGATTTGGAAGCTTGTTGGAGGTAGGCTTCTGAGGTTTAGGACCTCCAGTTCTAGGGGTTACCTACTTCTTAGTCATTTTTGAAGAAACTGAACAAGATTACACTGTTTTCTCATCTCTTTATGGAAGCAGAAGGTCAATTAAGCTGATTTGGGAAAAACTCGGAATCTGGGCGAGGGTTTTATGAGAAAAATGAAGATTGGTACAGTGAAGAAGGTGGGAAAGGGGTTTCCAATGGTTTCTTCAGTAATTCAAAGGTATTTTAACCACAGGAATATCTTTTGGATAGTTAAAATTCTTAATTAGGAAGCGGCAAATTTTTGGAAAATTTTGACAGGGTTTCCCCTGTTTCTTTAAGGTTTAAGTACTCTCAAATGAGTACTTTTGGCTTTTAATTTCAAATTATTTCAATTTTGTACTTAGAAATTTGAAATTTGCAGGCTTGGATTACTGAGAAATACCTTAGAACAGGTATAGTTGCAGTCGAAGAGGATTGCAGGTGGTACCAATCTTCAAACTGGTTACATTTGTTTGGTATAAGGCACTGGAAGTCTTCGGTAGTAACTTTTCAGAGTGGAAATGATTTTCGGATGGAAAATTGGTTCAAAATTAACTCAGAAATGGTGTCTATGATTAATTCTCAGAGGGATAGGGTGCACAGGTATGAAAAACGATAAAGAACTAAGGTTAAAACTTTAGTTTTATGGATCATGCGGAGTATTAATTGCAAGCCAAGTTGACATGGCGAGAGTGGTTTTTTGTTTGAAAGAAAAAACCAGTGGTGGTTATCGCATTGCTTTCAAGCGGTAACTGGTTTTTAGCTTTTACAATGCGATCCAGTGAAATTAGGACATGTAGCAGGCAGTGGTTTCACAAAACAACTTTTTTCGCAAAATGTTTTGGCAACTTCGCTCGATCACTTTAGAAATGCGATATGGGATTCGCACCGTCAGATTTGGTTAAGTGAAGCGAATGTTTGAGATGCGTCAAGAAGATGCGGGGAAATAAGGTGGGACCAGGTACTATGATCTGCGTCGTTGATTCGGTAAGTGGAGATCGACAGTTTAAAATTAATTCGATAGGAAATGGTAGGGATGAGGGTTTATCGGGTTTATTTCTGACCGTTGGATGAAAGGGATTAGGATGATCGAAGGGTCAGGAACGAATTCGAGGAGGCTTCGTTTATGTTTAATAAAATTTATGTATAAAAGGATTTTATACATGGAATGGACGAGTTATTACATTAACCAGGGTTTAATATTGTGGTAGGGGAATATGTATCGGAAAAATGGGATAAGGCTAAAGCTTTCACCATGGGTAAAGCTTATGAGGGGAAAGGTGAATACACTTCATTTTCTTCGTTGTTCTACATACACATTATGTAAATAAATAGCGCATTTGCAATATTATTTTTATTATATAGTTTCAGATTTGTCAAAGGTCTAAAACTATAGGGGAGAGGGGAAATATTTTTATGGGTAGTTTTGTGTGAAAGGGGTAACTTCGGGATGTTTTTCAACATGTGCTTAATATCTTTGACACAAAAGCATATATTAAATGGGTTTTTGGGATATTAAATAAAATGGAATTATATTAATAGGACTAGGATAATTGATAGGGAGTTAATAAAATATGTTAGGTGTTAATATGAAAAGGGAAAAGTGAATACTCAAAACATACAATTATAACCAAGAAAAGTGAAGATCAAAGCAAAACTTGCATTTATGATAATTTCATCACTTCTACTTAGGATAAATTGTCATTTTGAGGGTTTTATACTTCATAAGATGTAGGAAGTTAATCAAATGGGATTAGAGCATCATTAAGTAAAAACTGAGGTTCTTACTTATGATTTTTCCTGGTAAATGAATGCATGAATGGAAAATGATGTGATTTGTGGGATTAATATAGACATTTAACATTTTCAACTAATCAGCCATAGAGCCTTGGGTCCGGTCCCAACAGAAGTCAAGGAAATGCCTTGAGCCTTTCTGACTGATAGTTTAGAATGATAAATGGCTATGGGGAAGGGAATTTAGTTATTTGCAGCCCTGGTGAATAATATTTACAATGATGCTTCTCACCTTCTTCTACCTACCCAATTTTAACTGCTAACATTTTTTCTTCCATTTTAATTAGGTGCATTTGAGCTAGCAACCTTTACAACATTTATTCTTTCTGAAAGCAATAAAACTATCTAATTCTACACTTATTTCATCCAGGAATCTAGATTAAAATGTTGGATTCACTTATTCTCTATCTACAAGAAGTGAAATTGAAACATGACAAGTCAAGATTAAATTTTTTAACTCATCACGGATTATGGCATTTGTTGACACTCTGCCATAATCAACTACAAAAGGTAAAAGTAGTGGCATTTATACTTGCACACTTTCATGTTTTATTCATCTTTTTCTTTTGGGGTCTATCATTTTTTCTAAGTCCTTTGATTGTTCTTTTAGGACTTTTTACCCTCTTTTTAATTTTTTTTTATTTTTTATTTTTTACAAAATATGGGAATACAACTTGCAGAAGGCAAAGTATGTACATGTTTACAAGATTACCATCAGTAAAGTCAAAATTATGAATCCTATATTTATAGGTCACTAACAAACCGAAACATCAAAAATTAAAGATTAAAATTGAAATTGAAAATGGGAGGTGTCTAGAAGATATTGAGTGACTGGCACACATGTGGGTAGCTGGAAGAGTAAATGAATGAACCATTGAATGAAATTGTTATAAAAAAAAATGTGTAGGAAAAATGCATTAGAATTTTAAGATAGAATCAATTGCAGTTTATTGATAGATGTGAGCATATCGAGAGCATGGTATCTTCATCCAAACCACATTCCCAAATTATGTTGATATAACGCATAGAAGAAAATATGCATGTAGTAGAAATTCATGAGAAAAATGACATTGTGGATTTATTACAGAAAGAAGGGATCATGAATTTTTAGTAATTTTACATTATGGATGCAACACACATTCCAGAACTATTACACTATTACCATGCTTCAACAACCACTAAGCTATCAAATTATGGTTTTAAGTCAAACTTCCAAGATCTCCCTAGTGTGCTTTGGTAGTTCAAGTTTCATCCTTGATAGGATGGTCACATGGAAACAGCAAAGAGCATGCGGAACATTTTTTCTTTGAAAATTCGTGTAAGATTTTGAATTCTTTAAACTTAGAAACCCATATAACATTATGGAAGCATTGAGAAGCTTTGGAATGCCATGTAAAATAACCTCTCAAAGGCACCGATGACTGGGTTGAGGAATATGGTAGCACAACTTTAGCACAAATTTCACTTTAATACAATAAGTTGAAGTGTTCTTTGGCCCTGATAATGGCAGCAGACCCTTGCTTCCTATGCCTCCAACAACTATTATGTTAAGAATGGGATGTTACCTAACACTTGTGACTTCGTAGGGAGTGAAACTATTACTAAGAAAGTTAATCAATATGAGTTTTAAATATATTCAAATATATTACCATTAATAATATGTTTATTACTATGAAATTTTTTTTGTTGTAATTTAGTATTGCACTGACCTCCCTTTAAGTTGGAAGCTTTGGAAACCTCTTACCCAAATAGATGCAACTTATTTCTATAATTTTTTTTCTTTTGGTGTTGTTCTCAAGAATCCTCTGCTACAAATGTCTCATCATTTTCTCATCATTATTAACCAACGTAACTTGATTCAGGCTTAACCAAGGACAATTTTTTTTAATTAAAATTTATAATAATTTATAATTGAGTAGCAGTAGGAATAATAATCTTGTTAAAATACACATGATCTCATTACTAATAAGTTAAGTTTGGAGAGTTATTAAGCTTGAAGTTTTGTGAGGCCAATTCTAAATTATTGCAAAGGAGCGAGAGTGTTGCCATTAGTTTAACATTCTAAATTGAAAAGTAAGAAATTTGCACGGGAAATATTATCTACCTTTAGATTTTCATTTGTTTTTTCAATTCTACAAATTCAGTATTATATCTACATTATTCACAAAATATAGACTAGTGCATGTGACTTTTCCAGGTTGCACCAAGAACCTCTAGTTTTTGTGTTAATGATACAAGAGTACACCTCAAGAATTGTTCACTTGACAAAAAACCAAAATCCCTACAATTGAAAATGCCTCTAAAATTCCTCTGAACTCACCACCATCACTGAAGCAAACATATACAAGATCTAACATTAGGAAAACATATATTTTTAAAATTTTGAGGATGGTTATGAAAGACAGGGCTAAAAATGGTATTTGTTTATGTATGATTGACCACCTGGTACAGTCCCAAAAACTAAAAAATGTCATGTGAATGATATAGTGGGAACGATGTACTCTAGTCTCATTATTTTTCACTAACGAGAAGGAAAATAAATAAGGGGATTATAGTTGAGTTGGTTATGAATGTTAGATGTAGTAATTTTTTTATAGTACTCATTCTTTGCCCAGTTTTAAGATTTCCACTATTGATAATAGGTTATCGACCAAGATTCATATGTAAAACTTTATGAAATATTAAAACACTTTTAATACATTGTGTTGGTTTTACTATGAATTTGGACCCCACATCGATTCCATGTGATTATGATGGTGGAGAAGACAGGGAGCCTAGATGATAAGTCAACTCCAGAGTCCTTGAAATGAAAATTTCTTGTTGGGAAACTTTCCTATTGGCATTGGTGAAAAAAATCCAATTATGTTTACTGAAATTGCAACACTTAAATTCTTTGATAGAAATCCAAATTGAGAATATTGGAATAGGAGAAGAATTATTGCAATAATGGGAGGGTAGGTGTGAGTAAAATATATTTTATAGTTTCCCATAGTTTTTGTATCCTTTGTTTTGGAGAAGAACCAATAAGTGGAATAAGGTTGGTTTGGGAGTTGTGGATCCCATCAATAAGTGAGTAAAATCATCCCATCAATATGCGAGTAAAATATACTTCATGATTCAATAGATCGTGTTATAGTCATGTTGTTTTTTTTCTTATGATAAATATGTGAAAAAATATAACATAATTGTGTTATTGAAGGGTAATTTTTTAATTAAACATTTATTGGTGAAGGGTCAATTTGTTATCAGAACATTATAATTGAAGGGAAAAAAATTTAAACATAACAATTTTGGACGGGAAGCCTAAAGGCCCAAAAAGAAAAAAGAAAAAAAGAAAAAAATCATTTGATGGGTAATGAGAAATCCAAATTCGAACCCCACACGTTGGGCAGTGAAAGCTAACGATCCATACTGTAGATAGAAATACCCTTAGAGCCGCTTGTGTCAGTGTGAAAACACCACCATTGGAAACTAGTAACTTCATCGCCATTGGAAACGAGTGTCGTCGCCGCCATTGAAACCGAATGTTTTTTTCAAAAGATGTATAAATAGTGAAAAGTAAAATGTATAATTTTTTTAATATTAAATAGTGAAATACTTTATGCTGTAATACTACATTTTTCTACAATGATTAGTTATTGATTAATTATATTTTAATGTTTATTTTAGAATAAGTTTAAGATTTTAAATTTATTTTTCAATAAATATTAGGTGAATAGTAGGAATTTAACCTCCACAAAATATTCTAGAATATTCTTAATACTAATTACAAATAAAAAATGAAGATTTACCTCAAAAGTAGTTATGCTCTTTCTGCTTATTAACCAAATTGATTTATTAAAAATAATGTCATATGAATGAGTACCATATGAAATGACTTATAGTTTTTTAAGCATGTGGTATTGATTAGCTATGATATTGTAACAAAGCGTATTTACATTTTAAGAATACTAAGAGTAAAGTGGGAGTAAATCTTCATTGATAAAAATCTTGTTACATGTTTTTTTAAATGTGTGTACCTTTAACTCATATTAATTATTTTTATAATAATAATAATAATTTAAAATAAAGTTATATTTTAGTTAGTTTTTATGATTCTTTTTTTTTAAATCTTAGCAACATGATACATATTATGAAGTAAGTATTTTGACTTTTATCATGAATGGATATCTATCAACATTCACCAACAATTAATTTATATGGTTGTGCTAGAATATGATGATGTGATCCCTATAGATATGATCCACATATAATCAAAGTGTTGAGTGCTACCACTTCTCTAGATTTTGAACATTTAATTCTTATTAATGAGGGAGTTGATGGATGTAATGACCAAGGCTACTATTGTAATCTATTTTTCACTCAGTTAATAGACAGTTGCGGAAGTCTTTTGTTCAACCCTGAGATTCTGATTAAGGTTTTATGTTTTTGTATCCCTTATCTTTTGAATGTTTTTTCATCTTGCTCATACATAATTACTTGGAATTCATAAATCTTATGCTTCAACTTCCTTTATGTATTTGTTTGTTGTCAGAATTATTTTATAAAGATTATGTGCCTCAGCTTCCATGAATGACACTTGTTTGTAATTTTGTTTTCATACTGACTCCATGACCAATGGTAGTCCTCACTCATCTTCCACCTACAAAAAATCATTTGAAGGACATTTAAGAGTTCTACTCTTAAACTCATCTATTTATAGAGTGATCCCTTTTACATAGGTATGCCACTTGGGCCAGACTCTCGAAACTGATCTAGAGGTCTAATCCAAAAAGGAATTCATTACATTGAGGAAAAATAGAAATAATTATGTTGGAAAGGGTTTGTTATCTAAAAGGACTATCACTATTAAATGCATCAACAAACTTTAAATAACCCATGCTGATGATGTCTATCGAACCAAACAACTTTTTTTAGGTGGAAACAACCATGATCAGGTGGAAAAATATCATGCTAGATTTTAATCCCTGATATTTTGAATTTGAAGATGAGTTGTGTATTGGTGAGGTGGAAAAAACGATGTGCTGGCAGCCATGCCATCCTTTTGTTGAGTGGTCTTCATCAATAACTGTCCCAATTGTACACTTCAATCTCTTTTGATGACTCATTTTCTCCCTAAAATACATTAAATACTTCAAAAATACCAAAAATCTAGCTCGTTGGAAAAATAGAGTATTTTAGAAAAGTTCGTAGCATAGTTTTTGTAGCATTTTCATTTCACCTCCTTCTGAAATTTTTCTGACTTATCTGCCTCTTTAAGGGTATTCATTAGGTAAACTAAGGTAAACAAATGCTTTCATTTATCCTTGACATGATATTTTTTGGAAGTTTTACCTCAAAAAATTCTACAGCGAGTTTGTAACGAAAACTCGGCTTCAAGGCTGGAGCTCGCTACAAACTTGCCTTAACTTCACTAGAATTTGAATTTTTTTCTCCTTGACTCCAAAAAATTTCTTGCAGCTCTGTAACTAACTTGATATGGTACCCTAAGACAAAAAATGGCCAAAAAAGGTGTATGTTACCATCTTCAAGGGGCAACAAGGTCATCCATTACAATCATCTTTAAACACTTTTTCTTCAATTCTGCTTGCACCATCTCCATTTGTATTTCTAATTCGTTGACTTGGCCTTATAGCTTCCTTATTTCTGACTGCAAGCACCTATTCCTCCTGAAGATATGTTTCATCATTTTGTGCAGAGGTAATGTTATTTTCAACATCTTCCTTGACCTTTATGCAACCTCATCATAAAAATCAATTTGTTTGCTCACTTATTTTTTGAAGTTTGTGAGCTCCTATCTCTCTTGTTTAAAGGCTGCTAACTCCATCTTAGCTTCTAAAATTTCTTCTCTAACCTCCTTAATTTGTTCTATTAGAAGTTCTAATTCAGACTTTTCTTGAGCTTTTTCATTGCCTTTCCTTGTCTTGATCATCTCTGCCTCTGTTAAAGATAATTCTATGATTTCTTCCCTTGCTGGTTGTTTCTTCTTTTCGGGTTCCTTATGTAGCTTCTCATATTTTTCTCCCTTTGATATTTGTGACCTAGTGAGTGGATTCCTAGGTTTAAAAAAAAATCTTGAATCTTCATTGGAAAAATCTAGCTTCTTAGCTTTAAGACCCATTTTCTTGGTTTTTTCTCATTTAACCTCTACAGGCTTCACAACAGGAGTTTCCTCAATATCATTTGCTTGCAAGATATCTTCAAGCATACCTTTCCCCTCTGTCTGACTTCTAGTGATACTTCTATGAGCACTTATATCAGTTTTGATTTTACTGTTGGTAGAGGTTTGTTGAGTCACCATTATCTCTTGCATTTGATCAACTTCTACCTCCATTGGCTCCACCATGGGCTGCACATCTATCTGCTCTCCACCTCATGTTCAACCTCTGTTTCAGACCTTGATTCTTTGTCCTTCCTAGGAGTATTTGTCTTTGACCTAGGTGTCTTTCTAGGAGTGAGGACATCCACCTCATACCCACTCAAGAGCAGAAAAGTGGACCAATCCCTGTTCAACTTCTTCAACTCCTCCATAACTAACATTTTTATTAAACCATGATGAAAAATAGAAGTACCATTGCTTTCAGGTTTAGCTTGCACCTTGTTAGCCATTTTTCCTAAACTCTTAAACATAAAAAATGGTAGGTCCATAGGTTTTTTACTTTTGAAATGAAGCAACAATATGAAGTGGTATTGGTAGATCATGTGAAATATACCTTCACTAGTAAAATATTTATGAATCACCATCAAAAGTTTTGGATAGTTTTCCTTGAGGAAATTCCTGGAGATGCCTGAGCTCATGTCAATGCCTATGTGCTCCTCCTTTAGAAATTCATCACAACTTTGAAGCTTAAAATTGGTTGCCTTGAACCACTCCTCTCTAGACCTTGGAATCTCGGTAGCCTGTGCAATGGTCTCAAGAGAAATAGTAAAATTAAGGATTCCCACCTTAGAACATGTACCGATGAAGTTTACAGTGAAATCTTTGGACACCTGTGCATAATATCCTTGCAATTTCTAGAAAAACCTAATACAACATGCATTTGTAAAGGCTAGTGTGAAGTTGGGGTCTTCTGCAATCAACCTCATATCCATGGGCTCTTATCTGGCCATAGTGCCATGCTTGTTTGGATTTTTATGTGAATTCATACCTTCAAACACAACGATGGTATGCTTCATGTTTGTCACCTGCAAAATTGTTTGGGACAACAAGGGCCTTCCTTAACACAGGTAATTCCTAGCCTAAGACAGCTACTGGACAAAAAAAAAGACTCGAGACTACTGGAAAAAGGCTCAAACAACTTACAAGGATGAAAGGCAAGGTGTTACTATTCGAATTAGAGATCGGGATAAATTGGGAAAGAGGAATGAGTGGGAAAATGAAATGATGGAAGGCATGATTATTACCATGCATGCACATGACATATGGTAACACATAACTGAAAAGTACCATGATAACCAAGTGTGTATTGACCACTGAAATGATGACAAGATACCACTTATCCCACAATTAGCAGAAAAGATGGAGTTCGTAGAATTTTTAGTTATTGGGAGGGAAAATTCACTACGGAACTGTCAAGCACTTCTGTAGCGAAAAAAGACTGTTTTACATAGAAAACGCTGCAAAATCTAGAAAAAGCTACCAAGTGTCACAAGATGACTTTTATTAACCCATGTAATCAGATTTTTTGAAATTTACTTTGATAAGACCTCTATTACATGACCAATGACTATTTAGACCCCTTAAACTATGTAAAATTTTTAAAATTTGATGAACTTCATGACCTTATTCCATCCTAATGACCTAACCTAACTTAAATAAGAAAAACTTAGACAAACCTATTTGTTATCAAGGATAACAAGGTCCAAGTCGGCCCTTGAATCAAAGGGGGATCCCTCATGTGTTACATAACTTTTTGTTGTTCACCATCACTGAACAACAATCTATGAAGCATAATGGCAAGATTTAGGAGTTTTTTGATGGGTAGTTACTAATGAGTCACAAATCCTTGCCTAACAAATAAAGCTCTCTCTCTTGGAGACCTAATCAAAGTGCCAACATCCAACTATGACAGAATAACCAACAACTTTGAAAGATGTGGAAAGAAAACAAAAGAGGTATCAATATACATTTATGCTTAGTATTAACACTTATGTCAGCAGATAAGATTATAAAGCGTGAGATGATTCTTCAACAACTCAACAAAACATAGATGACAATTGTGCGATAACAATAATCTAGAGATGCAAAGGAGATCAAAGTTAAAATTTTGTTACTTGATTTACCCAGTGTTGAACATAACCTTGTAAGGGAAGTCAGAGAGGCTAAGTCTCAACCTTTCCTTTCCCAATAATTGACACAATTTCAAAATATATGTAGAAAATACTATGTAACACCATAAGTGAACATATGAAACAAGTTATGGCATTGGCTAAAGCCATAAAACTTTATTAAACTCTTAAGAATTCAAGTTTTACAAAAATTACAAGTCTTCTTGGGCCCAAAAGAGAACTCTTCTTCATTACAAATGATAGAATATGTAGAAAAACCATTTCCTCAAGCTGTGACAAGCTTTGAGGAACAAAAGTCTAATAATAAACTAAAAATAAATACAATCTTTAATTTGTTACAGGAAATCTGGAAATGGTAGAAAGCCTTTTGCCTTTAAAACTGGGAATTGGTTCACTGATGTTGATTCTCCTCCTTTAAATCTGAAGTTGAAGTTGTTCCCTAAAGATCTGCCAACTTCCCTTCAAACATAGTCAACTATACCACTAGTATCAACTAAAGGAATTTATTTTTTACTTCTCCATAAATCTCTTTACCACATTTACCTCTAGAAGAAATATATATGCAACACACTTATTCTTTCGTAAAATAACTTAATTGTAAGGAATCCAAATTATCCACCAAGTTTTATGCAATCATGCTTCTAAGAAATCGAACAGAAAAACGCCCTTGTAACAATTGTCTCTAAGTATGTTTCTAACTTGGTTTCCATTGTGCAAATCTTCTCATGCAAAATTTCTTATGTTTTTCTTAGAAATTGACCTTGTACTAATCCTAATTTCATGATGCTTCTATAAGTATGAAAATATCTAAACAAGGGATGTCGTTTATGTTATTATATTAACATCTCAACAAGTCTGAAAATAGGGTAGGATCATGCCTTTCAATCTATTCTTTTTTCCAAAAGCAAATAAGAAACCAAGGATCAAGTTTTTTTCTTTTTATAAGCTCTTCCACCTATCAAGTAGGTCATGGCTCATACACGAAATTTAATTTTGTGATTAGAAAACATGAGCACAAAAGCTTTTCAAAAAGGTATTGTTTACTATTAGTAGTCTCTGTTATTTCTCTCTTTGCTTCTTTTTCTAAGACTTTTCCCCATGTATACTTGAGAAGTAATATATCCAAATAGATCTTTGAGAAGGAAATCGGTTCTCTAAGCAAGTTGAAACTCTATAGTGCCAGAGGCCCAACTATCATCCAAACCGACATAGCCATATTCCACAAATTAGGTCACAAAATTAATACGCCTTCCTTTTTAACAAATGAAGTTTCATCTAACAAATGTTTTATTTCCTCTATCATTTTTTCAATGCTTGATTGTTTAAAAATACCTATGAGTTCCATATCTAAGATAAAAATACCATTGTCATTAATAATGTAAATGCACTTCATAGTGCTTGCTCTGTCATTACACTTGAATCTTGATTTTATTATTGGTAATGCCAAGGAAACATTATAACCATAAAGAAAAAATATTGCTAACAAGATCTGTCAAAGGAGATTCAAGTTAGTAGAGAAATACCAAAATCTCTGTATTTAAGGACTCAGTCCCCAGCAACAAAAACAACAATATATACAAACGAAAACTCATCATAATAAAATTTAATATGATTCCCTCATATGATTTGCCACAATCTTCATTTCCAATAGCAACATATTTCAAACTGAAAGGATGTGGATGTCCCATTGTTGCACGGACATAATCCCATGTTGAATTGGAAGGTCCTACGGAAAATTCAATACCATTTAAGATCCTATTGCATAAATGGTATGCATATGTTTATGAATTAACATAAATTATGATATGCATACCGTGTTATAGGCTAGGAAAGTTAGAAATACACGAGATAAAACGTTTTGAAAAGAAATAAAACACACTGTTTAAAAATAATATCATATTGTTATAAATTATTTAAATAATTTATAATTTGTATTATATATATATATATATATGATTTTAATAAAGTATAATTATTAAGAAATAATATTACATTGGTTATAAATTATGTTAATAGTTTATAATTTAGATTAAGTTAATGTAAATTATTATTATTGAAATAATGTTTTCAAAATTTTAATTTAATTATCAATAATTATTATTATATATTTATGACTTAATTTTTATAGAATATTCTAAACTATTTTTAATAGTAGTTACAAATTAAATGTGTATATTTATCTCAAAAGTAATTTATGATTTTTTTAATTAAATCAAGTAATTAAAAAAATGCTATATAGCTAATTAAAATAAGAAATGAATTTGTTTGAAAGAGAGGATATAAAATACAAAGAAACACAAATAATTCACACACGAAACACACACAAGCAACGACTCTTATATTGATCACACAAATTTGATTAATCAATCCCTAAATACAATGAACCCGGTGAAGGGTATTTATCATTTTTTACTAACGACTCCCCTTACATGCACACACTTACCAAATTCATCTATCACATAACTTGACTTACTCAACACTCACTTAACTGACTCTATAAATATAGTTAAATCTCCATGCGGGAGTTAATTAACCATTTTAACACTCCCCCTTAATTATAATCGCTAAACTAAAACATAACTCATGACAAATCAAACATGATTATTGCTGTTCTATGTCTCAGATAGGCTTACAACACCCAAGTTTCTTTTTTGAAACTCAAACAAATCTGTTGCTAATGGCTTTGTAAATATATCAGCCAATTGATCACTCGATTTACAAGTCTTCAAGTTAACTTCTCCATTGCTCACAAGTTCTCTAATAAAATTATATTGTGTATCAATATGCGTTCTCTTTTGATAAAACATACTATTCTTGGATAGTGCAATTGTTGATGTGTTGTCAAAATATATTGTTGTTGATCCTTGTTGTTTCTGCTTGAGTCCATCCAATACTCTTCTTAACCATATTGCTTGACATGATGCTGATGTTGCTGCTACATATTTTGTTTCTGCTGATGATAGTGTCATAATATGTTGCTTCTTAGATGCCCATGAAATCACACCTGAACCAAGATGGAACACATAATTGGAAGTGCTCGTCATATTATACAACTACCTGCAAAATCACTATTTGTAAATCCAATCAAATCTTTCTTTTATGTACTTGCATACATTATGCCACAATCTCTAGTTCCTGCTATGTATCTCATAATTCTTTTTCCTGCACTCCAATGTGTGTTTTTTGGAGTCTCCATAAATATGGAAATCAAACTTACTCCTTGCATAATATCCAGTCTTGTAGCTGTGAGATACATGAGACTGTCATCCAATCTTTTGAATAGAGTTGGATTGACATCTGATCCTTTATCATCCTTGCTTAACTTTATCCCTCTTGCAACTAGTGTAGGTACATGTTTGCAATTATCCATCCTGAATCTTTTCAGCAAATCTCTAGCATATTTATTTTGGCAAATAAAAATTCCATTTTCAGAGTGCTCAACTTCTATGCCAAGAAAATATTTCATGAGACCAAGATTTATCATCTCAAACTCTTTCATCATGGCTGCTTTAAATTCATCTAACTCAAGATCACCTCTAAAAATCATGTCATCAACATATAAACAAATAATCAAAATCTGTCTATGCTCATTTACCTTTGTGTATAAGGTAGGCTCAATGTTGTTTCTGCAAAATCCATTCTTAATCATGTAGTTGTTGATTATGCTATACCAAGCTATAAGTGTTTGCTTCATTCCATAGAGTGTTTTCTTTAACCTGTAAACTTTATCTTCTTTACCTTTAACTTCACAACCTAGTGGCTGCTGCACATAAAAATTTTCTCCTAGAATTTCATTCAAGAAAGCTAATTTGACATCTATTTGATATACTTTCCCCTTGTTTTGAGCTTTTGTGGCTAGAACTTCTCTTACAGTATCCAATTTGGCTACCGGAGCAAACGTTTCTCCAAAATCTATTCCAGGTTGCTGTAAGAATCTTTTTGCTACAAGTCCTGCTTTAAATCTGTCAATTTCACCTTTCTCATTCAACTTTGTCTTGTACACCCATTTCACACCAATGAGATTTTTATCTTTTGGAAAATTAATCAAATCCCATGTATCATTATTTTCAATAGATTCAATTTCTTTATCCATGGCTTGCACCCAATTTTCATCTCTGATTGCTTCTTCAAACGAAGAAGGTTGGAATGACAACAATGCAAAATTTTAACTAACATCTAAATCATCATAAATATCTTTCAAACTTCTCATATTTCTCTTACCATTGCTTGATTTATCACCTGGTTGGCTGCTGGGATAATTCTGGTTTATTGATCTACTTAAAGATCCATGTTGCTCTGAAAATCTTGGAGTCCTTGTTGGTGTGACTCTGTTCGGTGCCTGCTCTTTTGATTCTTGTTGCTCCTTTTTTGCTACATTATCCTCTTCTATCAATGGTGCTTGTGCATCAATTGTTTTGTTTACAGTCTCATTCCATGACTCTCGTTCTTTGAACACAACAACTATGTTGATTATGGTCTCCTTCGTGGCAGGGTTATACAATTTGTAAGCTTTTGACTACTCATTATAACTAGTAAATATGCATTTTTCACTTTTATCATCCTATTTGCCTCTTATCTGCTTAGGTACATGTGCATAGTTTACACATCCAAAAACGCTAAGATGAGATACAATGCATGACATACCTGACCATGCTTCTTTTGGTATTATGTTCATCACACCCTTTGTAGGAGATTTGTTTACGACATAAACAACACATGTAGCTGCTTCTGCCCAATACTCATTAGACAAGTTTCTTCCTTTCAGCATATTCCTTGTCACATTCAGAATGGTTATGTTCTCTCTTTACTACACCATTCTGTTGCTGTGTGTACCTGGTTGTAAATTGTCTTTTGATTCCATGTTGTTTGCAGTACTCGTGGAATGCCTTCGAATCATATTCTCCACCATGATCTGACCTCAAAACTTTGATCTGTTGATCACTTTGGTTCTCTACTAAGGCTTTAAATTCCTTGAACTTTGCAAAAGTTTCAAACTTCAGCTTCAAGAAGTAAACCCAAGTCTTTCTGCTATAATCATCAATGAAAGTGAGGAAGTAACAACTTCCACCAATCGACTGTGTCCTCATAGGTCCACACAAGTCTGTATGCACCAACTTAAGAGGTTGTCTTGCTCTATATGGAACTCCATTTGGAAAAATTTCACGATGTTGCTTTCCCAAGATGAAACACTCATAAGTACTAGTAGGTTCTTTGATGGGAGGTAATCCTCTGACCATCTGTTTCTGCTGCAACATACTTAAACCAGAAAAGTGCAAGTGTCCAAACCGAAAGGGTCATAACCAATAATCATTAGAACATGCAACATTAAACAAACTGAACTGATCGTTGTAATTCATAATTAGAGGACAGAGTCTGTTCTTCATCATCTTCACCTTTTCTATCAGCTGCTTGCTTAGGGGTTTGTCATAAATAACATTCTTGTCCATGAAAGACAACTTTGTATCATTTCTATGTCAATTGACCAACACTTATCAAATTATGTTTGAGACCAGGAACATAATATACCTCGGAGATTGTCTTTGGCTCTTTCTGCTTGGTCAAAATATTGACCACTCCTTTTCCATCTACATCCATAGTCTTGTCAATCCCCAACTTTACCTCTGTCTTTACAAATTGATCCAAATTTGAAACCAAATTATTGTTGCATATCATGTGGTTACTACAACCACTGTCTAATAGTCATACATTATCAGAAGGTTCATGCATGGTATGGCAAGCTAGGAACATGGAGTTAGTATTCTATGTACTAACATTAGCTCTCTGATTTCCTTGATCAATTATCTTCTTCCTGCAATCACGAGCATAGTGACCAAATTTATTGTAATAATAATATCTCACCTTTCATTTGTCAGACCTTTGGTTATTATTGAAGCCTCTATTGTTGCTTCTACTTTCATGTTCATGCTCTTCTCTGCCACCTCTTTGACCACCATGTTTTCCGCCTCATCCTCTGCCTCTCGATCTACCTCTGCCTCAACCTTTTGAAATAGAAACTTGAATTTTGAAAGCAGTTTCTAAAATGGAATCTTTATTTCAATCTATCCTTGCTTCATGCGATAGAATTGATCCCATCAACTGGTCAACTGTCAGTTTTTCGAAATCCTTAGCTTCTTCTATGGCTGCTACCACAACATCAAACTTGGTAGACAAAGATCTAAAGACCTTCTCAATCATTGTTCGATCTTTAATTTCTTCACCATATATTTTTAACTGATTTACGATAAACATGACCTGATTCATGAAAGAGTCGATGTCCTCTGTATCCTTCTTCTACAGACTTTCAAAATCTCTCCTAGTATTCTGCAATTCAACAATATTGGCTTTGGCCATACCTTAATAGCATGTCGCCAAAGTTTCTCATGCTTCCTTCGCTGAAAATGTGATCATAATTTTCTGGAACACTGCTCGATCCACTCCCCGCTGGATAAGAAGCAATGCTTGTGCATTTTTCCTTTTGTCTTTCTTCCATGGTTCCCTCTCTGCATCACTGAGAGTTCGTTCTTCTACTTCATTTTGAGGTTCTACAAACACAAACTTGACACGATCCCAAACATCATGCACTTTTAACATAGTTTTCATTTTAATGGCCCACACATCATAATCTTTTCCTGTGAAAAAAGAAGTTGTAACTGAGAACTCGATGTTGCCATCTTACTTCAAAAAAAAATCTCTTATAAAACCCTAAATTCCTTCTCACAAAACTCCAAAAAATAACCCCTTTCAAGAGAATCTTGTTTTGTTTTTATATATATAAAAAAAAAACTTTTATAAAAACCCTCTCTTTAATAATACTTTATTTTAATTTTTTTTTAATATTATAAAAATATATATATATTTTTAAATATGTTTTTATAAACTTCTTTTGCAAGTCACGTATGGGGCCTTTTTCAATGAACTCTTAATACTCCCTCGTATTAGAAAGAAAGAAAGAAATAATGTTTAATGTCCATGAGGCTAAAAATAGCCTATGGGACAGATTGCTTCTCTATCTGACTCTTGTATTCGGCCCTTTTCCTGTGAAGTTTTACAATGACCACTCCCAACTTATCGACAAACTCTTCGCTGAATAGCTTATCCCAAGAATTAGCTGCCAGAATACCTACATAGTTTTCCCTGGTGTCTTTGAAGGCCTCACATTCTAGAATGAAATGTTTTTCTGTTTCCACTTTTCCGGAGGAGAAAAAAATACACTCTTTCTTCCCACATTTCTTTTGGCCTTTTCCAGCGCCCTGTTTCACAACGAAGTTGATGAGAATTAGTCCTTAATTGAGCAATAAGAATTTTAGATCTCCAAGAAATATTAGCCCCTATGTACGCCTTTTGTTGATGGTTATGTGTGGGGTTAAACTCTTCCATGTAGTACTTCTTCTTTCTCTCTAGCTCTTTCTTCCAAGTATGTTTGTGGAATTTATCCATAACAAAAGTTTTTATCTCTTTATTGTTTGTAGGACACATGTTCAAGCAAATACCCCATTTACTAAACCATTTGTTATTTTGCCGCATCCAAGTCTTCTGTCTTTTGCACAATCTGTCACTAAACACCACCTTAGGCCATCTACCCTCTTCCATTTGCTCAATTTTTTTCAGATACCTTATGACTCGCACCATAGCAATTGCTTCAATAAGAGCAGCCCCTGTTTCACTTAACAGGATAGCATAAGGAACCACACTTTTAATTTTGAATCTATTTGTAATCAAACGTTTCTGAATTTTCTCAATTTGTTTCCACTGCATCTTGGTTGTGCTGCTGGCCCACAGTTCACAACCGTAGAGAATCATCGAAATCACTAGAAGCCCAAAAAGAGTTAGAGTGGTTTTCCAGTCCCACAACTTTGCCTCTCTACACCTGTTTTGAAGAGCATAAAATGCTTTCCAACCCTTCTTTAAAAAACTAAAAAATCAAACCTTCTTTATTGACATATGGTGGTAGGCTTTCTTTTTAATAAAGGTTGATACGAGCGTACGTATACCTCGTTGATCTTTCAACACCGTCGTCGGCCTTTTTCATGTAGAGCCCGATTGGGCACCCAAGAAACCAATAAACCGCCCAATAAACTGGATTTTCTGAGAAACATGAGTGTCATGATTGCTGCGCAGTTTTTGTATTAATAAAGTGCAGAAGTTGCGTGTTTTTTTAGCGCTGACCTGCTCATTCTTTTAACAGTTCGTTGATTGTGCAAAAAAGAATTCCGACCTGCTCTTGGCCCTATTCTCAGTGGCACTGCAGGCTTTATGGATCTTCTCATCCTTTCTCAACTTTGATATTAATTTTATGGAAATGCAGAGGATATAAAACACAAAATATATATATATATATATATATATTATTAATTAAACATTTATATTTCTCTATTGATCACACAAACTTGATTAATTAATTTCTAAATACAATGAATTCGGTGAAGTGTATTTATTTTTTTGGACTAACTATTGACCTTACATACAAACAATTACCAAATTCATCTAACTCAATGCTCGCTTGAATCTCTAAATATAGTTAAATCTCCATGCAAAAGTTAATTAGCTATTTTAACATAATTATGATTTTTTAAATATGTGATATTAATAAACTACAATATTGTAATAAACTCTAGAAAATTTCTTAAATATTTATAGTTTATCATAGTTGACATCAACATTTAACACCATTTAAATAAGTTTTCATTACAAATATTACATTTTCCAATTTAATATAGAAAAAATGTTGTAATGTTTTTTAGTTTTTTTATAATATTTGTAAGTAACGCTGAAAAAAATTCATTATCACTAGTTTTAATCAATCTTAACCCTTTTGGATGCTTCATATTTAAGATCTATGCTGTTTTAATTATATTGGTAATATACATAGTATACAAAATTGCGATAGTGGCCAGATGTGTGCTTTAATTTTGTCGTAGTTACAAGAAAAAATGCACTTACATATAGAATCGACGATCCAGATATTTGTAGTATACATATTGCAACATATTTAATTTGTAGTATACAAATTGCAATAGAAGCCAGAGGTGGGCTTTAACTTTGTCCGCAGTTACAATAGATAATGCAGTTTGATATAGAATCTCAGAGCATCACAAGTGCATAATGTGTACAAGAGTAACAGTAAAATAGCTATCCGATCCACTCCAATGCCTTTGTATTTCTTTACCTTGGTTCATGATGTGAACTCGTCGAAATGGTGTTCATCGACGTTGAAATGTCTCGAGGATTTGAATTCCTGTAAGACATTTCAAATGCAGATGAATTACCACTGGCATTTGATTGTGAAGGGGTGAAATCCATAAAGGGGGGATGAGTAACTGGCGGAAGATTTGAGTCTCCGCCTGTGAGCAACGTGATAACTTTCGACATTGGAGGACGCAGTGTTGCAGAAGCCTGTGTGCAGAGGAGACCCACGTAAATAACTCGCAGTACCTCCTCATGGTAGGTTTCTTCTATGCTGCCCTCAATTATGTTTGAAAGCGTGCCTGACAAATGATGATTCCAAATCTACACCACAAATTATTACATATAGGTGAGAATTATCAGTAACTTCATATTTATTATTAGCAACCAGAAATGAAGATATGGGATCATGAGGCCATTACCACTGTCAAAAGGCATGGAAAATCACTTGGATGAAGTGGAGTGTTATTTTTTCTGCCACTGATGATCTCAAGAACCAACACCCCAAAACTATAGACATCGATCTTTTCTGTCATATGGCCATGAATAAGATATTCTGGAGCCATGTACCCTCTGTAAAAATAAAATAATTATAAGTAGACAAATTTATAAATAATTGTTCAGGGTTCTTTGGTGTAAGACTGCATCAAATTTTGCTGATATATCTCCTACCCTCATCCATGTAATTAAATTTAACCAAAACATCAGAATCTTCAAAATTTGACAGTCTTTCTTCAAAACATAAGAAATTCTTAAATGGTAAATTTTTATATTGTTTTTCTTTTTTCAAATCCTCACCGAGTTCCAACAATTCCCGTGCTGAGATGAGTTTGATCTTCAGCAAAGTATCTAACCAATCCAAAATCTCCTATTTTAGCCTTGAAATGTTCGTCCAGTAAAATATTACTGGCTTTTATGTCTCGATGGACGATGCGCACATCTGATTCTTCATGAAGATAAGTCAGCCCACTAGCGGTTCCTAATATAATTTCAAATCTCCTCGGCCAATCCAGCACCTTGTTCAGGTTTTTATCTGCTGCACATAGAAAATTCCATCTCAAATAACTTTATAGGGTGGCAACCAAAATGTTAAAGATTAAAGATTAAGAGTAGTGCAGATCAATCCATTATCCATAGAGCAGACAGATTGAAGGAAATATTACCGAACAGAAAATGATCGAGGCTCTTGTTAGGAATATATTCGTAGACCAAGAGTCTCTGTGGGCCATCCACACTGCAACCAAGCAATTTGACGAGATTTCTGTGTTGAACACGGCTCATCAGATTGACTTCATTGAAGAACTCGTTGACCCCTTGCCCACTGTTTGGAAATAGTCTCTTCACTGCAATTTCCCTGTTCTCCCTGCCCTCTTTTATAACTCCCTGCCAACAAATTCACCAAATCGCTGTAAACACTTTGTTCGTCTTTATCATATTTCAAATGTGTTCTAAATAAAGAATTCTAATAGTTTACAAGTAATTTCCTTGCCCTCCTTCCCCTCTTTTAGAAGTCCCTGCCAACAAATTCACTAAATTGCTGCAAATACTTTGTTTGCCTTTATCATATTTCAAACGTGTTCTAAATAAAGCATTCTGCGGGTTACAAGTATTGTCTCTGTTTATGGTTGTGGTTAGTTTCTGTAGTTGCTCACTTCCTTGTAATGGATAAGATTGTGGTTGGG
This sequence comes from Pinus albicaulis, assembly GCA_034641835.2. Taxonomy (NCBI): domain Eukaryota; kingdom Viridiplantae; phylum Streptophyta; class Pinopsida; order Pinales; family Pinaceae; genus Pinus; species Pinus albicaulis. The sequence goes on along the minus strand of CM076577.1, from coordinate 556,774,311 downwards.
GAAGTCTCAGCGCACTTGTAGATGTTGTTTGTAGAAAGATGTTGTAATGGAAGAAATATGTCAAAACAGTTCCAATGCATGTTGGCAATCCAAGACTGTTTGTGTGCCTCTGTAAATGTACAAACATAAAATAAAATAATGGAGGATAAGTTTCCTTCCCAATACTCTTATTCTTATGTTCATGCAATTGTGATGCATTATTTTTGACACAGTATCAAAACTTAAGACTTTAATTCTTAGAAGATTAAAATGAATTTGTAGTTCTATGGGAGTTAATTTTAAAGTTCACAGAGTCTGGTGAAAAGGTTCAATGATACTAACGTTCAACCTTTGGAAACTTAAGGTGAGAATGATCTCCTTGGAGAAGGACCTACTCTGGATCCTAGAAGGTATAGAAACAAAGTTGACCAGAGGAGAAGATGAGATCAACAAGTGGCTAAAAGTACAGATACGGTCTTCCATGTATAATTTTGAATTTAAGTGACAATATCATTATTTTATGTGATCGATGACACTCTTTGAAGGATGTATCAGATCCATTGATAAATGTGTATCTTTGAAGGATTTAGGGAATCCATTGATAAATATGTATCAGTCTATCAACCGGGCAAAAAGCCCTCTTCAGTAGCAGTGGTTCTCTTTAGTGAGAGGTCCCAATTAGACCTCACATTATTTGAAATAGGGAACACATCCAGATTCTGGCCTGGTAATCATCACTGATTTTGGGGGGCTATTGGTTGCAGCCCGGTTCACCGCTTAGCACTTAATCTAATATGCAAAATACAAAACACAGAATGATTCTAATCCATATATAGAATCCAAATCTATTGCAGATTGCTAAGAACTAATAACTTAGAGGTTTGAACACAGTACCAGCTATACCTCTACTATCATGTTCAGCAAAAAGTCACTGGATAAATAATCGCAGAAATACAGTTGACCAGCTATCAATGAAGAAATGTCTTTAATTAAATGAATGGTTATAGTTTCATACTCAAGAGTCAAGAGGCTATAGACAAACAACTGAGAGAAACAGAAGTAAGAATGCATTCTTAATTAGAGAGTAATTGACATATTAAAGAAACATTCTTAGAATACTTCTAATAAGAACAAGTGACAAAAGAAATTCCATACAACAACGTCAGAATAACAGTTTTTCTCTCAATAGCTTCATCTACAATGGCTTCTCCTCATTCAATTCTCTAAGGAAGTTTAGATAAGAACAATGAGGAAAAGCCCTTTTTCCTTTCAAACATTACATTTCTAGGCCATCTAAGAGTAACTACTTCTTGAATGCTCCCTTTTGGACCCTATCATTCCATTCTCATGGTTATGCTTTTGAATGTGCCCTTTGGCCTTTGGTTTCCAAGATATAATCCGTTTATTTTAAGTCTCGCAAAGTTATATTCTCTTGTAAGCCTTGGAAGCCAGCACTTCAATTTCATACGACTTTATATTAAAGACACGTTAAAAGATTAATTGTTCCAAGGCCACATCATACATAATCAACCCCTGTCACATTGGTTCTATACCAATTTGCAAGGTGTTGAGGAATGAATGAATTAAACTGATTTCTTTTGATGGAGTAGAAATATATTTCCTCAACCTTAACGTAGTTATCCAAGGATTTGTTTCTATAACGACTTTTTCCAATTTATATCGTTCTCCTAGTCCTCCATACGTTCTTCCACTATTCCTGGTGCACTTGACTCTCCACGTGAGAGAAGGTAACATCTTTGAATCACTTTCCCAGCTGCTTCCCACAAGCGATGACATTTGCTAAAAGAGTTCACAATGTTATATTCCAATTTTGTACATGTTGACTTCCAATTGGCCAAGGCTACAAGGTGACATTCGATGTCTTTCTTACTCATCCTTGAGATGTCTATAGAGGCTTTTGTTTCTTCTTGCGACTTCGATCAATCCTAAAAACAGAATATGGCGTCTTGTAATGGATTGTATTGCAAGCGTATCTATTATTTCTGGGGAATTAGCTCTTGCAGGCCAACTGATGCTTCCCCACCTGTATGCTTTGTTTCTAAATTCTATTCTCTGATCCTCCTCTCTTTTCCTTTGCTTTTCATTTTCTGCCTCTTCTCATATCTGCTTATCCTTTTAATCTTGTTCGTCTCTTACCTGCTTTTCCTTTTGCTCTACCTTTGTTCTAGCTTTAGAATATTCTCCATTTTGTCTTCTGCATTCTTACTCTTCTGCCTCATCCTTAGCTGCCTAGTCTTGTTCTCCTCCTCTCGCTTTTGCTTCAAGACCCAGCCTTTCTATAGTCTTCGCCAGGCTTCACATTGATATGGCCATGTATATCTGAGTATTGTGCAGTGTCATGCTACTACATTTAGAGAATCATGCCTTCTACATTTCTTCTCTGAAATGATAGTGTACCAGAGCTTCACTTTCTTCTTTGGAAGATTCAACATTGTTGAGACCATAAGATCTTTAAGAGGATAGCATCCACATGTCTTGTTATTGTCAACCATGGATCTAACTACTCCAATATTTTACAATTTGTTGACTTGTAGTTGCCATGGAGTTAGTTAGGAAAATAATGTATTTTATTGTAAGGGAAACTTAACACACTCCATATAGAGATGAGTTTCCGTCCATTTCCAAGGTCACTAGTAATTGGAGATTTAAGAGCTAGAGAAGTGATGAAGTATTGAAGCTTAGGAATTGGAGATTTAAGAGCTAGAGAAGTGATGAAGTATTGAAGCTTGATGGAGTTACCTCGTAGTACCAAGATTGATGCCTAATGAAGACATGAGATAAAGCTTTCTATTTTGGTGTGAGGTTTGATGCTTTCATGGTTGTGAAATTAAAGATGTTTTCTTGTTTCAATTTAATGTAATGGCCTAAATAATTTTATTTAGGAGTAAATCAATGTGAGGTTTATCCTCCTGATTTACTTCTTGTTTTATTTTTGTTTATTGTTATTCTTCTAATAAACTAATTGCATTATTGGATTAATAATTCATAAATAATACAACACTTTTATGTTTTGTTGATGAATGGTACCTTTTAGGTCCCTCCAAGATTTATTTCCATGTGATTTCAACAAGTAATCTAAGGTTCAATGCCAAAAACTAGTCCATTTCCTTGAGTACAGATGATAAGAATGGAGAATATAGCAAACAACCCATTATCTATTGTTGGTTGGAGGTGGAAAAAAAAAAAATTTCATCCACTTAACGCCTTCATTGAAGTAGCTATGATATGACGAATCTAGTCCATCGATTTGCCAACATCTCATGACTCCATTAGCAATCTTAGTTAGGGATAGCCCCTTCAAGTCAGAGAAGAGCCAACTAGAAGAAAGAAGAAGAGCTATTGAAGTAACAATGGTATCTTTTCCGAGTTGCACAAAACTATCCCCTTGATGCTTGGGACTTTACATCATTTGGCGGTGCTAGATATTGTTGTAACAGGGCCCATTTTAGGGGCAGGTCCTGCTTTGAAGAAATGGGGCCCAAAACCTTATGGAGCCCATTTGATACCTTAAACTACCATTTTTTGGGTCAAAACCTTGCAATCATAGCTGAAAACCTCTTGCAATATTGTTATACACTCCAAAACTTTCCAAAACATGAATATCACCTCCATTAGAGTTCGTATGTAGAAGTTATGCCTCTTGCAAGTTGACCTATCCTGTTGTCCACCATGGTATTGAATGAATGTGTCATTAGCTTCCATTACTCAAATATGTGGTGCTATTCATGTGGAACATTCGATAAGATTCTAGAGGATGTAAATCCCTACCATTAATTGGGGGTTGGGGCATACACAAACCCTAGCCTTGACCTGAGACAGTTATCATGTTATGTTAAATATTGGTTTGCTACAAAAGGGAGGGGTTCCATTCTTGTTTTATTAAGTATTGTTCCATAGGAGGTCATAGCATTGAGAGTGAGATAGTGAAGCAAAACAGAGGAAGTAGAAGATCTTGTAGCAAACATATTGAAAACAATTTCCATGACATCTCCATATTGGCCTCACCTTTAAGGTAGGTTTTTCCCATATTGAGTTTTCCTAAGGTACATCTTGTGTTCATTGTGTGGATGATATGTTATTGCTTGTCTTTTTTATTTCAGTTTCAACTTATTTTAGTAATTTATATGTTAAACTAGCAATATTAAAAAATCTACAATCTAAAACAAAACACTACATAGTAAAATGTAGTAGAATATTATAAAATTTATTGTGGTGAACGATTCTAGCAGAATGTGCATGGAAGTTTATATCAGTGTGGAAAAAATCCCGATTTTATCTCGACTTTTTAAAAAAATCCCGATTTTTTGCAGGCGCCGATAAAATCCCCCAATTTTTTCCCGATTTTTTGAAAGTTGAAAAAGTCGGGATTTAATCGTTATAATCCCGGCGTTTTGCCGACTTTTTCCAAAAAATCGTGAGGGAGGTAATTTTTTTAATAATTTTTAATTTTTTTATTTTTTAAATCGGGATTTTTTCGAAAAAATCGGGATTTTTTCCAAAAAGTCGGGATTTTTTCAAAATATGAATATTTTTGTATTTTTTTAGTTTTGCCGATTTTTTGCCGATTTTTTCGAAAAAATCCCGACTTTGCCGATTTAATCCCGACTTGAAGCCCTGCCGATTTAATCCCGACTCCGACTTTTTCCACATTGGTTTATATATCATATTAGTATTAGAGAAATTTTCTAGGGGTTTTATGGGAAGTTGTAGGATCCACGAATTGTGTAAACTCTAAAAACCCTACCCATGCCAGATGACTATAGTAACAATCTATAGAATGGGTCGAAAGATAGGTTTTCAATGATGGAAGTACGAGTCACTGATATCTCCTGCAACATGGCGATTCTCATGGTGGCTCTAGAGAACAAGTTTGGACCTTTAGGGGAGTTTGGTGGCTCTAACTTAGAAGATGGATTGGATGAGAAACATTGATATAACGAAGACCTAGAAAAGGAGTCAAACAAAGGGTCAAACAAAGATAAACCAAGTTCTAGTGCCATCATTTCCTCCTAATCTTTGTTAAGGTGGAAGCAAGAGTGGATACCAAGCCTTACAAAGGTGAGATTGATGCTTTTAAGTTGAATCAGTGGCTAGAAAAATTAGAAGTTTATTTATTGTTCACAATGTAGTAGAAGAGAAAAAGATTTCATTTTCCAAATTGAAGTTATATTTCATTTGGGAAGGTCACTAGAGACGTTTAGGGTGGAGGGTTTCCCCCATGTAACTAAGTGGGAGGTGTTTAAAACCCTCATTAGGTCCTAGTTCTACCCTGTCAATTATGAATAGGACCAATGGATCCATGGTCATTACTTTTGGTAGAAAAAAGGGTATAGCGTGAAAGAGTGCACCATTGAGTTTTGAAAAATGACCATTATGTTGGATATATTTCTTGAGAACCAAAATGTACTGATCAAGTATTTGGGTGGTCTACATATTAATTTATAGAGGAAAGTGATGCTCTTTAAACCTAGGATAGATGAGGCTTGTGTGCAAGCACAATATCTAGAGAATATGGGTAAGAATAAAGGAAAATCAAGTGGTTCCAAGCCAAAGGACCACCAAGATGCTTCCAAGGAGGAAAAGAAGGAGTGGAAAGGATATGAGAAGAAGACAACAACCACTACACATCGATGCAAAGATCCAAACATCCACTATAACCATTGTAATACTGAAGATAAGTGTTGGAAGCTACATCTAGATCTAAATCCAAAGCATAGCAAGCAAGATGCCAAGAAGAAGAATATGCCAGCCATGGAATTAAGCAACCGGGTGGAGAGCAACTCAAATGTAGATGAAAAGATTGCCTACACCACAATGCAAAAGGAGGTCAATCTAAGTAGCCTATATTCCAAGGAATAGAAGTAGATGACTAAAGTCTTCCATATTAAAATCTAGGTCAAGAAGAAAAAGGTTGATGCTCTATTTGATTCCAATTCACAAGTGAGCCTCATAGCAAAATATATGGTCAACAAGCTTACATTAGAAGTTAATGACCATCCTCACCTGTATCCATTGGGATAGGTAAATAAGAATACAAAACTCGAGATCACTACGAAGAGTAAGATCAAATTTGAAATAAGTGAAACTATATTGATGAAGTGGAGGTAGACATAGTACTAGTTGATGTGTGTGGTGTAGTGTTTGGAAGCCCCTTGTGTGAGGGATGCAATTTTCATGAAGAGAAAAAACTCGTACCACCTAATCAAGATCTCTCTAGTGAGTGCTAATCAAGCCAAGATTTTGATCAATTCTAGCAAGAAGTTTTTAATACTCATCTTAAGAGAGAATCAACTAGGATATGAATTGGTAAAACTAAATACATCTCCAAAAGGATGTACTAAAGAGTAGAAACATCAATTGGAGGACCTTTTGCAAGCGTACAAAGAAGTGTTTTAAGATCCTAATGGGTAACCACCTAATAGGGAAGTGGAGCATGAGATAAAGGTGTTTCCTTACTCCCCATTGCCAAACATTGGGTTGTTTAGACAATCCATCCTGTAAGTAGGTGAAGTGAAGAAACAATTCAAGTAACTATTTGTAATATTCCAAATTAGCATTGCTAATTGGAATATTTCATTTTTGTTTAATTTTGCCGCTTTAGTTAGAAATAATAAATAAAGTGAGAAATAAGAGGGGTCACCTCACTTTATAAAATAAAGTGCTTTTCCTAGTTGATTGACGTTATAACTTAAAGAGGGGGCCTTGGGGGTCCACATGAGTATGAGGGGAGGCCTCACGCTGACCCAAGGTTAACTGCGCAGGCCAAGGAGAGTGAAGGACGCAGTCAAGGTTTTGGAGGGAGTTTAGCACTATAAAAGATGGGGTTCTCACCTCATTTGGCATTGTTGATTTGATATTGATATTGAGGGCTAGACTTCTGTCTACTTCAGCACGCCGGTTGTTTAGTCGGTCTGCAGCACTGTTTAGTGCAAACTGAGTGTCTCCGGTCGGAGATCTCACCCTTGGCTCCGGGGGACTTCGAGTGCCTGCTCGAGCAAGGTTTCTTTCCTTCAGTTTCAGTGGTGATTTGCAGTAGTTTCTGGTGGAGATTCGGTAGAGGAGATACCCCCTTTCTTGAGACTGCGCAGGCTAGGGCAGAGGATGCAGATCCAGAGAGATAGGACGCAGATCTGGCTAGGGAGGACGCAGATCTGGATAGGGAGGACGCAGATCCAGCTAGGGAGGACGCAGATCCAGGTAGAGAGGACGCATATCTGGATAGGGAGGACGCAGATCCAGCTAGGGAGGACGCAGATCCAGATAGAGAGGACGCAGATCTGGATAGGGAGGACGCAGATCCAGCTAGGGAGGACGCAGATCTGATGAGCAGGGTTGTTGTGTGGGATTTTGGCAGCGTTTTTCAATGTTTCCAGCCCTGAGGAGTTTGGTTATCTCATCCGGAGGATTTGTGGTTAGATTCACCCCTTTTGCCAGCGTTTTCTTTGGCTTCTGCGCTGTCACTGGCAGAGACAGCGTTTTCACTAGTGAGGGTTTATTTGGTGTATCTTCGGAGGTGGAGCATCTGCTTCACGATTTCTGGGGTTTGTCTGGAGGATTGAAATCAGCTACCTTTCCAGTTTTCAGCTCATTCCATTGAGGGGATCAGCCCCTAGTTCCAGTGCATTGCAGCAGCAGTTTTCCATAGCAGTTTCTTCAGCCAGCTAGGACGCTGTCCCTATTGCAGCCATTCTTTATTCTGAGAGGGTCTCCACTTGCCTAGGGCAAGGATAGGTGCACTCATTCTGATTATCTTGTACCCCTATATATGTATTCTCAGATTAATAAAATGGCTTAGTGTTCTGGCATTCTATGTGTACTTGTTCCATGTTCTGGTTCCGACATTTTGTTTTATATATCTGTTTGGCATATTTCTGTGTATTACTGGTTATTTCCCTTTGGGGATATTACAGTGGTATCAGAGCATAGATCTGGCTCAGCCTGTGGTGCTAGCGGTCTATGACGCCCGGGGATAACCCCTACATCTATCAGAAGGAACGCAGAGAAGCTGAGAGTGGGTGGAAGTTTCCTTTCGGGGGAAGTGATTCTGATCAGGAGCCACCTGAGACAGATTCAGAGGCAGAGCAGCCTGAGAAGGGCCCAGAGCAGCGTAACCCAATGGCAGATGATGATGTGAGGTTTAGAGAGACGATCCTCCATCACATGCAGGAGATGTCACAGAGGCTCGTGGCCATGGAGATCAGTCAGAGAGAACTCCCTAGAGTTCTTCAGGTTGGTGAGGGATCGGGTATGTCTCGCCACGTACCAGTGCACGATGCTATCCCCATTGTGACGACTCAGGCACCCGCGCGATCCACTATGCCCACATTCTTGCCAGAGGACACAGGGACAGGAGTGCGGGGAGGTGCACAGAGGGATAATCCAGCACCCACGCGACCTACCATGCCTACCTTCCTGGTAGAGGACGAGGGGTCGACAGCACCGAGAGAGTTGAGTCCAGCTCGATGGGCGGCCGCTTTTGCAGAGTATCAGGCTTTCGGACAAGCATTCATGGATTCTCTCACCTTCGAGCGCTATCTCCACATTCAGTATGGCATCAAACCCCGTGATCAGCACAGGGGGCACGGACACCACCGTGATGACCACCGTGCAGCTAGTAGATTCCATTTGCCCACGTTTGATGGTTCATCAAACAATTCGGCAAAGTCCTGGGTGGAGAAGCTGGACATCTATTTCCAGCTTAACCAGATGTCGGAGACAGAGGCCATTAAGGTGGCTACATTGCATTTAGAGGGTGAGGCTCAGGACTGGTGGTTTCATGGGATGGCGACACTCGGACATTCCACAGTGACGACATATGCCGAGTTTACCAGGAGGGTAGTAGAGCGCTTTGACAGGAGGGATCCAGAGCAGCATTTTGTTGAGCTGACCAAGCTCAAACAGACCGGGAGTGCAGAGACATACATTTCAGATTTCTTGAGGGTTTCAGTGATGGTACCTGACTTATCAACAGCCCGGATGGTTTACATGTTTGTGGAGGGGCTGTCAGAGCCACTTCGTGGCCTAGTCCGGTCGAACAAACCGGCTACACTGCAGGATGCCATCAGCAGGACTCGAGACTTACAGGATGTCTTGCCCAGGACTCGGCCACCTTATCCCCAGAGACAGGCTTTCCAGCCGAAGGGTAAGGACACGAGGACTCTGCCTCCCAAGGCGAATCCGGGACGAGGGCAGATTGATGATGAGGCCAGGAGAGAGCTGAGGCGGAAGCGATTGTGCTTCACTTGCCAGGAGCCATGGGCACCGGGACACAAATGTGCGGCAGGGAAGGCACATTTCATAGAGGTCTTCTCCGAGAGCAGCGGAGAAGAGGATGAGGGAGATGATGAGGAGACAGGAGGTTGTTATGCAGCACAGAGTACCTTACCACCTCCACCACCCGCGACAGGTGGGGCATCGTTTGCACCCACTGGGGGAGCTCTAGCCGCATTACGGGGAGTCCCCAAGTATTTGACTCTGCGCGTACGGGGGACAGTGCGCGGACAGCGGGTTTCAGTCTTAGTCGATAGTGGGGCCACCCACAATTTCATTGATGCCCAAATGGTTGAGCGGAGAGGCATACAGACGGAGGGCTTCGATGGGTTTTCTGTTTTGGTACCGGGGGATCAGACCATGGCATGTGCTCGATATGTACCTGAGTTATCAGTGACGATGGGCACTTATACATTGACAGATCACTTCTTTGTGGTGGACATCCCGGACACCAACTTGATATTGGGAGTTCAGTGGCTTATTACTCTAGGGAAGGTCACGACAGATTGGAAGGCCCTAGAGATGGAGTGGGATGATCCCAAGACGGGGAAGCATGAGAAGATACGGGGGCAGCACACATACCCACCCCAGACGGTGTCGGCACACAGCATGGAGGCGACCTTCCGCAAGGGAGATATAGAGTGGGCGGTAGAGTTGCGGGCTTCAGAGGCAGTGGATACAGGGCAGACAGTGCATCCTGATCTACAGTCTATTCTCGACAGGTATGCAGTAGTTTTCGGGGATATTCCACCAGGGCAGCCACCGGATCGGGGGTTTGAGCACACGATCGAGCTTGAGCAGGGGATACAGGCCGTGATTACTACACCGTATAGGCATCCCAAGGCCTATCGGGACGAGATAGAGCGAGCCATTCAGGATTTGCTGGCCCTTGGTCACATTCGGCCCGGCACTAGTCCTTTTGCTTCTTCTGTAGTGCTGGTGAAGAAGAAGGACGGCACATTGCGCATGTGCATTGACTACAGGGCTCTGAACAAGAAGACCCTGAAGAACAGGTACCCCATCCCCAGGATCAATGAGCTGATGGATGAGTTGAGAGGAGCACGGTTCTTCTCAAAGATTGACTTGAGATCCGGGTACCATCAGATACGCGTGAGGGAACAGGACATTCCCAAGACCGCTTTCAGGTGTCATTATGGGCACTTTGAGTTTCTGGTCATGCCATTTGGGTTGACCAATGCACCTGCTACTTTCCAGTCTTGTATGAATCACATTTTTAGGGATCATCTGAGAAAGTTTGTGCTAGTTTTCTTTGATGACATCCTTATATACAGCAGGACTTGGGAGGAGCATCTCCAGCATATTGAGACAGTCTTGCACATTTTGGAGGAGCAGCAGTTCTATGCCAAGCTCTCCAAGTGTGAGTGTGGGTTGACGGAGATGCTGTATCTGGGACACATTATAGGAGTGGACGGGGTGAGAGTCCACGAGGAGAAAATCAGGGCTATCAGGGACTGGCCAGAGCCATGGAATGTGACGGAGCTTCGGGGGTTTATTGGTATCTGCACCTACTACAGGAAGTTCGTCAAAGGGCTTCTCTCAGCTTGCTGCACCCCTCACGGATCTGACGAGGAAGGGGGCATTCAGTTGGTCGGACACAGCACAGCGAGCTTTTGACAAGCTCAAGGAGGTGATGTGCAGTTGTCCCGTATTAGCGTTGCCAGATTTTACGCAGCCCTTTGTCCTAGAGTGCGATGCATCAGGAGAGGGGATTGGTGCAGCTTTGATGCAGGACGGTCATCTGATTGCTTTCGAGAGCCGGAAGCTCCTTCCACACGAGAGGTTATATCCCATATACGACAAGGAGATGCTGGCCATCATGCATGCATTGGCCAAATTCCGGCAGTACCTGGTGGGTGGCAGATTCAGGGTGAGGACAGATCATAACAGCCTGAGGTACTTTCTGGAGTAGAAGCAGTTGCAGGAGAGACAGCAGAAGTGGATCAGCAAGATCCAGGCCTATGACTTTGACATAGAGTATGTCAAGGGGAAGAATAACGTGGTAGCTGATGCCCTTTCTCGTAGACCGGCCACGTTATCACTCATGAGCCTGGACGCTGACTGGAAGGCTCGACTATTGATTGAGTACTCCAAAGATAGATTTGCATGCGAGGTTCTGGATGGGCAGGTAGCAGATAGCAGGTACAGGGTGGTCGATGAGGTCATCTATTACAGGGACAGGATCTTCTTGACTGAGGGATCTCAGCTCAAGAAGAAGATACTCCAGGCTTCACACGATTCACCATTGGCGGGCCATCAGGGGTTCACCAAGACATACAGGGCCATCCGGGAGAGATTTGCATGGGAGGGCCTCAAGGAGGACGTACTCCAGCATGTCAAGGAGTGCGAGGTTTGCCAGCGAAACAAGGGAGAGATGAGTCATCCTGCAGGGTTGTTGCAGCCTCTTCCCATTCCGGAGGGGAAGTGGGAGAGCATATCGATGGACTTCATCACAGGGTTGCCCACCGTGCAGGGCAAGGATTGCATCTTCGTAGTAGTTGACCGGCTGACGAAGTATGCTCACTTTTTCGCCATCTCAGCACATCACACGGCGGCACAGGTGGCGGAGCTGTTCTTCAGGGAAGTTTTCAGATTGCATGGTCTACCCAAGACCATTGTCAGCGACAGGGACAGCCGCTTTATGGGCGGATTCTGGCAGGAGCTCTTCCGACTAGTGGGGACCGAATTGACACCAAGCTCTAGTTATCATCCCCAGACGGACGGGCAGACGGAGATAGTTAACAAGTGGCTGGAGGGCTACTTGCGTAACTACGTCAGTGGGCAGCAGCGGGCATGGCTGAAGTGGCTACATTTGGGCGAGTACTGCTACAACACAACGCACCATATGTCCATCGGTATGACACCTTTCTATGCTTTGTATGGATATCATTCCTTATCTTTTGTGGACATGATGTTTGGTATTAGCAGGGCTCCGCGAGCCAAGTTATGGATCCAAGAGAGCCAAGACATCCTCCGAGCTCTCAAGGACAACATAGCCACAGCACAGAATCAGCAGAAGTTGTATGCTGATAAGGGTCGGGTGGAGAGACACTTTGAGGTAGGAGACCTGGTCTACCTACGGCTAGAGCCATACCGACAGTCCTCGCTCAAGCAAAAGGGGGCGGAGAAGCTGAAGCCCCGTTTTTATGGGTCATACAGGGTGATACGCAGGATCGGGCAGGTTGCGTATGAGTTGGAGTTGCCCCAAGGCAGCAAGATTCATAACATCTTTCATGTATCATGCCTGAAAAAGGCACTGGGCCAGCATGTGACAGTCACCGAGGAGTTACCACCTACAGATGATGAGGGGCATCTGGTGTTACAGCCGGAGGCTATTATTGACACTAGGGAGAGGCAGCTGCGGAGCAGGAAGATCAGGGAGTTCTTGGTGAGATGGAAGAACTTGTCGGATGAGGATGCCACTTGGGAGGATGAGAGGATCTTGCAGCATCCATCACTTCAGTTGCTTGAGGACAAGCAACGTTTTGCCGGGGGAGACTGTAATATTCCTAATTAGCATTGCTAATTGGAATATTTCATTTTTGTTTAATTTTGCCGCTTTAGCTAGAAATAATAAATAAAGTGAGAAATAAGAAGGGTCATCTCACTTTATAAAATAAAGTGCTTTTCCTAGTTGATTGACGTTATAACTTAAAGAGGGGGCCTTGGGGGTCCACACGAATATGAGGGGAGGCCTCACGCTGACCCAAGGTTAACTGCGCAGGCCAAGGAGGGTGAAGGACGCAGTCAAGGTTTTGGAGGGAGTTTAGCACTATAAAAGGAGGGGTTTCCACCTCATTTGGCATTGTTGATTTGATATTGATATTGAGAGCTAGACTTCTGTCTACTTCAGCACGCCGGTTGTTTAGTCAGTCTGCAGCACTATTTAGTGCAAACTGAGTGTATCCGGTCGGAGATCTCACCCTTGGCTCTGGGGGACTTCGAGTGCCTGCTCGAGCAAGGTTTCTTTCCTTCAGTTTCAGTGGTGATTTGCAGTAGTTTTCTGGTGGACATTTGGTAGAGGAGTTACCCCTCTCTTGAGACTGCGCAGGCTAGGGCAGAGGACGCAGATCCAGATAGAAAGGACGCAGATCTGGTTAGGGAGGACGCAGATCCAGCTAGGGAGGACGCAGATCCAGGTAGAGAGGACGCAGATCTGGATAGGGAGGACGCAGATCCAGCTAGGGACGCAGATCCAGCTAGGGAGGACGCAGATCTGATGAGCAGGGTTGTTGTGTGGGATTTTGGCAGCGTTTTTCAGTATTTCCAGCCTTGAGGAGTTTGGTTATTTCATCCGGAGGATTTGTGGGTAGATTCAGCCCTTTTGCCAACGTTCTCTTTGGCTTCTGCGCTGTCACTGGCAGAGATAGCGTTTTCACTGGTGAGGGTTTATTTGGCGTATTTTCGGAGGTGGAGCATCTTTTTCACGATTTCTGGGTTTTGTCCGGAGGATTGAGATCAGCTACCTTCCCAGTTTTCAGCTCATTCCAGTGAGGGGATCAGCCCCTAGTTCCAGTGCATTGCAGCAGCAGTTTTCCACAGCAGTTTCTTCAGCCAGCTAGGACGCAGTCCCTATTGCAGCCATCCTTTATTCTGAGAGGGTCTCCACTTGCCTAGGGAAAGGATAGGTGCACTCATTCTGATTATCTTGTACCCCTATATATGTATTCTCAGATTAATAAAATGGCTTAGTGTTCTGGCATTTTATGTGTACTTGTTCAATGTTCTGGTTCCGGCATTTTGTTTTATAGATCTGTCCGGCATATTTCTGTGTATTACTGGTTATTTCCCGTTGGGGATATTACAATGTGTGATTTATCTTTGCTAAAAACTCTTACCTGCCTTAGCTTCCATGTCAAGAGACCTTACCACTGAACCTACTGATTCGTTGACTCCATAATCCCAATGGTTTCATACATGTACTCTTTTCAACCTACACAAATCACAATCAAGTTATTTTCCAAATAGAGCATCTAGTTTCATCATTATCAAATATCATTAACCCCTTTGAGAGAGCCCTCTCAGACTAAAGAGGCTAAGCTTCAGTCACAAGCTGGCCCTGAAACATTTACATAGAGTTGTCTGATTAGTAGCCAATCAAGTACAATTTTGTGATAACAAATTGGACAACAAAACCCCCAAAGAATTATTCATAGGTGTCAAGCCGATTTCATTCATCTCTGTATCTTTGGAGGTCTCATATACTTTCATGTGACAAAGGAGAAAATAAGAAAGCTAGAAGCCACAGGAAGAAAATGTATGTTTGATGGATATTATGAAAATTCTAAAGAATTTATAATATATATTCCTGGTCAAAGAAAGGTTGAAATTAGTAGGGATGTAAGATTTTATGAAGACATTACCCTTGGAAAATCAAGGGACGTTCCTCCACCTCCTCCACTTGAGAAGAAGTATGATGGTATGGATATTTTAGATGATCCTTCTGTGCCTAAATCTGAGAAATATATTTTTGATGATCCCATGGAGCCCATGGATTCCTCAGATACTCCTCCTGTGATCCTCCCAATAGGAAGAGGCCACTTTGGATTAGAGAGCCATTATAGGATTATGAGAGACGAGCTCTCGTTCGAAGATCATTTAGAGAAAAAAAGAATCCATGCATGTACTGGGGATATGTTGCATCCATGGGTAATATAATTCAATATGAGCCTTCCACATTCGAAGAATCCATAAAAGAACAAGTTTGGAAAGATGTTATGGCTGAAGAATATGAATCAATTATGAAGAATGACGTATGGGATGTCAAACCGAGACCGAAGGGGAAATATATGGTGACTTAAAAATGGCTATTCAAGATCAAGAATGGAGTTGGTGGTAGAATTGAGAAATATAAGGCAAGGTTTGTGTCTTGAGGGTTCTTTGAAAAATAGGGAGAAGAATATGATGATATATTCGCACCTTTGGAATGATATAGAACCATTCGTTCGATAGTTTCCCTTGCTGCAAGTTAATATGGACTCTTCATCAGATATATGTAAAGACGAAATTCCTTCATGGTATGTTACATGAAGAAGTATATGTTGAGAAGCCATGGGGAGTTGAAGTATAGGATCACAAGGCACATTTTTGTAGATTGAATAAATAATTATATGGTTTGAATCCCCCAGATCATGGTACGCACACATAGATAGTTATTTGGTGAAGCTGGGATTCACAAGAAGTAATGATGATCCCAACCTCTACTTCAAGGTAGTCCAAGGTATGATGGTAATTTTGGTTTTATACATTGACAATATATTCTTATTAGGTAGTGAGCCCCTGGTCATCAGCTGTAAGAGGGATATAGCCTCTAAATTCGAGATGAAGGACCTTGGACTCATGCACTACTTTCTAGGCCTTAAGGTGTGGCAAGGTCGTGGTGAGATTTTCCTTTCACAAGGAAAATATATTGTGAATTTGTTGGAAATATTTGGAATGAAATAATGAAATTCACTTCCCACACTGATGGAAATTAACTTCAAGAAGTTATGTGGAGAAGTTGCAGGACCCGATTTGTCAAATCCATATCAGTATAGAAAGTTGATTGGGGCTCTTATATTCCTATTGAACACTCATCCATACATATGTTATGCAGTGAATATGTTACTTCAATTCATGACCAAGCCTCTCCATGCACATTGGGTCGTTTCCAAACACATTATGAGATATTTGCATGGAATTATAACACTTTCTTTGAGATATTTTGTCGAAGATGTTCGACTTCATGGATACACCGATACTAACTAGGTAGGAAACATTGTTGGCGGGAAGAGTAAGTTTGGATGGTGTTTTAGCCTTGGATATTTCATGATATCTTGGATGAGTGGGAAGCAGAAGTTTGTAGAATTAATTACCACCGAGGTAGAGTATATTGCCACTAGCATAGCTATTTATGAAGCAGTTTGGTTGAGAAAGATATTTGGAGAGCTATTTGAGTAGGTCCTAGACACTACATTGATATATTGTGACAACAAGAGTGGGATCTGTCTGGTAGAAAATCATGTATTTCATGAAAATTACAAGCACATAGATAGTCGATATCACTTCATTCGAGACATGGTGCAAAAAGGAGTTGTTCGACTCCATCACATATCGACATATGAGCAGATTGCAGATATTCTCACCAAGGATTTTCCGAAAGGAAAATTCTTGATCTTAAGAGAAAAACTTGGATTGATGGAGGTGAACCCTCCTGATAAGGGGCATTAATGATTGAGGAAATTGAGTCAGCTCTTCCCCCCTTTTTGAGCTCCCAGGGTGTGGAATTGAGATAAGGGCTCTCCTGGTTGAGGGATCTTTGGAAAATAGGGTATCGCCCCTATTTGTTACCCATAGGGTTGGGGTAGTATCTCCCTTATATTGGTATTCGTATAGTATACCCCAGTTGGCATCATACCCACAAGCTAGGCTTGTTGTGATTGTCCGTCCCTCTCTCACCAACGGGTTGAGGAGGCTTGGGGGTGTGTGATCCTTAAATTTTGGTAAGTCAGATATCTCACCCAAGTTCAGATTATGATGTAATTCTTCTACCACATGACTCTTTAGGTTCATTGTTGGGAATATCAGTAGGAAATAGTATGGGTTGAGTAGTAGCTCCCTTATATCACCTATTTCTTGATATGGGTTTGTAGTAGTAGCTCTCCCATGAGATTTATGGTTGAGATGTACTCCTTGATGTGGTTTCGAATTGAGAGATGCTCTCCAAAAATTTATATGATGGAAGCTTATACCGCTATATATTAGGGTGGAAGCTTATACCTCTTAGATTTCTCTTACATACTTAAAATAAAATTCTATTTCTTATATTCCTTTGTACTAGTCTTTACTTCTATTCCTTAACTATATTCCTCTATACATATCCCTATACTAATCTTAATTTTAAATCATGATGGCCTAGAAAACCTACCTCACCAACTAAATTTAGTTTGAAGTGTCAATTATTTATTATATCCCTTCATCAACTTAGCATTAACTTTTCTCAAATGTTCCATTTATAATGTTTCTACATTATAATTAAAGCTATATATTTATGTACAAAGTAATTAACCTTGCACACTGAATGTACTTTCAGGTGTTGGAATTTTCATATATGATTTCACTCAACGTAACTATTATCACTCGAAAATCGGACAAGCAAAAGACATCATGAAATGTCAAGCATAATGATTTACAGGGCAGAGAAACATTACAAAATCTGGAAAATTTAAAAATCTCTAAGGTCAAGATGAAAAATTATCAAAGTGCGCACAGAAGAAATAGGAAAAGTGTGCTCTGCGTGCATTTTTCTTCTATAGTCACGCTGGTCTGCGTAGCTTTCCATCAATAAGTAGCGGGGTCCTAAGCATGGCAGAAGGTCACCATTCAGGACCACTTGACACACTTTAAGAAAAGATTCTCCACTTGAGGCCGCCTAAGGATAGCCGCCTAGAGCCACCTTGATACCTCAAGTAAGCACACAATGGAATCAACCCCCACTCTTTGGTCACTATCCACAATTGTACCAAGAGTGGGAAGAAGTATTTGAATTTTCTTATAAAATGCCACCATTAGAAGAACAAAATGAGAACGCATTGTTATTATGGCAAAATTTCCCTTGAGAAAACCAAAAGTGTGCTGTCCTAAGCAACAATAGAGTGAGGGGATTCAGTTGTTGGCAATCCAACACCTCAAATCCATAAGGAGAAGAGAGAGGCCCGCATGACTAGCTCAAGGGGAAAGCCCTCCTTGCCTTGGGTATTAGAGCTCCATAGCTAAGGACCCACTGCAAGTGTATAACGTTCTACCTCTTCTTTACTAATAGCGGATAATAAGAGGGGATTAGTTCTCCGTTCGGATTATTATCTCGTTTGACTCGATTGAGATTGTGTTTATGTTTATTGTTGTTTTGTTTCCTCTTCTTGTTTGTAGAATGTTATGTTCCATAAACTAGTTGTCTACATGCTAGTATGTTTCCACTAACCATATAAAAACTCTTTTTTCCATGTGACCATTGTTTGTAGGTTAGCAATCACTCGTTTCAAGCACCAGTATTTTAGTACACTCGTGCACTAAACACACCAACACAGTAACATCCTATGTTTTCATTTCTATCTATAAATTTTATATATTATACTTAGTACTGGATTGCAAAAACCTAGCATCCTTATGTATTGTATGATTATATGTTTTTTTATATGATTTGAATCAACTCTTAATTTTTCTACTTTATCCATCTTAAAATAAATCTGATTCCAACTAAATTTATGCAGAGCCTTATCTCATGCCACCCCCATCGGGAGGTCATCAAAGAGTGGGGAGATCAGTGACATATGGTCAAGCTTGTCAGAGATCAGATAGTCCAACCATATGCCATGTTTCAATGGTAGGTCCTAGCTCCGACGCCAATGGAAGTGTGAGAGTCAGTGTATCTGTCTCTATTGATGATGTTGCATAGAGTCCATCTTCACATGTCCTAGGCACATCTCCTACATTTATAAATACTCTTTAATGTATGTGTCTATGTATTTAAATTGACTTTAAATCATATTCAATTTATGTGTTTGAATTTAATGTATATGTTATTATGTTTAGTGTGTTATATATGTTAAATTATGTTTATGATTTGCAAAGTCTGAATAAGGTGAAGCTGAGCATTATAATGCAGCTTTGGTCCCTCCTTGGGATGATGGAACAACCACTATCGTGCTCGATGATGTTAGGGGCCAAAATGTTGGATTACACAAGATATGGGCACACTCTTTGTTGACTCGTTGACTGGATGTAGCTTGAATCTAATGCTAGATAGCATCAATATGTTGATCCAATCCTACAAGAGGGTGGGCCTACAAAGCGACCTCCTACATGCCATAGAGATGACTAGGAGGCGAGATGTTAGAGTCACATATGATTGGGAGGAAGTGAAAGCCACCACTAAGGACATTGATGTGCATGGTGAGTTGTTTGACATCCCTCTGAGCCATGCTAAACATCATGATATGATTAAACTCAAATATTTTAGGAATGTTGATGTGGCTCCTTTTGCTTATGATCAATTCATTTTAGCTTGGGGTCAATTCCCCCACCATGATGACGTCCCCCTTTACTTTTAGTGACATTCATATGACATGTCCTTGCTACATATGATGCATATTAAACAAAAATTGGATAAATGTTTTTTATGGAATTAGCAAGGGACGTAACTAAGATCATCTTGTGGCTGATAGAGACTCTGCGCATGTACCACCACCTCCAATATTGGTGCCACCACCGTCCAATAGAATTGTAATGTCAACCAAGCTAGAGGACTTGTCACAACTTAGCATTGATACCATGGATACGATTGCAGATACCATGCAAACCACATTGGTCAGTGCACATGTTGCATTGCATGGAGAGAGGAGCAAACCACCATTGTTGCCTTATGAGCCGCTAGTTCA
This sequence comes from Pinus albicaulis, assembly GCA_034641835.2. NCBI lineage: Eukaryota > Viridiplantae > Streptophyta > Pinopsida > Pinales > Pinaceae > Pinus > Pinus albicaulis. The sequence goes on along the minus strand of CM076577.1, from coordinate 556,754,608 downwards.
ACTTTTTGTTGATGAAGTGCTCAAGATTTTACCCCATGACCAAGTTTTAGCTTATGCATGTAAACTTCATGAGTCCATCCATGACACTTGGAGGATGTGTGACCAACATGACACAAGTGAAGTACATATATATGATTTATGTTTGACTCTTATCATCAAATTATACATTATTTATATTAATAAGTATGTATCAAATTGCATTTATATTAATAAGTTCATGATAACATGTAGACACAAGGATATATGGATGATCTTATGAAGTCATCCAAGGTATCGATTGATTTTTCAAAGCAACCTCCATCAATGTGTGTTTCCATGGAGTCTCTGACACCTGCACCTCCATGTCATCACACTCACGTGGAGGAGAGTCACTATGTAGAGCCACATGGACCAACACTTGAGGTAAAATTTTATATTCCTAAGATTTCAACATTTTATTTTTTTAAGTTACGTGCATTCTAATAAATTCGTAGAATACTTATAATTTGTCTTTTCCATTGTGTACACAGGTCCAAATGCAGGGTGGTGTCCAGGTCGCAACGATGTGGTTGCATGAGTGGGATGTTGGGTATGGAGGTGATCCGGATGTGATCCCATCAATGCATGCCAAATAGTTAATTCATAGGCACAGGAGCACCAAACTCAGATTGATGAAACTCCCATTCCACACCTTTCATTTGGACTCAAGTCATGTTAGTAGATTCATTGTAATTAAACATGGAAAAATCATATATCTATGTATTTTTTATTTTGTAAATAATGATAATTCATTTGAATTTGAATTTGTTATATTTAGTACCAGGATCTAGATACCATTTTTGACCAATGATCACATATGGTTAGTGGTACTTAGAACACATACTTTGTATATTTTCATACCCATTTCATAGGGCACATTCACATGTGTACTATAATTTGTAAAATTTCATATGGATATATGAACATTATTTTAGTTTATGGATTCTTATTATTTTAGTTTATGGATGTTCATGTAATGTACTTTGTATATATTTTCATATGGAAATTTTATGGATACATCCATTATTTCAGTTAATCGATATTTATTAATTGTTGTTTATAGATGTTCATTAAACTTTCAATTTATGGATGTTAATTATTTCACTACTTTAAATCAATTTCTACAGTATAAATTTTATTAAAAAGGACAAAATTGATAATAAAATTAATTCATGGGTTATTAATTTAAGGGGTAGAGGTGTTTTAAGTGTGTAAGTATTTCCATGCTCATTTTCTTCGACGTAATGAGAGAAAATATTTTCAAATATTGATATCACTTTTTTATATGAAAAATGCCTTTTACCATATGATAATACTTATTTATATTTTTAAATATAATTATAATTTGTATTTAGTGACTTTTATCATCCGTATTTTGTAAATAATTTTCGATTATATGCTAGATTGAAATTATCTATCCATGGTATTGAAAAATAGAATGTTATAACAAATTCATATGTAATAAACTCAAAAATCCATGGTATAAGAAAACAATTATGTACTCACCATCAAGCCATGAATATGAAATTTATAGGATTCAATAAGTAAAAGCATTATGTAGTCACCATCGATCTGCGAATATAGAATCTACAATATTCAAGAAGTAAAATTTCACAAAATATTCATTTTTATTTCTAGTTTCATGGACTAAGAAAATAAGTACAATCTTACCATGCAAGTCACTTTGATACTTAAAGTGAACTAAAATGGATTGATTATAATACACATTAATTGAAATGATAATATAAATGGATTTAAATTAGACAAATGAATTTAAACTTGAAAAAAAATGAGCTATAAATATTTCATTAACTAAAAATTTATATGTTTAAAGTACATATTCCAAATTGGCTTGAATGTACATATCTCAAAGTATATGTATGCATGAGATATTTACATGTGTATACTACATTTGACATATCATTTCACAAATTAAAATTGGGATGGCATTCCCAAATACTATAATGCATAATTACCATTACAATGTGTAGGTGCACTAGAAGGGATAGGTACAATAAGCACCTAAATACGATGGTCAAGTTATGATGAATGTTAGATAAGTTCATTCATTTTCTATAATCCATAGAGTGATATTAATTCTTAAATATATAAGAGGGAAACATTTCTATATGATTTTTATTCACATACAAAATTACAAAAGTATTCAACTATCACATTTTTAAATTACAAAATTCATATGTGGATATCTTATTCTAAATTAGATTACACTTGATTGTTATAGACTTGGTTTCAGGGCTTGCCATTTTCATCATCTACTCATCTGACCAATGGGATATAGGAATGAAAGTCTCCATAATATTTTCATGGTCTGATTTTGTCACCTTCCATCTCCTTGGTTCACCTGCCTTCGCTTTCATTTTTGTGAGACTAATTCGAGCTATTGTGACTAGATGATTGTATTGGAAAGATATATATTTAGGCATAAAATATATATAAATAATGTGACCACCCTATTTTTTTTTACCTTTTCAACAAGATGACCCATCACAACCATGTCACCAATTTGGTATGTGAAATATCCATCTTCATACGGTCACACCAACCTACTTTTTACTTATGTGCATCGTATCAAATAGTAAGTCACATTCTCCTCGTTTCCTAAGGGGGAAGTGACAAAAAATAAATTTCCTGCAACAAAAATACAAAATATGTATTACTTATAAGTTCCATAATTGAATTTATAAATGGAACCATTAATGATGGATGCCACATACCTTCCCTCACAACATTAGAGAATCGGCATGATCAAGTGAAATGACGAATTCTTCAACATGAATTTCTCGCCATGTAGGAAGTGGATGAGGTCCCTTTGGATTAAGAGGGATATATTCCATCCTTCCAAGTACATGTGTTGTTCACATTGATCAAGTATACATCCATCGACACCAATCCAAAACTTAGAAAAACATGCAAATTTTTTTGTCTTGATGGAAAATATTTCCCCCCATGTATTTAATTTATACTAAGTGTAATTCCCTTGTGCCTTCTATAGTATTAAAATATCAAGGAATATATCTATTCACGTTTCCAAGTTCAACATTCCATAAGAACCTACGCACAAGCCTAATTTGTCTGTGACCTTCATGACCTAAATGGGATCTGCACTAGTTGACCACCTTTACTGATGATTTAAGTCGATTTTCATCATGCCTCATTTATTACCTCTTAAGTGCTCATTTTACACAAGAACCTGCACCATAATGCTTACCCTTTCCATGTACTCACTTTGTATCTTTTTTTAGGATCAAATGTATAATTATCAACAAATCATAACACTAATGAGATTCTTCATGGGTAGAATACCTCGCGAGAATACTTAAATTCAGAAGCTTTCCACCTGGACATATACAAGTGTTGGACATATTTATAGATATGGTTCTGAAAATTCCCCATGAATTTTGAAATAGGAATCTCATCCTCAACATAGTCAATCCTCCTAGGTTCTAGAGTTGAATAATATGTTTTATTTACCATGAAATACTCATATCTCTTCCATGTGACCATGACATCCGACATCCCAAACTAGTTGGGATCAATAGGAAAGTTCTTGTGGAACAATGCCAAATGACCATATTCAATGCATATTCTCCCACCTATACATATTTTCTTGTAAAAAAACTCTTATGGATCCCTTCTTTACAATATTTATGAAAACAAATAGCACTCTTTGGGAGGAGGAGGGTCCTTGTGCCAATTATATTAGACAGTTGGCATTGACTGAATGGTTGGTGGCACCTGGTATGTTGGAATTAATATCAAATGAAATAGCATGAAGGATAGAAGCAACAAATGTTTCTATTGGTGAGCATGTTGTTCAGTGGGATTCCCATGGTTGTTGTATTATTCTATAGAGAATCACCATAGTAGCAGGCTTAGTGGAGAATTCATAAAAATATGAATATTTTGGTTGAGGAGTCCTAGACTTTGGAGAGGAGTATGTCTCAAGAGATCAAATTTATTACTCCTAGAAATGGCATAGTTAGATATGGCTTGGAAATATATTTCCAATGGTATGTCGAAGCTTGCAAATGGCCTCCTAAAAAAATAAAGGCATTCAAATTTGGTCCTCCAAAAGGAAGAGTTACAGTACTCTTCTAGAAGCTTGAAATCTCAGAGGTTTATTTAAAAGAGTTACGAGATGACAAGGAGACAGGGAAGTGAAAAGCACAAAAGTATGGAATACTAGAAGCCCGGAGACATGAAACCCCAAAGGTATATTTAAAATATACCTGGGATGGAATGGAGCAAGGGTCACGGGAACAAATCCCGAAGGGTCAGAAGCCCGAAGGTTCGAAATCCTGAAACGTCGGAACCCTGTAACTCTTATTTAAATGAATTTATTAAAATCACATTGGTTGCAGGGAGTAGGAAATTAAAAATGAAATCACTTGAAAAACAAAGGATCGAGGGACCCTTTCTCTCTCCTTTGACCGGACAGGTGGCAACATATTAATTGGTTGGAGATGATGTCAGCGTGACATAATGTTGTATATGTGGCAAGTAGTTTTGGTGTTTTTCAGGTACTGAAAAGGTCCATATATGGGTGAAACATGGACCTCTCATAGGTCAACATGTGGCATGGATGACATCATCATGAAGTCACCCTAGGAGTGGGCATACCTCGAAGGCTAGAAACCATGTAACTATTTGTTAATTGAATTTCTTAAAGGTTGTGAGCATTAGGGCTCCATATCAGTAGTGATGTATGCTTATGAAGTGGGCCTAGTGACTACTTTAGAATGGTTTTGCTGTGGTTTTTTGACTGAGGGTCATGTGCATATAAAAAAAATACTTCAAGACAAATCCAAAGAAAAAGGTGCAAGGATACGAAGGCATCGCATTGGTGCTACACGTCATCCTAGTAAGTTTTTGATTGGGCATATGTTTGAAGGAAGTATGAGTCGATAACTCTCCATGTCATTTCCATGAGTGAGTCAGGATAAGAAGCGCATAGTTTATAGAGGATGAATGATTCGGTAGTTGATAGTAAATGTGCATAGAGAGGTTGGTGTCATTTGATTAATGGCGACTGAAAATAAATTCCAAACTAAAGCAATCATCCTCTTACATTACTTGCACACTACATGGAAATAAAATAACAGAGTCTCACGTATAATGGAGTTGACCACATAAGAACAAAGCCATGTTGGAGTACATTCTAAGCACTACAAGCAAATTAATAAGCATGGAATAACCTTGTTGTAGGTTTCAAATTGACTGAGACTTTATTCTTAGTGTGAGAGACACTGAAGGAGGCTAGTCTTTGCATTAATTATAATACAATTGTAGTTGTTGAATGCCCATTTTGTAGTTTAATGTAGTAGTAGTGGTCAGGAAACTTGATAGAATAAAAAAATGGAGAGTCGTGATTAGTATACTCTCGGACAGTGTGTAATGTACAACAGAGACAACATCATTCCTAGAGTTGCAAAGGAAAAAAAAATGAAAGATAATTTGAGAAAAGTGGTGGAATGTATAATTTTTGTGTGTTTAAGTGGGAAGAGTTGTGAGTGTGTAAACGACAGAGTGAATGGGAAAAGTGTTTAAATAAGATACATTGTTATAGAGGGTCATAACAAGAGCTTGTGGAGTAGCAGAGAGCACAATTCATAGGAGAATTGCAGAGCAGAAGGAGAGGAGATGGTATTGTAATAATATATATATATATATATATATATATATATATGTATGTATGTATATATATATGTATGTATGTATGTATGTATGTATGTATATGTATATGTATTTGCTTCCATTTTCATTTTGAAAAATGTCTGAAAAGTATAACAGTGGCTAAAGCAAGTAGGTTCCTGCATTCATAAGAGGTTGGTGCATCTTTGAAAGTGGTGTATTACTATATGAAGGGGGTTGGAGCATCCTATTAGTGGGTCCTCACAAAAAATTTGATGTAATTAATTAGGTTCTTACTTTACATCATAACAACAACAAAATTTTGGTTTTATTCCTTTTTATTTCGACGTAAAAATACTTGTGTCAATATGTGTGTACTTATAATTTGATGGATTGTGTGCACATGAGAATATGTTATCTTGTTGTTCATTTTTATTGTAGTAAGAATTAGATCTCAAGTAGCTGACATTAGTGAAATTAATTAAAGAATTGTACTTAAAGTTTTAAGAACCTCACAATTAATGATTCACCCCACCTCTTAATAATTCCTTATCCCAACATTTGGTATCAGAGAAAGATTCCTTTAGCAACAATTTAACCATTGGAGGGTATATCCATAAGGAAATATGTATAGGCAAGAGAGTCAGGATGCTTACTCAAGCAAGATACTAGTCTTTGATGGGACAAACTATGCCTTTTGGAAAGTTAGGATGGAAGCCTGTCTTATGTCCCTAGGGGTAGATGTTAGGAGATTTGTACTTGTATATTATGTTTTACTTGTTGTCCCTACCACTAACACAAATGGTAAGAGGTTGTATGGAAATAATTCTAAATCCAAGAATGCCATTCTCTTTGGCCTTAGTCAATCCAAACTCGTAAAATTTATGCATTGTAAGTCTGTTAGAGAAGTATGGGTCAAGATAAATCAGAGTCATGAAGGATATGATAAAGTCAAGCAGGCCAAAATTCAAACCTTCATAATGAGGTTTGAAATCTTAAAAATGAATGAAGAAGAAATCACAACAGAATACTTCCTCGGATTTTATGAACTAACCAATATGATTAGAGTACTCGTTGAAGCTGTCAAAGAAGATATAATTGTTCAAAATGTATTAATATCTCTACCCATGAGATTTAATTCCAAAATATTTTCCATTGAAGAAATGTTTGATGTAAAGAGTCTCACAATGGACCAATTGCTTGGTACTCTCACAAAATATGAGATGAGATTAAGAAAGGATAAATTTGACCAAAGGAGGTAGCCTTCAAGGTGTCCAAGAAGGCTAAGGAGCATAAATACCATTAATATTTATACAACTTCAAATCTTATCAGGAGTTGGATCACTTTTATAGGAAACTAAAGTGTGGATTAGGAAAGTATAAATGGAATTTTACCTTCAAATGCTTTGACTGTGGAAGATTTGGAAATTTTTCGTCCAAATTCCCTTACAAAGTAAGTACAGAAAATGATGATGATCATAAGTTCAAAGGAAAATATCAAATACATAAAAAGAAGAGGCTCTCTAAGAGGAAGGGGCTCTACTCCAAGGAGGATAGCTCAACACTAGAATCCGATGGTGAAAGCTCCTCAGCGGATGAGTCAAATGAGCGGCTACTCATGGAATTTGGATAAGACTCTAAGAAACAAAATATTATAGACTCTGAATAAGAAGATGAAATAGGAGTAATGGAATTTGAAGGAGAACTCATTTGAGTGCTATTGATGAGTTAAATAAGGAAAAGAAAGGTAGCTAAAATAATATTTGTAGTGTGTTGAAGAAGGTATGCATAACTATGAAAATGAGGAATTTGTTTATAAAAAATAAAAACATGAAGAATCCATTAAAAGGAAAGAAAGCTTAGCTCTTCGACTAGAAGAAAAACAAAAAACATGTGAGAAAATAGAAGAAGAAAACAAGCATCTAAAGTAAGAGTTGTTTAAAGTAAATAAGGAGATGATCCCAAAGACATGAAGAGAGGAAATTTTGTCATTGAAAGTCAAATTAGAAGAAAGTAAGCGAAAAAAAGAAGTACTTAATGATTTGATCCATGAATGCGAAGAAATTTTTCAGAGTCTCAAGACAGAGGTTGTATCTCTGAGAACATATTTTGAGAGACTAGAGACCGAGAATGGTATAAATGAATTTTTTTGCAGAAAGAACAAGAAAGCTAGATAAAATTCTAAATAATCAATGGTCTCTAGAAAACCAAATAGGTCTGGGATATTCTAGACCACAAGAATATTTTATGAGGAAGATGAACTTCAAGTCCACATGATATGAGTAATCTCAGAGCTATGCAAAGATGCATAAAGAAAGAATCATTGAAGATATAAATATAGAAAATAAGAGATGAGCCCATCACAGGAATAAGGATTCCAACTTCTCAAAGGAGTCATACCAAGAGATAAAAAATCAATAAACAAAATAACAAAGGTACCCTTATGAAGGAACTCATGAACTTTCCAACTTTAGGTACTCTAATTTATTTTATGGTCATTGTTATAAATTCCATATCTATGGACATAAAGCTATTGTTTTTAGAAGGGTAAAAGTTTAAAGAGATGAAAATTCCGGACACAATAAGTATTAGAATTATAGATCTCAAAACTCTCCTCCCAGAAATAGAAATCCCTTCTCTCCCCTAATGGATGAAGTTGAGTGCTTCAAATGTGATAATTTTTGGCACAAGGCAAGAGAATGAAGAATATTATTTTAGTATTCATCTAAATCCCAAAATGCTTGGAAGCCATCTTTTCAAAAGGATAATAAGAATTGGAAACGTAGGTCTGGAAAGAAAATGGAATGTGGAGTTTCTCTATCAACACATAATCAAGAAAACATATGGTATGTGGACAATGGCTATTTCGAGATGGTGACTGAGGATAAAATTAAATTATTGTCTCTAAAATAAAAGGAAAGGGGGGACAATGTCACATTCAACAACAATGCTCCAAAAAGAATAAAAAGCAAGGGCGTAGTTAGTGTTGATGAAAAGACTAAAGCTCAAAATGTAATGTATGTAGAGGGTCTCAAGCACAACTCACTTAGTGTAAGCCAAATGTGTGATAATGGTTATATTGTGACCTTTAAATCCAAATATTGTGAGATAGGACATGAAAAGAATGGAAATTTGGTGGGAAAGGAAGCAAAAAATCACAATAATGTATATGTTTTTGATGACTCCAGAGTAAGTTGTTATTCGAGAAAAAAATATGAAACCAGATTATGGCATAAGAGACATGGTCATTTGACATTCTATAAGAATCAACAAGATAGGAGCTCTGAGAGGATTTCCAAGACTGTCATGTTAGTCATCGGGCATTTTTTGCCTTTGTAGATGACTAAAAACCTATCCTAGATTTCTAGAAACAAAATTCAAGAATCTTGTGAGTTCTAGAAATCTCACTGCCTTCATTATCCTTAGGATAAATTTTTCACTGTTCTACTACTTTATCAAGGCATGGCTAGTCTATCACTCCCAGAAGATCAAATCATGGACTTATGTCACTCATTCTCACTATGTTTGCCACCTTTGACCTTACCACTCTGTTTTGACTAGCCTAACCCTTCTACTTACACCTTGGATTGCCAAGTAGCCTAACCTTTTCTCCTATTCACCAAATGCCACAAGAACTGGTGGTTTTAAACTACCTTTATGGGCTCTTTAGATAAATCAAAGTTATTAGTTTCTAAGATTGAAATGCATGAAGGTTGGTCAAAATTCATATTTATACCTTCAAACCCTGATTCAAGTTTTTAGCCAAAGACCAAGTCCAAAAGGCATCCCAATAGGTCATGTAAGGTCTCCTAGGTTATTCATTGATTTGGCTTTCTAAACTCACTATTTTACATATGCCCAGAGATAAACTCAAATGAAAAAGAAGGTTATGCTCATGATGGTCCAAAGGGTATAAAGACCTCCAAGAAAAACCTCCTTGGTCAAAGGACATTCACAGCAGAAGAGAAACAACATGCCTAAGTAAACAAAGAGTATCAGTGGTTTTATGATTGATTGGCTATAAGGTGTTGCCCAGCAAGATGTCCATGCAAAAGATAAAAAAGACAGAGATACATCAACACCACCAAGCATGAAACCAAAGTTTCTAGAAATGATAAATAGGAAAGGGAAAAAGGCCCTTAAAAACTAGAAGTCTAGGAAGGTAGGAAAAAAGTGAAATGAAGGTCATAAAACTCCATCATAATGTCAGAAGGTTTTCAAAGGATGTGTGAAAGGAGACCTCCATGGTTAAAATAAGATAAAAGGGATTTTCACTACAGCAAAGGGACAAAATTGTAAAGGGTATCAGTGTGAGGGTTACTTAAACTTTCAAAGTACAGTCACAGGTCTACAAAATGATCAAAAGAAGGAAAGTAGGAGGTTAAAGGTCAAATAAGAAATCAAATGGAGCATAAGTTCCACTGTTGAGTGTTTAAGGTACCAAACTCCAAAAGAAGTGTAAGAAGATCAAAACACTGTTTTATGGCACCACCAACAAGCAGAAGTGGCCAAAGGAGAATAAAATCACTTTTTTAATATCACCCACAAAAGACCATTTTTATGCTTAAAACACCACCTGCAAAAGGAAAAGGAAATATTAACAAAAGAGATAAAGGACCAAAAGCAAAACATTAGTAAGTTTTTGGTCTTAATTATTTTTCCAAGGGTATAAAAAGACTGTGGTTATCATTCAAACTCATTTTTCATATGCAATAAAGAGAGAAAATCTTCCAAGCAAAGAAAGTAGGGTTTTTGGCAAAGTTTTGGGCAAGAGAAGCCCTACACTATGCTCCTGTTGAGCCGCGCTACGTGCATGTTTCTTCTCTTTGTGCATTTTTCTACTAGGTGATGTGCTCCTGCAGTCGTGCGCTACGCGTTTGTCGCGTGCACGACCGCCCGACCAATCACCGGTCGCCCGACGCTGCGCTCTTGTGCGTGCAGACTCTGCCCAAAAGACTCGACACCCCACTGCGCTACACGCTCGAACGTGCAGAGGTGACACGACACCTCTTGCAGAGGCCGACCGACACTCCACCGCACTACGCACAGGGCCTTTTCAAGCCTGACCCGACACCTGCGTAGAGGCTGCCCGACGCTACACTGCGCTACGTGCCTAGACGTGCAGAGGCTGCCCGACACCTCGTGCAGGGTCGACTCAACTCACCCGTGCTGCGCTCCTGTGCTACACTTTCAACCAAAAGATCCTTCAAAGTTGTTTCAAGCCTCTAAATTTCTCAAAGCCTTTCAATTTCTATGCTAGGCATCCTTAGAGCTTTCATAAAAGGTATTTAGACACTCTGTCTCCTCTCATGCTATTTTTTAAAAGGGTGAAATTAAAAAGAAAGCTAGAAACCCTAGAGGAAGAAAATGTTTGGTTTCCATGCTAAGAAGTAGCTCTTTTGCCAAATAACCTCTCCAATTTGCAAAACTAGCCCTCACACTGCCAAAATTTGACACTATTGTCTCCTCACCATCTCACTCACCTCCTTCATATCATTACACAAGTAGTTTCAAGTTTTTTATTTTAAGACAAGGGCAAAGGACAAAATGCCTAGATAAGGCAATGTTGACAGAGGCGAGGGAGGCCAAAGGCCTAGAGAACAACAGAGGAAGGGTGGGAGAGCAAACAGATTTGAGCCTTTAAGCACCAAGGAGTTGACAACCTCCCCTACCACAGTTGCATATTTCCAAGAGGTGGGATGCTATGACTTATGTGAAAAAGTACAAAGAGTCAAAAGTCACCCTGAGTTGACCAGAGTTTTCATCCTAAACCTCTATAACCACCAAGTACATCTAGCTGGAGTGAATTTTGAGTTATCCCCCAATACAATTTCCATGGCCACTGGGATACCTTGCATGGGAGAAAAATGGTTCAAACAGGTGAGTTTGGACTTAAGCCATTACCAGCCTTTTTTGAAACCAAGGTACCAATTTGATTGCAAAACCATCTTTCCCTCCTCCCATCTCTTGGAAAGATATGCCGCTCTAATGAAAGTCATCATGAAGTACTTCACCTGTGAGGGTAGGTTTTCTAGGCTCTATTCCTACCACATAAGACTACTCGTGCATTTAACTAGGGCCAAGCTGCTACATTTTCCCTACTATCTTTATAGAAGTATTGATAAGATGTCATCCATTGTGCAAAGGAGACATCCTTCACAACAAATACAAAGTCTTTTCCACCATTCCCTTATCAAAATGATTGTGTTGCATCAATTAGAGCAACAGGGTATCCCATGGGAATTTTTCATTGCTCATGATGTTTTCACAAATCCATAACCTCTTCCTCTGCAAATTTTACCCTCATCATCCCATCCACATTCCTCCACTCCTCCATCACCCCCCACTGACCATGATTCATCCTCCCCATATCAATATTCTCCCCAAACAAACCTCCCTCTTTCACCTTCTCCTAAAGCCTCCGAACAAGAAGAAAGCGTTGAAGAACATGAAGAAAGCAGTGACAAAGAGGAACATGCAGTCAAGAAGAAAATGACAGTCAAGAGGAAGAAACAAGTGATGAGGGAGAGGAAAATGAAAGTGAAGAAAGTGATAATGATGGAGAAGAGACAAAAGACAGTGGGGAAGGAGAAACAAATGATGTGGCAGAAAGTGACAATCACGAGGAAGAAAATGACAGCCATAATGAAGAAGCAAATGATGAGGAGGATAACAATGAAGATACAGAGACAAAGGCAAATTATAAAGATGAAAACAGTGAGCTAGACAGTGAGGAAGAGGTCAAAGAAAACAGTGATAAGGAAGAGGGCAGTGACAAAGACAGTGAGCCAAAAAGTGAACAAGAAGACAAAGGCAGTGAGCCAAATATTGAGGGAGAAACAAATGAAGAACAAACTGAGACAAAAGACAGTGGGGAAGAAGAAACAAGTGACATGGCAGAAAATGACAGTAAAGAAGAAACAGACCATGACAATCATGGTGAAGAAGAAGATGACATGGCAGAAGATGAAGAAGAAGATGACACGGTAGAAAATGAAGAAGATCATGAAAGTGATCAAGATGCAAGCAATGGTGAAGAGACAAATTATGAAAACAAAGGCAGTGAGATAAATGAAAAGGAAGAAACAAATGAAAGCAAAAAAACAGAGGCAGATTTTGATGACCCAAAAAATGAAGACAGTGAGCTAAACAGTGAAGGGACTAATGGCAGTCATGAAGGTAATCAAGAAAACCTAATGACTAATAGCCCTAATAATAGTGACAACAATGATCCCATGAACTCAAAAGGCAGCCAAGAAGATGAAAATGCACCAAACAGTGATGAAGACACCTCTAACCATGAACACAAAGAAAATGACAATGTGAATGATAATGTTGCAAACATAGAGGATGACAATGCAAAAGACATGGAAGAGGATGACAATGATGAAGACCAGGGCGGTGATGCTAGCATGGGAGAAAATGAAAGTGCCTCTCGAGAAGGCAGTCAAGAACAAAATGAAGAAGATACACATACAGGGATCATTAATGAGGAGAAAAGCAGTCTTAAGATCACCAATGATGAAATGAAACATGTTAAACCTTGCCCTCTCACTTATCAAAGAGGATCAAGGCAAGTGTTCGCTGCCTCCAAAAGGCAAGGGACCTTGCCATCTACTTCAACTCAGCCACTGGACAAAGGGAAGCAAAGGGTAAAGGAAGAAGTAGAAGACCATGAGGTGGAGAGGGATTTTGAGATCATTCAGGTAGATAGTGATGAGAAGAATGAGGCAATAATTACAAATATGCTCCTCCAGGACAAAAATGCACAAATCAAAGACCTCCAAGCACATTTAGATAGGTCAAAGAGTATAAATGATGTCCTCGACTTGGAAAATAGGTAGCTTGGAGCACAATTGGAAATATATGAAGCTAGGACACTCAAGGGGCATAGGTGAAGTTGAAAGAGTTCATGGGTGCTTCTGAGGAAAGTGAAGATGAAGAAGATCAAACTAGAAGGACACCCATAACTATGGATTTAAAGAAAGCATTGGAAAAGTAGAGGGAAGAAGAATCAGCCCAAGCAGAACAACTTTCTCTCAATGAACCCCTTGCAATGGAAATTGAACATGATAGGGAATCATGGCTTGGGAGGGCTAACATACACCTTGAGGCCAAGCTGGAGAAGGCAAATAAAGACTTGGATTTACAAAGGAGAATGGCTAAGCATTATGCCCAAATAAATCAATTTGCAAGGGCTAAATTGAAGAAGGCTCAAGACAAGCTCCAGGAACTAAAAGAGGAAAAGGGCCAAGCTAGGATTGGAACCTTGGCACAAGCTTCTCTACAGGTCTCCCAAAACCCATGAGGCATACTCCCACCAAATTTGGGAGAATTTTGACAAGTTTTTGTTTTTTCCAAATTTTGAGGCCAAGGGGGTAGCACACCTGGTGCTATGCTCTTTTCAGAGAATATTCAAGAGGAAAGGCTTGCATTTTTAGGTTCCTCATCACTCATATAACATGCTCACAAAGTTTCAGATCAATTGGAGTTGTTTTGGTCCTCCAAAAGGGTTAAAAACACCCAATTTTTCATCATTCTGCCTGCTTTTCAGGACATGGGTTGCGGTCCTACCAGTCTTGGCATTTTCACTTTTTGAATAGGTTTCAGAGGTCAGATCAGAGAACCAAGGGTAGATCTGGAATAGGTTTTCCAACGAGCCATCACGGAGCCTTTTCCGACATCGGGAAGGCCTTCAAAACACTGCTGCAAGAAGACCCATTTTTCCTGCTCCTGTGCTACGCCCTTGACATGAAATTTAATTTTTAAACACAGTGCTACGCTCTTGTGGTTGAAAAGTCAAAATTTACGCTTGGAAAGTTTTAGGAGGCTTGTTAGAGCCTAAAGGTCGATGTCTTTGCTAAAAATGGCCGAAAATATATTTATTTTAGATATTTTTGTGCCTTGGGCCTTGTAAGGCCTCAAGGACAATAGAGATACTTCTGATTAGCCAATGGAATTCTAGATACTCTATTAGGTTTTTCTCCTCCTTAATTGTTATATAGAGCATGAGGATTCATTGTAAATGTTGGAATTTGATGAGTTTTAAGAGCAATACATGGTTCTTTGAGGTTGAAGAGCAATTTGGTGTTGTGGATGATTTGCCTTGGTTGATGATGATGAAGGCTTGCTTGCAGGATCCTTGAGTTTAGTTAATGGTGATGTATCTCTAGATTTGTTCATGTTTCCTTGTTTATCATTTTGTCCATCTTTCTATGCTGCAATAGCTTATAAAAGTATAGGTTGAGAAATGTTGTTTGAGGCACCTCAGTCCTCCTGTTTGCTATTGTCTTTATGTTTTCCTCTGCTGGGTTAGTTTAAGGAATTCTTAGTTGCTCCTTAGGCCCACCTAAGCTTGTTTATTTCATCATTGGATTTATATGCTAGTTTACAAATATGATTTATGGTAAGCCCTGCTTATTTGATGCTATCTAATCTTTGTCTTGAAATCTATCTTTGATGTATTGATTGTTAGGTTAAGCCAAAGAGGTCTTGTTTCGATCTTGCCATTTGTACATGCTTATCAGTTTGCCTCAAAGTACTTTATAGCTTGGTTTATGATGTTTAGGAGTTCCCTCTTCATGGATTAAAGTTATTTGTGATCTTAAATGTTTTCTAAAGATTGAAGGTGGAATCACTAAAAGTTAAATGAGTTTCTCGCCTTCTATATTTCATTGGAATTGTGTATCTTGAATGTTTATTGGTTTAAGTATTGTCATTGAGTAAATGGTGTGCCCTATCTCATGATTAGTATCTTTGCTTATCAGTATTTAAGACCTTCTTGTTCATGTGTAGTCGATAAAAGATTTCTTAATCGCCTTTGCCCTACTCTGTTTCAACTTAATGTCCATCTCACCTCACCCATAAATTTAAAGATCCATTGAATACACTATATTTTCCCCGTGATGTACCCTAACTACCATTGAGATATCAATGACTTCATAGACTCCATAAATGAATGTTTGATAAACCCTCATTCCCCCTATCCTACTTGATCATCTTACCTAACCAAACAAAAACAAACAAACCCTACACTTAACAACTAGCCTAAAATCAACCATCTAAAGTGAACAAGTTTACATCCTTCGCACATAATAGAGAGAGCCCTCTCTGAGTCCAGCAAGGCTAGGTCCTAGGACTCCAAATATTGTTCTGATGTTAGCCTGTGCATTTGGTCTTCCAATCTGCTAAATCATGGGACCCTAACATGTCAAAGCCCGATAATTTAATTTTAAAGTCTTTTCAATTTGGTAAGAATACCAGGACTCATTTCAAGACAAAGTAATTCTCTTCATCTAGGACATTGGAACTAATTTACATATATAGCTATGGCCAAACAAAAATAAAAATCCCAAGAGGAGATAGGTATTTTATGTTTCTTATTGATGGTTTTACAAGATACACGTGGATCATGCTCTTAAAAGAGAAATTATAAGTGCTTAAACATTTTAATACATTTAAAGCTCAGGTAGAAAATGAGAAGGATCTAAAGATAAAATTCTTAAGATCAGAAAGAGGAGGAGAATAAACTTCAAAAGAGTTTGAAGAAAAATGTGAAGATCATGGCATAAGGAGGTAGTATTTTGTGGCTAGAACTCCAAAACAAAATGGAGTAGCTGAGAGAAAGAATAGAACAATCCAGGAGATGGCCAAAGCTATGTTGGATGAAGAGGATGTACCTCACACCTTTTGGGGAGAAGCAACACAAGCATATGTATACTTATCAAATTGAACATAACTCTAGCCTAATAATGATAAAACTCCCTACGAGTTGTGCAAGGGGATACCTGCGTTAGTAAAACACTACAAGGTGTTTTGGAGCAAATGTTTTATCAAGAAGAATGATAAAAATCCTAGAAATTTTGATTCTCATGCTGACGACAGTATATTTCTTGGGTACTCAGCCCGAAGTAAAGGATACAGGTACTACAATAAGAGAACAAAGAGAGTTGAGGAATACATTGATATAGTAGTGGATGAAATAATGCCAAAATATAAGACCTCCAAAGGAAACATGAACTTACATGGAGAAGATATTTTAGCCATCGGGTCCTTAGAGCATGAAGAAACAAAGTCAGATAATGAAGACGAAGAAATGAGAAAAACTCCAAGGCCCAAAACATCATCCAAATATGTACAAAAAAAACATCCTGAGTCAAATTATTGGAGATTAAAGATTGGGTGTTCAGAACATGAGGAAATTTTTTGGTAGACCAAGTTGTGAAAATATAGCTCTATTATCTCAAGTTGAGCTTAATAATCACAGTTAGGAAAGTGAGTACAAGTCCTAGGTGAGATTTATGAATGAAGAACTTGGAAAAATTGAGAAGAATGACACTTGTGAGCTTGTTCCAAGACCCAAAAAAAAATTATCATAGGCACAAAATGGGTCTTAAAAAATAAGCTAAATGAGCAAGGTCAAGTAATCAAGAAAAATGCTTGACTAGTCTGTAAAGGGTATGCCCATATTGAGGGGATATATTTTGAGGAAACCTTCACACCAATAGCTAGACTGAAAGTTATAAAAACGTTTCTTGATTTTTCCAGTCATAAAAACATCAAGGTATATCATATGGATGTGAAGTCAACGTTTCTCAATGGAGATATGGAAGAACAAGTATACATCGAGCAACCAAAAGGGTCCATACCCATAGAAAAGGGATGTTTTATTTGCAAACTGAAAAAGGCCTTATAAGAGATCAAACAAGCCCCTATAACCTGGTATGATAGATTATATATATCTATATATATTCATGAACAAGTATTAATAGGGCCATTGTGGATAGAAATATGTATAGAAAATCTGAAGATGACCACTTATTGATTGTGGTAGTGTATGTAGATGAAATATTCTTTGGTAGCGATTTGGAAAAATTAGGACATCAATTTGAAAATTGTATGCAAACAAAGTTTGAGATGTACACGATATGAGAACTATATTTTTTCTTAGCGCTGAAAATTTCTCAATCGAAGGATAGCATATTCATCTCCCAATCCAAGTATTTATGAGAAACAATGAAGAAATTTGGACTAGAAGATTACAAACCAATTAGTACTCTCATGGTTATATGTTGTAAGTTATGCAAAGAATATGAGAGACCACTAATAAATTAGACTGTATACAAATCAATGATAGAAAATTGATATATCTCATAGAATATATACCAGACATCATGCAAGCAGTGGGTCTAGTGGCCATATTTCAAACCTACCCCCATGAAATTCATGTCATTGTTGTCAAAAGGATCCTTAAATACCTCCAAGGGACAAAAAAATATGGGTTGTGGTATGCTATAAATAGAGAGTTTAAATCGAAGGCCTATATCGATGTTGATTGGGCAGGAAATATTGATGACAGGAAGATCACCTCTCATGCAACATTCTTTTTGGGAAACTGCTTAGTATCTTGGGTCAACAAGGAACAAGACTCCATTTCTTTATCAATTGTTGAAGTAGAGTATATTGCAGTTGCCACTTGTTGCTCAAAAATTGTATGGATAAAGCAGACCCTAAAGTACATTAAGGTAGAGTTGGATGATCCAATTCCAATCATTTGTGACAACAATAGCACCATCAAAATCTCTAAAAAAAATTTCATGCATTCAAATACCAAGCACATTCATATCAAGTTCCATTTCTTAAGAGAGCGAGTTGTAGGTGATGTTGTTCGACTTGAATATGTGGCCAATAAAGAACAACTTGTAGACATATTTACTAAGCCACTTTCAAGATGGCCTTTTGAGCATCTCCAAGAGCATATAGGAGTTGTGATCCCCCCTCCCAAATGACTCAATTATAATGATTTATGGAAGCTACTCAACTTGTGGTGTCAATTGAACAGTAGGATTTAGTCCTTCAAGGGGGGGTTTCAGGAGAATCCTTTTCCATTGATTGCAAAGGGGGAGAAGATTTATAGTTATAAGGAGAAGAAAAATGAATAATATGACCATGTCTGGTTTTATGGAGAACTTATAGTGTTTCCATCAATGCCAAAGGGAGATATTGTTGGACAATTAGCATTGACTGAATGGTTGGTGACACCTAGTGTTAGGTCCCCATAATACTAGTGTTTCCCCTTATTATTGTTAGTGTAGCCCCATTACTGTTATTGGTGTGCTCATGTAGTCCCCATATTGTTATTTTTGTGCCCCATATCTGTAGCCCCATTATTGTTATTGTTGTGCCCATTGTTAGTGTCGGTATCTTCATCCCTCCGTTAGTGATCAAATTCTCTTGTTGCATTTCATGTCAGGTGTCTCGCTCAGTCAGCTACATTCCATTATGATCATGGATCATCTGACGGTAGTGGCTCGTTGTAAATTTTCCCTCATATCCTTTACTTGCTGGCCTATTTCTGCTCATCTAGATCATCCGTAATCATTTTTTGTTTTTAAATATGCAAAAGTCATTTTTAGGGTTTTCAGTCCCATTAGGTCTAGGGTTTCATCAAAAAGGTCTTCAAAGGGTTCAATAACGATCAGCAGGTGCATGAGGAGGTTGAATAAAGTTCCAGTACCAAATAAATTCCATCATCATATGCCCAGAAATGAATTTTTCCTCAAAACTCTGTTTTGAGGAAAAACAGAGTATTTTATCTTTCCATGTATATAATTTGGTGTGATCCCAATTTTTCATATGTAACAGCTTCAGTGGAAACCCTGGTCACCTTGCCAAGCTTTAGCAGCTCCATCCACTGCAAGGCAAACAAAAAATCAAGTCATTTAGTTAATCAGAGGCAAAATAAAGCAAAACTGCCTAAAACAGAGTTTGAAAAGAAAGTGTCAAATACAAAAGAGGGTTTTATGAAGTGAAAAATTAAAGTCTTTTGTATATAAGTTATTTATTGTGTTTAAAAGACTCATTTGCATCCAAAAGAGCAAGAGAGATTTAGAGCAAGCTGCTTCAATCAATCTCCGGTTTAGTTTATGAACTGAACATCTGGTTTCCTCAGTCAAATGTAATCAAGTTCAGATCTTATTGTTGATGGTGGACAACGATCCGACACTGCAAGGCTGAAATAATTCACCTAGCAACTCTAAATCAGTTTCAAGATCAGATCCAAGGACTCCACTGGAGGATGAACCTGACCAAAAGAAACATGAAAGGACAATATGGAAAGATCAGGTATTCAAGTTGAAATTTCACCCAAGACATTTTGTTTTTTGTCATAAATTATTTCTTCTCTTTTCCTGAGAATGTCAAGAAGGCTTTGCAAAGTATATTGTATTTGAGAAAAGACCCTCGACCTACAGTTGACTCTTTCCCTTTGAAGATTGTAAATACCAAATATTTGCATGCCTTTGAGCTTGATCAAGATATTTCTTTCGAATCTTGTGATGACCATCTTCAAACTCATGAACCTCAAGAGACCAAGACTGATTCTGCAGCATTTGTACATACCCCTATACCTTGTAAAATTCCAGATCGATACAAGCCTATGATTTTACCTCCTATATCCCATGATTTCCCTAAAAATCATGATCTATATCTACCAAGATTTGATGGTGAACGCGACAATATCACTGCTGAGAGACACGTACTGAATTTTGAGTTTTTCCTTGACCTTTTTGAAGTAGATGAAGAGGATGTTAGTATTAGGATTTTTTATCTTTCTTTGCAAGGAAAATTCAAGAGTTGGTTGAAAACCCTACCTGATGCGAGCATCTCAGATTTCCAGCAGTTCGTTAAAGTTTTCCTCGACAAGTGGGTGGTCAGACAGAACCTTTTCTTTATTATAGAAGAGTATAACCAGCTGAAAAGACTGCCAAGGGAGACAGTACAACATTTTTCTTCCAGATTTAACCAAGTTTATTATTCGATGCCAGTTAATATAAGACCTCCTCTTGGATCCGCTCTCTTGCACTACCCGGGTGCCTTTGATCTGGAAATGGAGTTTCAGCTGAGAGAAAGGAATCTTGCAACACTTGAAGAGATGCAAAACAGTGTAGTAGATGTAGAGGCTCATTTACTGATCCGAAGGGCAAAGTTGAAGGAATAAGAGATGAAAAACATAGATCCAGAGGAATCGACATCTCTAGAGGAAAAGTTTTACATTTTGGTAAGTGCAGTGGAAGAGATGATGCAAAGGATCATCACAAGGAATGAGTATAATGTTAAAGCCCACGGCTCGGTGATTGAAGAAGAACAAGTTTCTGATCCAAAACATTTTTCTTCTTATCCTAGTTGTCATAAATATGATAATGATTGTTTTATAGATCATCTTGGAGAATAGAGAGCTGTTGATATGACATGTATTCTTGATGATGTGTTTTATACTGATGATTTTCCTCAGTTTGATCAGTATGATGATGATTATGTTCTCCAAACAGAAGCTAATATTGCAAACAAATCAGTAGCTAGTTTCCGGAAGGAAGAAGTTCACTTTCAGCAGCTCAAATACAATGTTCAACCATCACATATCAGCTATGGAAATGACGAGGAAAGTGCAACAAATTTTGAAGTAAGTGAAAGATCTTTTCCTTTTTGTTTTGCTTCATTTCAGTTCATCAGAGACAACATTCATGCAATCCGAAATCAGCTGTCGACAAGTCTTGATTTGGACCATCTTGAGGGCAATAAAAACCTTGTTCAAGACTTCTCATATCCAGATTTGTAGCCCCCGAATGTCATTGATTGTCAAGTTGCAGATGAAGACATGGAAGCTGGAAGATATGATCAAATGATACAAGATGATTCCATACCATTTTGTTTTGAATCATTTCAGTTTTTGAAGGGTAAATTGCATAGTATATCTTCAAATGAGAAGCCTGTAGGAAATCATGTAATCTCATCGAAATCAATAGAAAATGGGTTGCAACAGTCTTTTCAAGTTTTTCATGATCCAATAGTTGATGTGTTGGATGATGTCTGCAGTCAAATTCTTTCTCCATTGACTACATGTGAGCTTGAAATGTGTGTTGATATAAACTTGATCTAGCAGCTGGTTTCTTTGTCATTTTTAGCAGGAGTCTCATCACAAAGCTCAAAACAAATTTGGCATTCATGGTATGAGGAGAAGAAAAGTAATCCATTGGATGAGCTAATTCCCAGTGTGCATGAACTTCAAGATCCTTATGAAGTGTTTTTGGAGGCGGATAGAGAATCCATAGTATTCAACGAATATGTTCACAACTTTTCATGGGAGTTTCCTTTCAGTAGTTCTCTCTTGTTGTTCATAAGCAAGCACTTGCGGAGAATTCAAACAACAGCAGGAATACTTACTTGGTTGCATTGGTTGTTTTATTTCACTTGATCAAGTGATGAATGAAAATGTTAGAGTAGGTTTTGATGAATAAGCTCCATTTTGAGCATATTTTCCAGTTTTTTGGTTGTGTTTAAGTATCGAGTCAGTTTTTAGTTGAGTGAGAGTCATTTTTTGTCGTCAAGTCGTCAGTTTTCAGTCATGCATTTCAGCCTGCATTTTTGACTCCATTTCCCAATGGACGAAGGCACTGTCTGCTCTCCCAAATATCTGTCGTTCTTGGCACCTCCAAGGAGCTACCATCCCCATTGGAACCAATGTTAGTGTCGGTATCTTCATCCCTCCGTCAGTGATCAAATTCTCTTGTTGCATTGCATGTTAGGTGTCTCGCTCAGTCAGCTGCATTCCATTAGGATCATGGATCATCTAATGGTAGTGGCTTGTTGTAAAGTTTCCCTCATGTCCTTTACTTCTGGCCTATTTCTGCTCATCTAGATCATCCGCAATCATTTTTTGTTTTTAAATCTGCAAAAGTCATTTTTAGGGTTTTCAGTCCCATTAGGTCTAGTGTTTCGTCAAAAAGGTCTTCAAAGGGTTCAATAACGATCAACAGGTGCATGAAGAGGTTGACTAAAGTTCCAGTACCAAATAAATTCCATCATCATATGCCCAGAAATAAATTTTCCCTCAAAACTCTGTTTTGAGGAAAAACAGAGTATTTTATCTTTTCATGTATATAATTTGGTGTGATCCCAATTTTTCATATGTAACAGTTTTAATGGAAACCCTGGTCACCTTGCCAAGCCTTAGCAGCTCCATCCACTGTAAGGAAAAAAAAAAATTAAGTCATTCAGTTAATCAGAGGCAAAATAAAGCAAAACTGCCTAAAACAGAGTTTGAAAAGAAAGTGTCAAATACAAAGGTGGGTTTTATGAAGTGAAAAATTAAAGTCTTTTGTATATAGTTTATTTCTTGTGTTTAAAAGACTCATTTGCATCCAAAAGAGCAAGAGAGATTTAGAGCAAGCTCGTGGTCACAAAGTCAGAGTAAAGAGTTTCAGTTTCGAGGGCGTGGTGCATTGGGTGAGCGGCGTAGCGCATAGAGCTGGCGCGACGCATTGGGCCGCCTTCCACAGTATAAAAACTACACTAGCGCGATGCATACAGAAGGTGTGGTGCGTTGGGTTTGTGGAGTAGTGCATAGAGCTGCAAGCTATTTTCACCAAAAATTCATCCAAATTCTCAATTTGCTTGGTTTCCTCTGGTCCAAAGTAAGTCAACAACTCTTCAAATGCCAATGAAAGTGTGTCTTAAGATGTTTATGATGATTTAGTAAAAAAAATTTCAAACCCTACTTCCTTGCAATTTTTGCTCAAGACATGATTGCTTAGGGTTTGTAAAAATTTTTTTGTGGCCATCACTCCCTCACCTTTTTATTCCCTCACTTCTTTTCTAGTTTCATTAACCTATTTTACTATCCCCCATATCCCTAAATTCATTCACCCCTATCCCCAATTCCCATTATCCCAAACAATAGCTACAAAATTCCCAAACCTTAATCGCTATCCCAAAATCCTAAAAATTGTCCCTAAAACCCTTCAATTCCCCAATTTCCAGTCAGCAACATTCCCAAAATCCCTCTTACCCTCTCCCTTCATAGTCCCTCATACTTTTTCATACACTTGGCAGCAAAAGATCAAAGACACCTAAAATCTCTTCATACTCATCTAAGACAACACAAACTTTGGCAAACATGGAGTCTGATCCTTCCTATGACCGAGATGAAGAGACACATACTGACTCTCCAACCGAAATGCATGCACCAAGGAGACCTCACAAGGGTGGTAAACATATAAGAGAAGAGCCTACTTCACTTGCCGAGCTGCAGGCCTGCCCTCTTGCTGTCACATGCTTTCAACACCAATCCTGTTATCAGTTCTGTGAGATGGTTGCAAGAGTCCAGTACCATCATGAGTTGGCCAAGTTGTTTGTGCTTCATCTACATAATGGCCAAGTCACTCTAGTAGGTGTGACATTCACCTTGACACCGAAGTCTATTTCTCTAGCAACTAGCATTCCCAATGTCGGTGAGCAGTGGAATAAAAGGCAGCAGATTGACAGAGAATAGTATGAGCCTTACATCAAGGCTGGTTATCAGAGACATCTTAGCAGATTTTTTCCTTTCCGGTATCTCAAAGACTCATATGCTCCCTTGATGAAACTCATAATTAAGTATTTCAGTTGTGAGGGCCGGTTTTCTCGCCTATATGCCTATCACATCAGATTGTTGATGCACTTTACCAGGGTGAGAATGATGAATCTCCCCTACTTCATGTGCCGAAATATTGAGAATATGACCACCCTAGTGCAAAAGAAAACTCCTCAGCAGCAGTATAACAATATATATCATTTTTCACTCATCAAAATTATGGTCATGCATCATCTTGGTTTGCAGGACATATCATGGGAGGATTTCATTTCTCATGAGTTCTTCACGGCTCCCCAGGTACCTCTAGAAGCTTTTCATGAGACAAGTGGACCTTCACATCAGCAGGAGGGTCATGATACACAGACCACTAGTGTGCTGGTGTTTGTCACCTATCAAAAGGGCACTAGAAGGTTGTTTGCAACAACAAAGCGAGTATTATCTCCACTCGGGGTGTAAGGGGTCTCGCTTCCTCCATCAGCAGAGTAGGTACAGGACAAGGGCAAGTGACCATTACATGATGAGGGGCCTTCAAGAGGGCAGGAGACAGATTTCATTCTTATTCAGGAGGATGACATTGATTTGGGCCCACAAAGCTCAAAGTTCAGGGAGATCATTCAGGAGCAACATGCGGACATTAATTATTTTTCCCTCAACCTAGAAAGAGTGAAGTGGATAATTAAATACCTTGAGCAAAGAAACAATCAGCTAGAAGATCAGCAAAACATTATGGAGCTGCAAAACATACGAGAAAACCAGCAAGCTACCAAGAGGAGGAAAACCAAGTTGACACCACTTGAACAAGAAATTGAAGCTGATCGTGAATCTTGGCTCGAAAGGATAAAAATACATTTTGAAAAGATGCTAGAGAAGGCAAACAAACAGAAAAACATGTTGAGGCACATGGCCCACCATTACTGGGCGAGAAACCATGTGTGCAAACCAAGAATCAGGAACTTGAAGACCAAGTTGAAGAGAGAATTGAGGAAGCAAAAATAGCATGATAGAATTTGGATCTTGGATGAGGCTTCCTTGTCCCAACACAGCTCTTAAGGGAGGGCACTCAGCCCAAATTTCAAAAAATTTGGGACACTTTTTGTAATTTTTGAATTTTTGGCTCAAAAAACAGACTTTTCTGCCCAATGCGCTGCGCCACCTGGCGCTTGCTTTTGATGGGGTACTCCTTTTGATCAAAAATAAACATTTTTGGATTTTTCATGGAAAAATATGCATGCCTACCAATGGCCAAGAAATTTTGACAGGTTTTGAGCCCCCAAAAAGGTCAAAAATACCCAAAAAAATGACCTTTCTGCCCCTTTTTTGACACACAAGAAGCAGTCTTGGGAGAACTCGGTTTTGGAGGGGAAAATGGAGGCCAAATTAAAAAATTCCACTTGTACTGGAAAGTAGACAGGAAGACCTTTCCAAAAATCCCACTTGGAGAAAATTTGGACATCGGGAGGCCTCCAAAAGTAGCTGCAAAAAGGCACTACGCATAGGGAAATCAGAGCGGTGCATTGGAGGAATTTTTCTCATTTTGGCCAAAAAACTCTGTTTTTCGCCCAGTTTCTTCACAGTTTGACTTTTATCCTTCTAATTGTCAAAATCATGATGTAATTCAATGTGACATGATGGATTTTGATGTAATTATGCTAAATTTTCAC
Source organism: Pinus albicaulis (assembly GCA_034641835.2). Classification (NCBI taxonomy): domain Eukaryota; kingdom Viridiplantae; phylum Streptophyta; class Pinopsida; order Pinales; family Pinaceae; genus Pinus; species Pinus albicaulis. Next base: position 556,728,868 of record CM076577.1, on the reverse strand, counting down.
TCATAGAGGTAGATTCATCCATGAAAAGGTAGTTTGCAACTGAATGAATCAGTTCCCTAGTTTTTAGAGGCAAGTTGTTCCACTGCCTACTTTTTAGTTCTCAGTTTAGAATTTTTTGGAACAGCTCCTAAAATCATGAGCTCGACCCCTAGAGGCTAGGATGAGTTTTTTTTTCCCTATATCTTATTTTTTTTCAGTCATTAGCATAGTTGGACTTTTGGGAAAGCTTGGAGCTTATTGTATACTCATTTCAGCAGTTTGGCTAAGGAATAGACCAATGATTTGTAGCACTTTATGGGATTCAGGTGGCATCTTGCTTTGGTATTGTGTTTTCCTCTGCAATTGTAAGTCTACATGTGTTTTATGTATGCCATATCTCTCTTTATTTCATCTTAACTAAATCAAACAAAGATAAAGGTAGAATACATTGAAAGTGCAGTGCTCTACCTTGGGTTTGTTTAGTTATCTATGTTTTCAGCTGATTGAAAAGGATCCCTGAGTTCTTCATGCTCTTTTCAACTCCTCATCTGTCTAAAACCTCTCCATCTCACTCAATTCGAAGTACCAAATCACTTGCCTACCTTGCCCCATAGAGATCTCTGCAAAACTAAGCCTCATTCCCTTGGCCCAAATCTGCCTTTCACATTTGAGCCAACAAAACATTATCAAATTCAATAAAACACCTTTGTACACATACCTAGCCTAAAATAAGTCATCACATCAGTCATCTCAAGCTTTCATTGGCCATCTTTTCTGAGATTGACAAGGAGAGAGCCCTCTCTCAACCTGGTAGGGCTAGCTACCAGGTTAAGCGTGGTTTGATGTTACCCTAGATTCTTCCTTTCTTAGCCTAAGGTATATTTAGGCCGTAACACCCATGTGGTCCTCATATTGTTATATTGTGACCCCTTAGACTCCTATATAATGAAGGTATGTTTTTTCATTTCAATCATCCAAGAATTTTTCAATTATGTAATGTAAAGGAGGTTTCCCCCTTGAAGAGGCTAATTTCTAATTTGTTGATCTATATTTTCTTCTATTTTTTGTAATATCCCAAAATAGGGAAATTCTACAATAATGGGAATATCTTAAGATATTCCAAAATTGGAGCTGCAACAATCCATGAACATAATAATGAAATAGTAGTGATACATCAACACATAGGATGTAAGAAGATCCAAATAGCCATCATATTAGATCATAGCAGAAAATGCATACAATATCTTGAGGAAACAATCACTCAAGCTAGGCAATACAAGCCTCAAGAAACATGTACATGGAAAAATGAAGAACACTGCTACACAGAAAATGCTTAAGGCTATGACAACGTAGTTTTATTAGAGAAAATTCTATTGGGAAGTATCAATACAAAAATATACAAATATAGGGCCCAAAAAATGTTGGGATTGAAGATCATCTAGACCCCCAAACTGAATTTCAAGACAATCCGGAAATGATTTCCTGAAATGTACAAAATGGAAAAATGTAGGAGTTGCAGTCTCAAGACTGAGTAGCAGCTGCAACTCAAGAACTGGATGGAGACGACTGCAGATGATGTACAAGCTAAAAAAACCTCCTTCAATGGATCTTCCAAGTGAAAGGATGATCCTAACATTGAAGATCTCACCCTCCAAACAATCACTGCAACCCTCACTGCAGATGCTCAATGAAAATAACATAGTCAAACAGAGGGACTGCGCTGTAGATCATGGAAAATAGTTGGCCTGATTCCAAAGATGGTGAAATCAGCCCAGATGCTTCCTCACTGATCCTCCAAAGGAAAGAGGGTTTCCTCCTCTGAAAAATAAGCTCCGGAAGTGGTGTTGAGTAACCTCCACTACAACACCCTGCAACACAACCCAACTCTAAACAGAAATTGCGTTGTAGCTGAAGAAGGATGCTTGGCCTAAATCCTGAATGTGGAGAAATGAAGAGCAAGCTCCCTTAAGAGGCCTCTCTTGAAAGGAGAAGGAATTCATAAACAAGAATGCCTTGTTCTAAGCAGCACTGTAACTCTGTTAAACAACAAGAGAGTGCCAAATAGTCTTCCAGACCATAAAATCAATAATCCATAACATGAATAAAAATGGCTGCCTTGCCCTCCTTTTAAACAAGTGAAAAAAACCCTCTCAAAATGGGTCCCACTCATTATGTTTTTCTCCACCAAGGAATCTTCCTACCATTCACACTGCGTTGTCTCTCAAAGTGATCTCCACTTCCTATCCTAGCATTGTTGACTTGGTCAAACTTGACCTTATCTACATGCAAAGGTCCTCTTTCACACATGAGGGTGTGAAATCCAGCTCTTATGACTATCCCCTTTCACATTATGAGGGGTTTTATTAATATTTTTAATATGCATGGTCTTCCTTACCCATTTATTCAGCTGCTAGGTGATAAAAACAAAAATCAATATTCCAGTTAGTTGCATGCTAATTTTGGAATATTACAGTCCTCCCCTCCCAAATGTTGCTTGTCCTCAAGCAACTGCAAGGATAGAACTAAGAATTTTTCCCTCCTCCTGCTGTATCATCCCCATGTGATATGATCCTCCAAAGAATGAGATGATTTCTCATCAATAAATCTCCATATTGCCCCTCCCAAGCATGTAAGTTAGCTAAATAGCTATCATCATGAACAAGTAGAGTACTCAAGAAGGAAATAAGGTGTTGTCCAGAGGTCCCCTTGATACATGGGATATGAAATGCATTGGTAATCATCATTCCCATGTGGATCCTCCATTCCCAAGCAATCATCCATATACAATGAGTTACCTCCCAACATAGCAACTCTTGAAAATCATCTTCCACCTTGAGCTCCTGCAATGTAGGTGGGCTAAAAATCTGAACATGGTAGACAAAATAGCCTACCCCATGCTATCCTCCTCTCTAATTATGATAAGTGTAGAGTGTTTGCTGATCTTGGGCTACAATAAAGTTTCCCTCAAGTGGCAAGAAGAATACTAGATCCTCAAGGACCTTCTCTCCAACGTTATGAATCATGCTGGCCCAAACCATCTCATATGTGATGAGTTGGAAGTCACCATCATATGGCATCCAATCAATCCCATGGCTCACCTCATAAAAGAACAGATGTTTTTCTATGGTGGCCATACTACCTCTCATGCTCCCATTAGAACATGCAATGCAAACCATGTGGGAAATCTCTCCCCCAAGGGACACATCCAACCAATGTGCCACTCCCCCAATCATGCTCCCAATAAAAATAAGAACAACAACAACATAAGGAACTATAATGAGAATCATGCTAGCTACCATATGAAGCAAGGGCGAAGGAAAATGGTCCCTCAAATGTAGCCAACGCAGTTTGACTCTCAATTTCAATAAAAAATGAAATTATGGGTGGCCTCCCCACCACTTTATTGCTACCCCAATCTACTCACAAGTTTGGAGAAAGTGTATGGTGTATGGTGCAAAGTGAGCATGCTTTAAAAGATAGAGCCTCCCCAAGTCCTCCTAGGGAGTGATAATCACCAATATTGCTTATGGCCTCAAGTAGACCATGGAATCTAGAAGGACAATGCTTCCTCCTTGAACAATATCCTGCACATATATGGTTAATGGTTGCACATATATATTATATAAATCATTATGCAAACAAACAATGCCCAAACCACATGTTTTTCTCATGAAAATGGAGTGGATCATCGATGAGTCTCCTCTCATCCTCAAAGAGAAAATATGTGGCTTTGCTAACTCCTCCAAAATGTTATGTATCTCCTCCATCTCCATATGATCCATGCATCTCCTCATATGTTGATATATCTCCTCCTCAAAGCCTTCCCAAAAATATCCCTCCATGATGGTGTGGTATGCTCTCATAGAATAAGCGTGGCTGAAAAGGAAATATTCATGAGTTATTTGTAGAAACTTCTCCTTGAGCTTGGAAGCTCCAGATAAGAAGATCCTACCATGGTAGTAGATGACCCCATCTCCAACTAAATATCCCTCCTCATGCAGCTAGTCATCTAATAACATATAAGTGAAAAGATCCTTGGAATACTCCACCAACAGCTGGGAGTTCCAATATGGATCTATCCTCCATAGTGATAGTGTTGATGATCTCTCATGAATAACATCTGCCATATGGTCATCCTCCTCTTTGATATCTCCCATGCCAAAGATGCAAGTTGGAAGGCTGTTATCCTTCCCCTACAGCTTTTGCCACAGCGCAGAATCTGAAATGAGAGGGGGTAAAGATGATGTTGAGAGAATGCATCTCTCCTCCTTGAGTCTACCCAAGACTCTCAGCGTTGTATCAAGCTCTCCCAGGGTCTCCAATTTTCTGGAATCAATGAGTGGTGCCTCAAAATGTGAAGCATATCTCATCATCTGCTGATCTGGTGGTCTCCTTGGTGAAATGTCTCCATGAAATGAGACATCATCATCAAGAGTAGATTGCATATGTGAATGGACATATTTGTCCCTGCTTTTATTGCGCAATCCAGTCTCCCTCTTAGGTGCATCAACCTCAGAAAATAGATAGGGGTGTGTGCTCCTCATTACATGATGTTGGTCATCCTCCCTAGTTTCACACCCTTCTATCAATGGCACATGTAAATCATGAATTGTGCCTTGATCTCCACATGTGAGATCTTGGGGAATTATTTGCAATGATACAATAATCCCTCTAGTTGGAGCAAGAGCTCCCTCTTCCTCTACATGAGGTGCTAGATAAACTCTAGACATGATAGCATTGTTTCCCTCCTCCTCATCAACATGTTTGGGAAACTTCTCAAGAATTGGATCCTCTCTTGAAAAAGAGATCTCCATGCCCTCTTGTTCAGGAATATGAGTTAGAGGCTTTGCCTCTAACAAGGTATGATGCAAGACATCAGCCTCCTTCATGGTTTTCTGAAGTGGATTTGAGTTTATAGTTTCCTCCATCACATGCAAGGTTTTTGTTTGTTTATGTTTGTTTAACTTCACCACATGTGTTGCAAAAAGTTTTCCATCAAACCTTTCCACCAATGTCTTAATAAACCTTGCATAAGAAGAATTATTTGCATTTTTTGAAGATAAAGACTCAAATATCCACCATGCAAAGGCCTTACCTCCAAGATGTAGCACTGCAACTCTGATGGCTTCATCTTCAGAAATTTGGTGTTGCTGCAAAAAAGTGTCTAGTTCTTCCACCCAAGTCTCGGTTGAACATGTAGGTGAACCATCAAAAGTAGATAGAAGGAATCTACCCCTATCATGTTGCTTGCTTCTCTTCACCTTGATCTTGAAAAACTTTGGAAAAGTTTTATGATCTCTAAACTTTTGAGTTTGAGACTCATAATTTTGCAGAAAATCACTAAGAGTTTCCCTCCTAGTCATTCCTTCTTCTTCCATCTCTCTTATGGAAAATCTGGGCCTATGAATGCATTGTGTATCATGATGTGTGGCTGTATGCTCACACTCATCATATGAAAATATAGGGTTTGATTCATATTAAAACCCTCTTGGAGATTCTATACACATCTCCCTTCTGATCTTCTTGAGATCTCCTTGAATGCTTTGTACAGATGTAGGAAGAAGCTTTGAGAGCCTATCCTCCTTCTTTCCTCCGCATAATGGAGTCTTCTCTTTTCTGTACATCTCTCCTTCTCTTGATAGCATCATGGCTGAGTTCCACAGGCTGAGCCAAGACTATGCTTTTGATACCACTGTAATATCCCAAAGTAGGGAAATTCTACAATAATGGGAATATCTTAAGTTATTCCAAAATTGGAGCTACAACAATCCACGAACATAATAATGAAATAGCAGTGATACATAAACACATAGGATGTAAGAAGATCCAAATATCCATCATATTAGATCATAGCAGCAAATTCATACAATATCTTGAGGAAACAATCACTCAAGCTAGGCAATACAAGCCTCAAGAAACATGTACATGGAAAAATGAAGAACACTACTACACAGAAAATTCCCAAGGCTATGACAACATAGTTTTATTAGAGGAACTACTGCTAGGAAATGTCAATACAAAAATATACAAATTTAGGGCACTAACAATGTTGGAAGTGAAGATATAGACCCCCAAACTGAATTTCAAGACAATCCGGAAAGGATTTCCTGAAATGTACAAAATGGAAAAATGGCGGAGTTGTAGTCTCAAGACTGAGTAGCAGCTACAACTCAAGAAATGGATGGAGATGGTTGTATATGATGCGAAAGATGAAAAAACCTCCAATGGATCTTCCAAGTAAAAGGTTGATCCTAACACTGAAGATCTCACCCTCCAAACAATCACTGCAACCCTCACTGCAGATGCTCAATGAAAATAACATAGTCAAGGAGAGGGACTGCACTGTAGATCATGGAAAATGGTTGGCATGATGCCAAATATGGTGAAATCAGCCCAGATGCTTCCTCAATTATCCTCCAAAGGAAAGAGGGTTGCCTCCTCTGAAAAAGAACCTCCAAAAGTGGTGTTGAGTAACCTGCAGTGCAACACCCTGCAACACAACCCAACTCTAAATAGAAATTGCATTGTAGCTGAACGAGGATGCTTCGCCTGAAGCCTGAATGTGGAGAAATGAAGAGCAAGCTCCCTCAAGAGGCCTCTCTTGAAAGTAGAAGGAATTCCTAAACAGGAATGCCTTGTGCTAAGCAGCACTGCAACTCTGCTAAACAGCAAGAGAATTCCAAATAGTCATCCAGACCATAAATCAATAATCCATAACATGAATAAAAATGGCTGCCTTTCCCTCCTTTTAAACAATTGAAAACCCTCTCACTATGGGTCCCACTCATTAGGGTTTTCTCCACCAAGGAATATTCCTCCCATTCACATTGAACTGTCTCTTAAAGTGATCTCCACCTCCTATCCCAGTGTTGTTGACTTGGTCAAACTTGACCTTGTCTACATGCAAAGGTCCTCTTTCACACATGAGGGTGTGAAATCCAGCTCTTATGACTATCCCCTTTCACATTATGAGGGGTTTTATTCATATTTTTAATATGCATGGGCTTCCTTACCCATTTATTCAGCTGCTAGGTGATAAAAACAAAAATCAATATTCCAATTAGCTACATGCTAATTTTGGAATATTACATTTTGTGTGTTGGTTTCATAACATTTGGCATCTGAGCTTTGGATTCTAGAGTTTCGCTGCTGCAAAATGGTCATCTTGGAATTTTTCACTATAAAATTATTTTCTACGGAGATTCAGAAGCGAAAATTTTTATCACGAGAAGCCAAAATTTTGAGGAACTTCTTGTAAAAATTTTAGATCTTGGTTTGCTATATTTTTGGAAATATGATCTGAGGAAGTTAGAGTTTTTCAGGCTCCATAATTTCATCTCAAAAATGTGACCGAGGGAAAATCGTCATAAATTCAATTCTATACATCAGATTGGAATTATGTAAAATGTGGTTGTAATTTCATGGAAATTTGTTTCTTTTATATAAATTTCAGAGCTGAAGGTCAAAACAATGACACGTGGCACGTCGTACAAGTTCGCTCTATTGAACTAGTCTATAATTAGGTCATTGTGGGAGATTGGGCATAAATTTACCTTGAAGAATCTGAATTAGGTATGACCTATGGCATTGGAAATACAACTCATAGGGCTACCAATAGACCAAATTTCAGATCTTAGAGATCCGAAATTATAGAGTTACAACCGTTTCAAGGTTGAGATCCTAAAAGTAAGAAAAATGTGTGTATTTAAAAAAAAAATGTGCATAAATTTTGTTTGAAAAATTAGTTTGAAGTGATTTAAAGGGAATATTCAAGCACATATACATCAGTATTGAGTTCTATAATTCATCCAAAAAATAATTCCACGCCCAATAAGCCCTCGGAAAGCTCTACTATGACACATGAATAGGAGTAATTGCATCATGATATCTCAAAATTACAGGACCAAGTGCAACAATTTTCGCTCTCACATAGAACAACAAAAAATGAACTAGAAGCAAAGATGGATGGTTTGAAGGATTTCATGAATGGCATGGAAGCTAATATCGATGGTATAGAAGGAAACATGGAATATTTGAAGAAATACATGGAAGGTTTGAAGGAAGGTTTGGAAAATTTTCTACAAGAAAATATTCCTAATGGCGAAAAGTTAGTAGAGCAAATTCATGATGAGAAAAAAATAAATGTTAATCATGATTTCATAGACTCTAATTTTGAATTGAAGACCCACCATATTCCAAAGATCTATATGAGGAATTTTGATGGCAAGGATTCTGTAACATGGATACTATAGATGGAGCAATACTTTGATCTCCATAATGTGCAAAACACGCAAAAGGTATGCATTGCAAAATTATATTTAGAACCAAATACATTTGTATGGTATCGATGGCTTTTCTCTTGTAAAAAAATTGTCACTTGGTCAATTTTTACAGAGGAAATGATAGCATATTATGAGGATATAAGGAGCAACACCTTCTTTAGCCAATGATAAATCTCAAACAAAAGGGTTCAATCACTACAAGGAAAAGACCCTCTAGCAGATGTTTTTGAGGAACCCCTTATAAAAATACCCCAGACATCCGTTTCTAATGGAGGTTCCTAGAGGAGGTTGGCAGGCGGAGGTTTTTGTGGATGTATTTCGTCTGGTGCTCTTATCACCACAGAACGCACCGGTGCGTTCAAGACAACATAGCACCGGTGTGGTTAAAAATTGGCACACCAGACACCGTGTGGTTCGTACACACCCGCCCGGTGCATTATAATTCTGTAGAATACTGGTACTTTACTTAACTTCCGTATCGGTGCCTCATAAAAAATGCGCGAAAACTTACACTGCCCGGGTCGCCCTTAAATTCACAGGGTCGCCAACACACTGGGCCGCTTTGAAATCCCCGTGCACCGACACAGGTTAAATAAATAAAAAATTACGGCCAAAAAATCGCACAAAACATAGGCACACTAGGAACCGTGCGCTCCTAACACCCTCACCCGATGCATCATATTCCTGTACAACACCGGTTCCTTACATGTCTACCGTACCGGTGCTTCCGAAAACGTGCGCGAAAACAGATACTACCCCGTGTGGAATAAATCAAACACACCGGGGCATCCATAAAACGCGCGCACCTGTAGATGGTTAAATAAAAAAAATTACGGCAAAAAAACCACATAAAACATTGGCACACCAGAAACCGTGCGCTCCGTACACACCCGCCCAGTGCCTTTTATTAAGGAACATCACTGGTGCATGTCAACTCGTCAGCACCGGTGTCTCATAAAAAGTGCGCAGAACAAAAACCACTTGGGGCGGAATGACGGAAATGCACTGGGGCCCCATAAATTCCGCGCACCGGAAAAGGGTTAAAAAAAAAAATAATTATGGCCAAAAAACTGCACAAATCATTGGTTCACCGGACAACGTTCCCAGTGCGTCTTATTACTGTAGCGCACCGGTGCGTTACCGCTAAGTTTCCTCGGTGTATCATAAAAAGCAGTGGAATAGAAACCGCCTGGTGCAGAATGACTAAAACGCATCGGGGCACCATTAATGCCACGCATCGGAAAAGGGTTATAAAAAACAAAACTACGGCCAAAAAATCACACAAATCATTGGTTCACCAGACAACGTTCCCAGTGCGTCTTATTACTGTAAAGCACCGATGTGTTACTGCTACGTCGCCCCGGTGCCTCCTAAATGCACGCGAAAATAGAAACCGCCTGAGGCGGCATAGTGAAAAATGCACCGGTACGCCAATAAAAACCCCGCGCACTGGAACAGGGTTAAATAAAAAAAAATATTACGGCCAAAAAAACGTATTTTTCACTTTTTTCAGTGCTACAGAGCTCTCACTGGTGCAAGTTATCCTTGTTTGAGCCGCACTGACATCTGTGCTCCCATTGCACTTATTACACGTACTGCTGTTGTGCATTACAACCAATCTCTAGCTTGAAATTTATAAAACAGTGGACAAATTTTCTTTTGCAAATTATACAGCCAATATGCCTCCTCGATGGGTAAATGTATAGGTATTTTTTTTTCCATAATTAAACCTTTTAGCAGATTAGAATTTGAAAAAAACCTTAAAATTAACCATTAAAAAAAAAAAAATTGTCGCGCGGTGTGCTCGAGCCATTCGGCTCACACCGGTTTGCGGTGCTGCTTGTAAATTTACAGGCCGCACTGCACTCGGTGCTGACAATATCTGCACCGTTTATGGTGCGGTACCGTGTGGCGCACCGTGTTAATTAAATTTTTTTTAAAAAGTACAGTGCGGTTGGTCACCAGGCCACATCGTTGACAATGGTGTATTGCGGCAACTCGGTGCATTGACGAAATTATCAGCCCCCGGGCGGGTAATGTTTTCAGCACACCGGAACCGCAATTCGACATTGTCAATGGTTCGGGTTGGTAAACCAGTGCTAAGGGAATCCGCACCGATTCCAGGGCGGATACCAAAGGCGCACCGTGTTATTTAAATTTCTTTAAAAAGAGCAGTGCAATTGGCTACTTGGCTGCACCGTTGACCTAGTTCAATTGTGGTGATGCAGTTTGTTGACTGAGATAACAGCCCCGGGACAACTATTTTTGTCAGCGCATAGCTTACCATATTTGGCCTAGGTCAACGGTGCGACCTCTTAAAATACCGCACCGATGACTATGTACGGTGGCATGAGGGCGGTGGGTTGAGTTATTTATAAGCCTCGGACGGATAGTGAAGTCAGCGCACCGGCCTCCTGACACCCCATGTAGTGAATGGTGGGCTAAAAAATTTTTTTGGAGCACTGTGTCCAGTGTGGTGGATATCATGAGGTGCACCGTGTCTGGTGCGCTCTGTGGGGAGATGCACCGGGACCGGTGCGTGACTGTGTTTTTGGCGCATCGACTCTTGTTTTATTTATTTTTCAAAAAATAATTATTTTTGTATATTTGTAAATACATGTGTCATTTAATAAAAAAATTGTGTTTAATATGTCAATCATTCAGAGACGTGAAATGAGAGAAGAGGGGCAACAACAACAACAACAACATGCAGAAAAATATAACATGGTTCGCCTGTGGGAGGCAAGAGAGAGGGAGAGAGATGCGTACCCTCACCCTATTACAGCAGCGACGTAGGGGCTCCTTAGGCAGGTAGGCCTCCTCAAGTTCTATGAGGAGGCTACCTCCCTAAAGTCCCATAGTTTTTTTTTGAGACATCTTATCCGAAGGTGGAATGCCTAGCAACAGGCTTTGGTATCAACCAATGGTACATGCCCACTAAGGAGGATGTATATTTTATTATAGGGCTACCGAGGAGAGGGGTGGATTTTCCCTCGTTCCCTGAGGTTCCAGCTAGCTGTGTGGCAGGGAGTCAATTAGTTTACTCCCAGAGATACATAGAAAATTTAGTATCGCCTGCAGAGTTTTAGGTCGCTGGAGGGCAGTTACGTATTGGTGCGTTTGGTCGTGAGGAGGTCTAGTGTCTCTCACTTATCATTTCGACCATTTCGCACAACACAAATGACAGGAAACACATTAGTTTCTAGCTTTTATATTATGTTGATTCTTTACTACACGAGCCATTTCTTGTCAGTGGTCTACCATTTTTTTGCAGCAATTTTGTACAACATTAAATAGATTTCATGCTCATGCACAAGGGAGGGTCAACTTCCCTTTTGCTTCAGAGATTTTTTGTTTATTTTTTGAGAGGTTTCCAGATATGAGGCCATATTTTCTTTGGCAGCCTCGTAGGTCGATTACTGAGGCACGTATGCACTTGTGGGGGCAGATGAGCCCAAGATGGAGGAGACTCTTTTTCCAGCGAGGATATCAGATGATGCACTAGAATTGCTAGCCAGTGTTGATGGGCATCCCTTAATTTTGGTCCCTTGTCCTTATGCGGGGTTGGATTGGCGAGAGTGTGCCAACATCCTCTTCACAGCCGATGAGCTGCTAGATGATAGAGGTAATATTATTTTTTTATTTAAATTTATTATAACATGTTCTTTAATTTTTTTTATTAAATTGTGTAATAAAATCCTCTAATTATTGTTGTGTACTTGTATATATTTTGCAGACATTGGCTCTTTTGATGGCGAGGAGATGCTGCCACCACCACCTGATCCAAGTGTGGATCCTGATGAGGATGAGGGCATGCCAGATATTACCGAGGATCATTAGGAGGCCGGTCCAGATCAGAGACCTGCTCCTGTTGGTGCGCCGGTGCACGGTTGACGTCTTAGTGATGCTAGCTACAAGATAGAGTTGGGCAACCAACTCATTGCTTTGATGGTTGAGGCGGGCATTAGGCCCGCTGATTTTAGAGACATAAAGGCCAATGATAGGCTATTATGGATGTGGAGATGCATGCCGCGTGACATGTACAGCCTGATGCAGCATGTCTTAGGAGTTACGACAAATTTTACGCGACTGATGAGGACTGTTGCACATTACGATCGAGTCGCAGCACATGATGGACAATCTGCGAAGCGCAGCGTACCATCATCTCACAGTCGTTCACAGCCTCACACCGCGCCAAATTTTTATGAGCCTCCACTAGCATCTACCGGCAGTCATCATGGAGATGAGGTTGGACCATCAGCCACTAGTACTGATATTGATGTTGTACTACCACCAGCTGATCCATGACATTTATATTACAGTTGTATATTTTTAACAGTATATATATATATATATATATATATATATATATATGGTCCATGTATTTTATGTTCATGTTGCAATTGTACTTAATTTACATGTTGGTGATCATCATGATGTGTATGTGATAGCATGAGATGTATATTTGATGTTTGTGTTGTACTGATGGTGTTAATATATAATGTTAATTTTGTTTTGTTAGATGATCATGATCACGATGATGCAGTTAGCAATTTCGAATGTGTTTTTTAGTCAATTATGATGTTTGTACGATGGTTATCATGAACGTGATGTTTATTAATTAATTTAATACCAAATGATCATGATATTGTAAATTTGTAATATTTGTATTTCTAATTGTATTTAAAATTCTAAAATTGTAATTATAATGGTATATATGTGAATTTATAAAATTGTAATTGTAATTGTAATTTTTAAAATTGTAAAATTGTAATCTTAATTATAATTTTTTAATTTGTAAAATTGTAATTGTATATATGTAAAATTATAAAATTGTAATTGTAATTGTAATTGTACGTGAAATTGTAAAATTGTAATTGTAATTGTAATTGTAAGTGAAATTGTAAAATTTTAATTGTGATTCTAATTCTAATTGTATGTAAAATATTTGTAAAATTTTAATTGTATTTATGTTAAATGAATTTATTAAAATTTTTAAATTTATAAATTTTAAATAATTGTAAAATAATAAATCTAGAATAATATGATTTATTATAACATAATAAAGTTTAGAAAATAATGCAAATAAATTATTGTACTTTAGAATTATCATTATTTTATTATGATATTAGATACAAAAAAAAAGAATTAATTTATGCAATATGCCATTGTTTTCGAGATCAATTACATAATACCAAATTATCAAGTGAATTATTGATTTTAACACTAACACAATGCAAATTACCAATTAATTCAAAATACATATTATATTATTATTTCGAGAAACTCATCTTAAAAAGTATAAATATTGATGAAATAACACATGTACCATATCACTCTCAGTTCTCATGATCATCCTCATTATCTTCTAGCTCGCATGGCATGACAACACTATTTTTCTCAAAAATATGTTTTGATCTAGGGTCCTGTGTCAATACGAACCACCAATCCCTATCCAACACATCTGGGTAAAAAAACACCTGGTTGCAGTGTTTAGGGAAAACATAGGGCTCCTTAGCTTCATCCCACATATTTCTAGAGTTGATACATATCAGCCTACTATCACGATCTTCCTTTACATTATTCCGATCAAAGGTGTCGTACCACTTGCACCTAAAAATAACACATTGGAAAGAAGAAAATCCACTTCAATGATCTCTTATATCTTTCCAACGTAACCTAACATCCCTCGTACTAGTTGTTGATCACGGTGGCTAGATCGACTAGATTGATCAAACTCGACTTCCACTCCATAGTCTTGTGTGATGTTTCCAGCATCGGCATTTTCTGTGCGAAAATGGTGTCCATATGGCCATATAGATGGGAAAAAATGCACCTATTATAAAAAAATTAAAAAAATATCATAGTGTCATGTGTCTTATAAATAATAATCCAACAGTTAAAATATGAAATGTAGATGTCTTAATATAAGTTTCAAATTTACATATAAATTAAAAATATTATTACCGAGTTGATGCACCTAATCCCTATGTTTAGCGCATCCTCTTCAGCACGCGGGTAACGACCAGTAGCACCGTATTTCTCTCTGACTTGGTCAGAAACCCAACTGTTGGGGCATATTTTTGGCATATTTTCTTTTAAATGATCAGGATAAGGCACACTACTAACATTCAACCATCTAAATTATTTCATGTCACTGTCCCATTTCATCCTGTTTTGTTCGTACAATGCGACCCACAATTGTGTCATTTCAGAATTGTAAAGAATGAATTTATTGATTGCTTCAATTTCTGCATTTGTTGATGAAATAAAACAAACATTATATAATAATAAGAGATCAAAATATACATTATATCGAAGTTCAACATGAATATTAATTACTTTTTGTAAATTTAAAAAATTATAAGTTGCTTACTCTTTATCAAGCGCTTTTTTCCACTCGTTTGGACAAACTCTCCTTCTCTTTTGTCTTCATCCATTTGATCATCCCAAATCACCGCACCTGGTCTATTGTCAATTTGCTTGTTGTACTCACTTGCATAGTAGAAAGACTCTTATGATATGTACCCCTCTGCCATAGACCCCTCGGGTTTTGCCCTTTGTCGTACAAAACCTGTCAATTTCTTCATGTACCTCTCTAAGAAGAACATCCAACGACAAGAAACAACCCTAAATAATTCAACCTCATCTACCAGGTGGATTAGAAGATGAACCTGTAAGTCCCTGAAACTCATCGGCAGTTCCTTCTCAAACATACAAACAATCTCAACTATCTCTTGACGCCACTGTGGAATGTTAGCCACATGAATCTCCTTTGACATGATCCAACGTACAAATGTAGATAATTTAGATATGGCACGTCCTAGGTCTTGAGGGAATTCATGTTTCACACACCCATGCACAAAAAAAGGATAATGACACTACAAAGTTATAAACACGTGCAATAATATACAAAATTAGTTATGTTTTATGATCCCCGCATGGGATAAAATTTATTAATATAACAAATAATAAAATCATGCTTTTGACATTATGCGTACTCTTAGAATTTTCAAATGGTCATGCAATTTCAACCTTGACAAACAATCATCCATGGTGAAGCAGCGCCGTAGTGAAGACCCGTATGAAGTTGGCACCCTCACATCCATTATAACTTCCTTTGCCAAAGTATATCATCTTTTTAAAAATCCATGGGACATCACCTTCTTTGAAAAACCATGAATTAGAGGGACCAACGCCTGCCTCTAATCCCGTACTTTCTAATCGTCTTGGCCAATATTTCTTTTTAGTTTTTGAAGTAATAAGATCTTTCCTAACAACGAATGTGTCACTTTGTTTCGATTGCCTCCATAAATAAGATGAAACATTTTTAAATATATGCACGGGATCTAATAAGTGGGAAATCTTAAGATGCTCCCAATATGGGAGGTCATAAAAGATAGATTTCCTTTTCATCCCAATGGGAAATTTCTCAACATAGTTGTTGAAGAAATCTGGATCATCGAACTTAGGCTCCCCATTTGAATCGAACATTTCTATGAACTCCTTCTCCTTCTCTCTATCATATGCTCTAAGCCATTCAACTGATGTCATTATTGGAGGCCTTTGGGTTCTCTCTTGTTTACCATTGAAAGAAAATGGTGCTCTTCTGTAAGGGTTTTGTTCTGGTAGGAATATCCTGGAGCAATCATACACTAGCTTTCATAGGTCCTTAGACCATCTAGCTTTCAAAGAAGGTCCACAACATTTACATCCAAAATACCATTTTGTTACAAGACCTGCGAGATTATATTTGTATACATTAATTAATATGCATGGCACGTTAAAGAATATCATGAAGATCAGAACAAATATTATTACAACGAATTAAATAACTAATATGTGAAAGAATATTGTTACATTATATATAAAAAAAATCAAGAAATTAAACATGTAATTTACCAGATCAAACTCCTAAGCCTAGATAATCATGTGTCGTGTAAGAACATATGCCATACAACGTAAAACTCCTCTCTGCTGCGATGGGTCTTGATACATCGTATACATTTATCCCATCCCATAATTCCTTCAATTCATATACCAGTGGTTGTAAGTAGACATCCATATTCTTCACTTGTCTTCTACTAGGGACTATTAGAGCAATATAAGATGTTCATTCTTCACGAACAACCATGGGGGGATATTGTTATTGATCACTACTACAGGCCAAACAGAATAGTTGGTGTTCTGGAGGGAATATAGGTTGACGCCATTCATGGCTATGCTGAGTTGTAGATTTCATACTTCATTCTTGAATTTTTCGGGCCATGTATCCTCTATATGCTTCATGGCTATTGAATCGGTTGGGATTCTCATAACTCCCAACTCACTTCTATGTGAGGCATGCCATCCCTGCAACATAGCTAATTCTTTGCAACGAAAGAGCCTTTGAATCCTTGGGATTATAGGCATGTGCCTCAATATCTTAAAAGGAGGACCATGACATTATCGACCTTTTCTTTTTTTACTTATCATACCCTGGCTATGCCCATATTTCAGATACATCTCTTTGTCTCCAGATATTTCATTGAATACAACTGGTATTTGACATGCATGATATGATATGTACTCAACACCCAACATTTTCAACAATTTCTTTGCCTCTTTGAAGCTACCGGGAAAGACATTATCACTCAGAAGAGGCTGAAATCCCGAAGTTGGGAAACACTTTTTGGTGGAGGGCTAGAGTTTGGGTGAAATTTTTAATTTCTCGTCCGAGAAAACATTCAACTCTATTTCTCGACTGAGAGTTTTTAAAACTCTCGTCCGAGAGATTTTTAATACTTTGGTCGAGAGTTTGATTGGGCTTAACTGGGGTTAAAATTCTCTCGGACAAGAGTTATGTATTTTCTCGTCCAAGAGTTTTGTTAAAATAAACTCTCGGGAAGAATCTCAGATGAGAGTTAAAAAAAACCCTCGGACGAGAGTTTTTAACTCTCGTCCGAGAGTTTTTTAACTCTCATTCGAGAGTTTTATTCTTATAATAAACCCCAAATTTCTTAATTCGCCCGGCATTCTGCACTGTTGTTCACATTTTCTTTTTAGGCTGTCATTTTCCCTGTCGTTTGGACTGGAACTATTGTTGTTTGGATGCTGGAGTTGTCGCCGCTGAGCCACGTTATCATCTAGCTAGTCGAGCCACGTTATCATCTAGCCAGGCAAGCGTCTTCAGCTCATTGAATATTTATGGTTCTGTTGCCTTGCAAAAAAACCCCTATCTACTGGTTCTTATGCAAGAATTTTTCGAATTTTTCATTTTATTTTCGCCTTGTATAAACCTCCATACTGTCTTTGCTTTCCGTTGGCTATACATTTTTTTTCAGAGAGAAAATATATGCATATATTTTGGTGCAAAGCATACAACCCAATAAGCTGGCCAAGAAAAATATTGAGGGCCTCGTTTAGCTTATTAGCTATTGTCTCTAAAGCAGCGAGTGATTGCAGTGCATGATCTGTGATAAGGTCTGACGGGCTCTGTAGTTCTGTAACAGTTGCGAGTGTAATAGGATCTCCTAGACCGTGGAGGGCACAAGATTCGATTCACGGCCAAGGCACCATAACTGATGTAGTATCAGATTCTCCTCAGAAGCCTCCCATGGCTTTCTTTATTTTCATTTTCCCCATCAAAAGTAGCACCACGGTCTCCCCAACTTCCTTCATCGCACATTTTGGTTGCGGAGGAGGATTTGATCCCAAGGTCAAACCATCCATCCCTTAACGAACCCATCTCAGACACCCATTCGGAACTCAACTTCCCATTCACCCCATCACTCAGCAACAGGGCAAGACACACATCAAATACCACACACATAGTTGCTATGACTGGTGATGAATACCCTCTTACTGCCCCCATTATAGAATACCCTTTCTGTAATAACTTGCAAAGGTCCCCAGAAAACGATCTTGGATTGAATTTATGAGAGGTGACACTCTACTTCGCTAAATTCTGTTATTCTGAGGATTTGAAACTGGGCCACCTATTTACACATCCACTGCCTTCTGCTCTCTCGCTGGCTATACATGCACACACCATAAACAATCCTTCAGGATATTGAGGAGGTAGGAACAACTAAGATGATCATAGAGTTTGCATAAGTCTAGGTTGATAAACATGTCGGGAATTTTAAGTTGTTTGAGAGGGTAGAAAAATTCCTAGGAAGTGATGATTCCATCCAAAATTTTGTGGCCTTCAAAAAAACTAGTTTGTTCCGGAGATATGAGACTAGGAAAAAGAGGTTTTATCATTTTCACCATAATGGCGGAGATAATTTTGTAAATGACATTACAAAGATACATATGTCTGAAACCCTACAGATCCTCAGAAAGGGTTGATTTAGGAATTAACGAAATAAAAGTAGAATTGAGACGAGGATGTACCCTTTGTGTCCTTCGATATCTTTCCACCACGTCCAGGATATCTCTCGCTATGAAGCTCTAGGAAGCTTGGAATAAATATTTTGTAAATCCATTTGGTCCCGGGGATTTATTTTTGGCCATACCTTTGACCACTTCCTCTATTTCCTCTAGTGTCACCGCCCTCATCAAAGCAAGGTTGTGATCCCTAATAACCAAGTGAGGAATATGTCGGGTTATTATTTGAATACCCTTTGATCGATTGAGAACAGGTCCCGAAAGAAGGGAATGGAAGTGATCCACTAGAAGGTATTCCATCTCTTCATGTCCAGTAAGGTGATTTACTGTAGCGTCCTTCAAGGAGAAGATCTAATTATGTTGCTGATGTTGAATCATGGCCTTATGGAAGAATCTCGTATTCCTCTCACCTTTGTGATAGGTCATTCAAGCACTAATGGAAATAATCCCAAATGGAAATGCTTGTAGAAGGAATGTGATTTTCATTCATTCATTGATTGGTCACTAAATTTTTTGATGAGAGGAGATAAATTTGTTTTGGT